>CM038706.1:19661365-20133865 GCA_021613375.1 Megaleporinus macrocephalus
AGAACTGAGTCTCCTGCAGTGTCTTCATTGCCTTCAGCTCATCTTGTGTGAAGTACCGCAAAGGATTTTTTTCGTCTCCCACAACCTGTTTAGTTAGTGAGCCTTTAAACAATTGCTTTCGGTAAATAATTTCTTCCAACGTGCCACAGGTAATAAGACGAAACGTTGTAACCTTCTTAGTCTGACCTATTCTGTGGGCCCGGCCCACAGCCTGTGCATCCCGGGACTGATTCCAGGATAGATCAGCAAAAACCACACAATCGGCTGCTGTGAGGGTCAGCCCCTCTGCACCCACATTAGTGGTGAGCAAAAGGATCTTTTTTGAGCCCCTTTTTTGAAACTTTTTGACAATTTTGTCTCTGTCATTAAAGTTGTCTCCATCAATCCTCAAAAAAGCATTTTTGCCCCACGATGTCTGTGTCAGAGAATTTTCAATGACATCGAGGATTTTTTTGTAAGTAGAGAAGACCAGCGCAAAATTTCCATTTGCAATGAACCCTTCAAGCAGCGCTAACATGAAAGTTAGTTTCCCAGATTCAGCAGAATGAAACCCACTCCATTCGTCTTCTGTGAGGTCACTGTTTAACCTCGGGTGTGTACAAACAGCTGTCAGAGAATGGATGGACTGAAGCATCAAAGTTGGTGAATCATCAGCTATCTTACGATACGCAGCCTCCTGCTCAGCAGTAATCCTAATCCATATAACATACTCGTTTTTCTTGGGGAGATACAACACTTGATCAGAGCGTGTGTTGTCTCGCAGTGGCTGACCTCTGAGGTCTTGAATTTGTTCTTTTGTTCTCCTGAGGTAGAATGGTGCTGTTATCTTCTTCAGAGTCTTTTGGAGTTCCATGCCCAGAGTCCTCTGTTCTGGCCCTGCATCAGCTTCTATCCCTTTTATGATTGGTTTCTCAAATTTGTTCTTAAATGTTTTGTATGTTCCCAATAGGTATTTGTCAGAAATGAGGGAGAACAGTGACCAAAACTCCCTCAGACTGTTCTGCATAGGTGTGCCAGTGATGAGAATGTAAAACCCAGCTGCGATTGATTCAACACCTTTGTGAGTTTTGGTGGCAGTGTTTTTAAGCTTGTGAGCTTCATCACAAATCAAACAGTCCCAGGCAAAATGTGTGCCTTTATAGGTGGTGAGTGTCTTGCAGTGGTGAATGAATGTTCTGTAAGAGACTAAAAGGATACCGCCAGTCCCCTGTAAATGCCTTAGCTTTCTTTGAAGTTCTGTCTGACTGTGGTGGTAAATTAACACCTTCATATTAGGGGTCCACTTTTTCAGCTTATCCTTCCAGTCATCCAGCAAGCCAGCGGGCACAATCAATAAGGCATTCTTGAATTCCTGAGTGTTCATGATCATTCCATGCAGAAACAAGATGACCTGAATAGATTTTCCTAAACCCATCTCATCTGCTAAAATCACACCATTCCGGCTCCCAGTACCTCTGCCTTTTCCGTTTTTGTAAGCATTGAAAAAGAACACAACACCCTCGCGCTGGTGAGGATAAAGTTTGCAACACAATTTTTTGTCAGGTAGTAGAGCTTTAAGAACACCTTCAGGTTCTTCTTTTTTCAAGCCTTTCTCATTCATTTCATTGCCCTCCATGATATCTTGAAGCAGGTTTTACCTTTCAAAAGATAAAAGAATGAAATCATATAAATGTTTTAGCACTATTATTCACATGAAGTACGTACATAATTAGCACATATACAGTTTATGTCTACATCATCTCCACAAAACCAAATTACGTGTTTTAATGTGCATGATTTAAAATATTAAAATATGTAATATAATATAATCATTTATAATCATTTAATTATGATTTATTTCTTTGCCCAGGGAATATTTAGCCAGGACTACACTACATTTCAAAAAGTATGTAGACACCGCTACTAATTATGTAGTACAGGAGTTTTAACCATACTTATTGCTATCAGGTGTAAAAAATTAAGCACACAGCCATGTAATCTTTATACATAAACATTGAAAATTGGTTGTACTGAGGATCAGTAACTTTGAATGTGACACAATTGTAAAATTTGAGATCTGCCCTGGTAAAATGTAAGTGCTAGTATTATAAATGGGAAGCCTCTGGAAGCAACAACAGCTAAGCCATGAAGCGGTAGACCACACAGAGTTGATTCATTAGGTACTGACGTGCATAAGATGTAAAAATGGCCAATACTTTGTCCCAATCACTCAATACAGAGGTCCAAACTGCCTCTGGAGGCACAAAATATTAATTGGCAGCTTCATGGAATAAACAAGTAACTACACACAAGCTTAAGAGTACTATGCGTACTTAAGAGTACTATGCATTTGAGTTCAAAGTGCAGATGTTCAACTTTGGCAGTATTGACAGACAAATAGGTTGAACAATGAAAGAATTACAATCATTTTCATACATAGCCACAACTTCCCCAACACACCATTTTTAGCAGCTCAAAAGTCATTGAACAAACTAACACTGGCATGAATTACAGTTTTTAAATCTTTTTTAATTGGCTGCAAGTCTTTTGGAGTTAATGACTGAAAATTACTGGACTGTTTTGCCTCCCTGGTGATGTTCTGTCAGGTATTTACTGCAGCTGTCTTTATGACCTGCTTATTCCTGTTTTGCCTTTCAGGAAGTGTATAGATGTGTGATTGGTGTAAACTAACTTGGCTATTGCTGTCAGTTTTCCTAGTTTTTTTCTTCTAAGTAAGCATACAAATAATATGTAGTATAATATGCAAGTAATATAATGTGGGCTTGCATTTGTATTGTCCTTCTTAAATGTTTGCACATCCTGTATGCTGTTGTGCTGACCTACCAAGTTCATGTATAATCTGTACATTTGGTGAATAAAGTAATTCTGATTCCTCACTTTACAATAGTTCTGGGTTGCTTTCGCAGTATGCTTCGGGTCACTGTCATTTGGCTAATTCTGAGCACATTATCTAGCCCTATATTCATCCTGCTGGTTGGTCAGTAATCATATTATCAGTAAACACAATTGAACCAGTACCACTGGCAGCATGGCTTGACAGATGAGGTGGTATGCTTTGGTCACAAGCCTGTTCTATATCAATACTCCTTTCTTCTCACCATCAGTCTTAAATGTTTACAAGATGTTGTTCCAGAACTGCACAGTGTTTTTTGGCAAACTCTAACCTGGTCTACCTGTTTTTGATGCTTACCACATTTATCTGGTGGTAAACCATCTGTATGTACTCTGGTGAAGTTTTGATGCCTCATGAGGGATTTTGAAAAAGTGATTTTTCTTCACCAGCTGTTTATTCTATATTAAGTGTCAGCTCTTTGGACTTCATTAACAAAAAAACATTTTTAAAAGCAAATGCCATAATGGAATATCAAAGTTAAAATTTAGGTTACAATATGTATTCTTTAACTTCAGCTCCAGACAGCTAAACTGCAATAATGGCAAATATTTATGCTCATGACCATGGATGTGATGTTGTGATGCCATTTGGTGCAAGCCCCGTCCCACAACACTCACAGAGCAGGATGTAAATCTAAATGCGTCTTAGATAGATATATACTTTATTGATCCCAGAGGGAAATTCTTCAGTGTGACATGGTCTTTTTCAAAGGATCCACAGAAGAAGTTAATTTATTCAGAGTTAATTTGTAGTTATAACATATTTAGGGTGTTTTTATCCACTTTTTTACTCTCCCTTCAAATACATGCAAATAGACCATTATGCAAATTAGGCGATTACATCATTTAGCGACTTCTAGCGACTTTCAGGACAGCCAATAGCGACTTTCCTCACTGAGGAGTTGGTCTGCTAAGTTGGCCTTGCACCTGCTAAGAATCAGAACAGCTCTGTTCACTCACCAGGTCTGTTCACTCACCAGTTCCTGATAACAATGTTATCCTGTCAGCGGGAAAAAGGAAAGAGAAGCAAAGTCATCGGTGGCTGATTATTATCTGCTGAACAAAAAACAATTAGTAGCAAAAGTGCAGGTTTTTATTGTGTGTTGACTTATCAGGTTCTTAGACCAATTAATAAATAGATTTTAAAGAATTTAAAATATATGGCTATGACCTGAAACACATAGTTTAAAACATTTTTTTTTCTGGGCAATAAGTGTGATTTTGCTTTTGAATAAATTAAAATAAATGCAAATAAACGAGTATGGTATAAAGTTAAAAGAATTTATATTTTTTTAATAAAGCTAGAAAAATGGATGTAACAGATAAATTGATGTAACATATATATGTTCAACCTATTAACATATTTTAAACCACATGCCCCTCTCTTTCAGTGCCGCATCAGCTTGGAACAACCTGCACTAAACTATTTTCCTTTCATGTTTAACATTTTCCAATCATTGTTCTACTGATGAGGTAAGCTGAGTAAACCGGTCAGTCTTATTATTCCTATGTGGTTTTGTTAATAACACAACAGTAAAGTTGGGCTTACCTGACTAAGAGGATGAATCGGTGTGTCTGATACATGCGTATATGCCTGCTTGTTGTGGCTCTGTTTTTACTCAGTTCTGTTTCCTGCGCTGGAGGCGTGCCTGGTGTTTTCCTGAAACTAGTAAAGGAAACCAACATTGAAATCGGAAAAGAGTAAAATGCTCTGCATCTCTTAAACCACAAAACACTCCATTAACGGCCGTCTGGCCTCAGAACAACTTACCCAGACAAAAATACTGTGACTATCGACACCAATCATGACACAAATTAATGACATGAAAATGTTCTAACCATTTTTTATGGCTGGACATGACACATTGTTTTACTTTAGTATGTTGTTAAGTGGCCTTCTCTTCATTATTCTAAGGTGACAGAAGCAGTGAAAGTGTCATTGCACCAGTCTGGAGTAATTTGATTAATTTGGAGTAAAGTAATTTGGAGTAAATTTTAGTACTTTTTTTAAAGTGTTTAAAGAACATGACACAGATGAACAACACAAGAATATTCTGACTATTGCTTCGCTACACATGGCACATAGTTTTATTTCACTGCGTTGTTAAGTGGCCTACTTTGTATCTGTGTATCTGTGAGAGTGTCATTGCACTAGTCCGGAAGACAGACGTCTGCATGAAAAGCTTTTTCTCATTTTCAAAGTCTACTAAAGTGATTTATTAGAACAATGGTACATAAAAACAAACCCATCAGAATGTTTATCTACTAGATAGCATAGCAAAAGTCTGAAAATGAATTAAAGCAGCGCACAAAATGCAATATAACGGCATATTTTACGCCGCTTTTCTTTTTTTGTTGTTGTTGTATGGTAATAAACTCCACCTGCCGATTCTGAAAGCCAGTAGATTTGAGCTTCTTCCACCCAAACATTGCATAAGTGAGTCAGACCAGACTAGTTCACTGCAGATCCGATCTGCAGGCTGCCTTTATTGTTCAAAAAGTAAACGTCTTTTTACCTGCCTGTGGGACTTTGCTTTTATGTATCTACTGTTTATGATATTTTACATTAAAACAAACGCTTCTCTTTGGAGCAGATAAGCCTAGTGCCTGTCACTTATACAGCTTTTCTCTTTATTTTAATGTGTGCTTGTTGAAAACAACTGTAGTGAATTACATATTTACATATACTTTTATACATATTTATATAATGTTTAAATATTTATCTAGTACGCCCTAAACAAACTAAATATATTTTTGACTATGTATTTGGTTTGCAGGATTTTTTTTGACTTGACACAATTAAACATGATGCCAACCAAGATTGCATGTTCAGGTCTATTAATGGTAATACTATTGTTCTAGCAGGAGATGGCACTCAAAAGCTGCGGGTGACAAAATCAACATTAATGGTAGGAACTAAAAAAATTGTAATTGTGATGAGTAATTTATGTGCATGCTCACTGCTAGAGTGTAAGAAACTCTCACCTTTATAAAAAAAAAAAATACAAACTATGGTAAGTAGCAGTCAGTAACTAATCATTTCAGTGTCAGCTCACACAGCTGAAAAACAACAGCACAGAACAGCAAACAAGCAAACGAATACTTTTTTATGCTGGTTAACAGCTATGCTGTTGTTTTACTCATCACAACGTATTTCTTAGTTCCCAGCATTAATGTTGATTTCTGTAAACCACAGCTTTTGACTGCCATCTCCTGGTAGAACAATAGTATTACCATAAATGGACCTGAGCAATGCAATCTTGGTTGGCGTCGTGTTTACTTGTGTGAAGCAAAAAAAAAAATCCTGAAATCCATATATCCATATAAATAGTCAAAAATACATTTAGTTTGTTTGGGGTGTACGAGATAAATATTTAAACAGTATATGTATAAATGTAAATGTAAATATGTAATTCACTACAACTGTTTTCAATAAATATCCATTAAAATAAAGAGAAAACCTGTATAAGTGACAGGCACTAGGCTTTGCCGCTCCAACGAGAAGAGTTTATGTTTTAAACTAAAATATCATTAACAGCATAAACGTTAGATACATAAAAGGCAAAGTCCCACAGGCAGGTATAAAGAGGTTTACGTTTGGAACAATAAACGCAGCCTGCAAAAAAGCAGCCAGAACGGCGTAAATTACGACGTAATAGTTTTGAAACGCGTCTTCTCTCGCCGTAAATTTGACCCTCTTGGCTTCTCATAGACAAGAAAAGTTCCGCCGCTTAAAATGTTAGAATTAAATCATTCTCAATAGTTTATCGCTTTGGGTTCACATTGGGCAACGTCTGAGTCCGGTGTTCTATCATTTTATCCTACCCATCGATCGGTCCCACCAAGGCTTATTGCGCATGCGCACATGACGTTTACGTCAAGATTTCGAAGGTTGGCGCGTACGTGCATAATTTTATCCTTGTTGTTTATAATGTTTTAACGTCTTTTTAATGTTAATTGTTTTTTTAAGTTTCATCTAAATTTACCCTAATGTTACTGTCTGCTTCAGTGTTCCAAAAGTGTTCGCGGCGCTCATAATCGTTGACAAAATAGCAAGAGGTATTGTTTTATGACCATATTTACAAAATTATCAAATAAACCTACCTGTGGTTTTAATGCACTTGAAGTATTATTTACCACCAAGGTAGCACAGATTGACAGATCTGCGCCGCGGTAGGACGTTTCGACAAGGTAGGACAAATCGACAGAACACCCCAGTTCTATCATTTCATCCTACCCATCGATCGGTCACACCAAGCCTTATTGTGCATGCGCCCATGACGATTACGTCAAGATTTCGATGGTTGGTGCGCACGTGCATAATTTTATCCTTGTTGTTTATAAAGTTTTAGCGTCTTTTTATGTTAATAGTTTTCTTTATGCTGGTTATGTAAAGTTTGCCTAATGTTACTGTCTGCTTCAGTGTTCCAAAAGCGTTCGTTGCAGCTCATAGTCGTTGACAAAATAGCAGGGGGTACGGTTTTATGACCATATTTACACTATCAAATAATCCTACCTGTGGCTTTAATGCACTTGCAGTATTATTTTCCACCAAGGTAGCACAGATCGACAGATCTGCGCCGCGGTAGGACGTTTCATCAAGGTAGGACAAATCGACAGAACACCCGGACCCGAACAGTGTATGGCTGTTGTGTCACTGTAAAATATTGTAACGTCCGGCCGGACGTGTTGAGGAAATCACACGTGGCGTCCGAATGAACAGTCGTCGCTTTATTCAAGAACCACATAAGCTGCTGTGTGCCGCAACTTCGCCAGAATAGGTCGGCGTTTCAGCCCGTTGAGGATCAAGACCTCCAGACATCAGAGAAGCTTCTTCCCACACGCCATCACACTCATAAACAGTTGAACATTACAACTTTCTAGATACAGTCTACTACATACATACATCCATATCTAGATGTTCTTTCACTCTTCTTTCTCTCTACTGCACTTTTATTTATCTTATAGAGTCTCAGAACACTCTGTACCACCGTCTCAACCAGTGACTCTTCTGTTCTCCATATTTATGTCCTTTACTACTGCACTTAGCACTTTACTTTAAATATACAACTCTGCAAATGTTAAGTTTACAGGTGTGTCTGTGCGTGTATGTCACTGTGTGTGTGTGTGTGTGCGTAGGAGGATGGTTAGGTTGCGTGTTTTTGTTGCTTCTGTAATGTCAGTTATCGTGCACTGTGAGCTTCTGTAACCAAAAACAAATTCCTTTATGTGTGAGCATACTTGGCAAATAAAGTCTGATTCTGAAAATAACAACTGGTTACAGCTAGCATGCGAGCCGAACACACACACATGCACCAAAGCTCCAACTCTCTCTCTCTGCCTGCGCTCTCTCTCCCTCTCGCCCCCCCATCACATGCCTGCCTTAAACTCCAAACACACAGCGCATCTCTAACAGTCAGTAACACAGAACATTAACGCAGATTCGCTTTAATATTGAATAAATATACAGCAACTCATCCTCTATCATCAGTTTTACTGCAAAACTAGGCATATTTTTTTCTGAAGCAGCAAATAATCTTAATCTGCATTTTAACTGTTTTCAACTTTAGGTTTTCAGCATACTACTTTTTATTAGAATAGCCCATAAACTCTATTTTAGCTGATTATGTTAGGTGAAACAACAGAATTTTATCTTCAGTTTAGTGATTCACAGCATAAATATTTAAGTTTACTATAGAACTACTCATCTGGGCAACTCATTCTACAGCCACCAGAGTATAAGCTTTTAGTTTTATGTTCACATTTTCCCTTAAAACACATTTACCTCAGTAGATAAGCGTATTACGAGTTTTATACATTTCTTCTCATGTGCAGACAAACAGCCCACGTAAAACCAAACCTGGATTCCTATTCGAATGTTCTGTTCAGCTTTTTAGGCATGGAATGGTAAATTAAACAATTTAATGTAACAGCTTCATGTGAATGATTTACTGAAGGTAATAAAGTAAAAGCTAGACAGAGGTTACTCACATGCTGAACTTCAGTCTGTGCAGCTGCAACTTAGTGAAGACTCAAGCCACGTGACCAATAATTAGCGCGGGACAGGCAGCCAAGAGGGACAGTTACGAACAAGGAATGGTATGATCCACTTTAGGGGTGTATGAAATCGTATTCCCCAGGCGTGGATCCTGTACATGTATTATAATGTTTATTAATGTAGTTTAGAAGGATATATAAATGTTTTGACCCCCAAAAATATTGTTTTTACCCCCTTAGGGATGGGGGGATGGGGGGGGGGGTGTTCAAGTCTTAATCAGAGAAGTCAAACCCCCCCCCAATGCCCCCCAATTCGCTCCCTGTATAGGCCACTTGAATAATATTCAAATACGTACACTGGCTCACGGGATGTCTGTAGGAAAAGGTTTTGCCTCACACTTAGTCTCTCTCTTTTAATGCAATAACAGCAGCAAATTTTCTAAACCTGTACAAAAACAATTCTTGGAATCTTGTGCATCTTGGCATACTGTTAGGTAAGAGTAGTATATTTTCCAAACCTTTTACAAATGTGAAGTATTTTATTTTACAGACAGACATTGTGTACCCTCTAGTGAAGTGATCTTCACCCTGCAACAACTCGGTCTCCTTTCCACACACTGCTGTCCCACCCAGCCTCCCACCACCGAAATGCTTGTTTTAGATTTAGATTTCGAGGAAATTTTTGAAAGAGCAAACATACTTTTACAAACACAAACTACAAACGTTTACTTGGTTCTGATTGGTCCAATAGTTACAAGCAACACAACACTTCTTGCCCAGATAAATGGGCTACATGCTTCAGGTATTTGAACAAAACTGTGCAAGTTATAGTCAAATATTATATTATATTAATATAATATAAAGTATGTATGATACTTTTGAACAACCATTCACAACATCCAATTTATCTTCCGTGCACTCATCAGATAATCAGATAATGAGGCTGTTCTACTGATGAGGTAAGCTGAATGAACCAGATCAGTCTTATTATTTCTATGCGGTCTTGAACATAACAGTAAAGTTAGGCTTACCTGTCTAAGAGGATGGATATCCGTGTGTCTGATATCTATGTATCTGTGCCTGCTAGTTGTTACTCCTCTGCTAGTTGTTACTCCTCTGTTCTTAGTTCTGTTTCCCGTGCTGGAGGTGTGCCTGGTATTGTCCTAAGACAAGAAAATGAAACCAACATGGCAATCGAAACAGAGTATAATGTTCTGCATCTTTTAAACCACATAAACAACCGACAGGTACAGTCATCTAGCCTCAAAAAACTTACCCAGACAAAAATACTCTGACTCTCTTAAGAGCTATACACACCAAACATGGCACAGATGAACAACACAAAAATATTCTGACTATTGCTTCACTGCATAACACATAGTTCTATTTCACTACATTGTTAAGTGGCCTACTTTTAAGGTGAAAGTGTCTGTGAGAGTGTCATATTTCTTAATAGAAGACCAGCATCCTGAGTTCTGAGTAACCGTTGCGGTTTATAATAGGAAATAGGAAACTGAACCAGGTACTACAGAGAAGTCAGCGAAGTTTAACATTAAATCTGAACATTTAGTCCGAGCAGCCTTTGGACCAAGAAGGAGAACTTCTGTTTTATCTGGGTTAAAAAGAAGAAAGTTCTGCAGCATCCAGTGTCTTATATCTTTTACACAATCTTCTATTTTTTTATCTAGATTTGTCATCTGCTTTGGTTGATATGTACAGCTGTGTATCATCAGCATAGCAGTGGAAACTAATTCTATGTCTATTTGTCACTGAGCCTAATGGCAACATGTATAATGTGAATAATAGAGGACCTAAAACAGAACCTTGTGGAACTTCATATTTCACTCTTGTATAATTAGATGATTCATTATTTAATTGTATAACCTGAAACCAGTCAGTGAGGTAGGATGTGAAGCAGGATAACACTATTCCTGTGTTTTCTAATCTCCTCTTAGACTAAGCAGTACTAGCAGAGATATGTGGCCCTAAGATATGAGGCAAGTTAAGATAATTTGTTATCTTACCTAGAGGCTTCTCTGGGCTGTGGTGGGGCCTAAAACCAGATTGGATTTTTTTATATATGTTGTTCTTATGTAGATAGGAACATAGTTGCTGGGCTACAGCTTTTTCTAAAATCTTAGAAATAAATAGTAAGTTGGAAATAGGTCTATAGCTTGACAATTGACTGGGGTCAAGATTTGGCTCCTTCATCAACTTTTAATACTCAAGTGTCAAGTGTGCATGTTGCAAAATTTGAATAAGGGATTATGTTTTCTAGTTCTGACTGTTGATTTATCACACGGAATAAATAAATATGCACCGTTTCTTTCCGATTGAGAATTACTACAGTCATAATAAACATTGCTTTGTTTAATAACACAAGACAGTATGTTGTATTTGCGGTATGCACAATGAAATTCTTAGCTTACACATACACACACACACACACACACAAATTATACAGCACCATATAGATATTACATATTAAAGAGTCTGTATTCTTATTATAAATGCTAGAAAATAGATGTCCCTTTATATATTAACATAAATAAGTGTACATTGTGAACATCAGTGGTATCTTTTATTATTTTTTTTATTATTGAAATTCATAATTAATAATTGCTGACTGGCCGATTTGTAAAGAAGGGGAGTAACGGCCCTTTTTTTTTACTTCGAGCATTGGTTTAAAGTTCTAGGATTGATTTACTTATTGTACTCATTATACAGTAACAGTTAAACAATTTGTAGACTACAGTCAGAAGGTTATGGGTGAGGGTGGATTAATGAGTAATGAGTGAGGACTTTTAGGGGATTTTATACTGCCTGCTCAAAACCACCCTCTGAACATGTTCTCTTTTGCCTCAGGGCAGCCCTACCTACTCATAAGTTCATAATCTACTGCTCACTGCTTCCTGTATTAGTTGGTCCATAAATGATTAAGTTGTAACTCATTACTGTTGTAAGTTTTACATCCTCCCTCTGCTATGGTGTTTTCTGTCTACATGCAAGTTGATTTACTGCATAATGAGATGGTTTGTTTGTGGGTAGTGCAAATTTGATTTGCTATGTTCAGAGATTGAGATTTGGATAACAAACTGCTCCATCTGTTATACATGAATGCTGGTACACCTTCATGACTTCACCCTGCAAACCTGCTAGTTAGCAAGCGAAAGACTACACAACTAACAACAGCAAGAAGTGATACTCCAACACCACAGTTTAAAACCAAAGACAGAAAAAGCAATAATTCACAACATGTTTAGACATTATGTTAAGACTACTCAAGCAACTTTTCTATTACAATGTTGGCACGACTCGCTGATCAGCTCACCGTGGCTAATGTAGCCACACCACTCATTACTGGAAAGTTCACTACTTACTGTTCCTGATTGTTAAAAAGAATATGGGTCATGGTGACAAATATCACTTTTTCTTTAAACATAAACTGAAATAATAGTTTCTTCTATTGTAGCCTTTAGAGTTGATAGTAAGAGTAGACAATTATACAAAAATCTAACAATTATACTCCTTCATATAGCTTAGTATTTACCACTAAAAAGAGTTTTGTTTTCAGGATTCACACCAGTTTGAAAAATAAAAAATTGTTGGTGTTGTAAATAACAAATGTGTCAGCAGAGGGCAGCAATGTTACAACTAGAATTTCTCCCCATCATAATTTTTAAGCAGTCCTCTCAGAATCAGGGGACTTACACAGTCATATTTTAGTCATATAGTTTGTTCTATAATTATATAACAGTTTCATAGTCATTCCATTTATTCTTTCTTGCTCACAATTGTGGTTCACGCTTTTGATCTGCTATACAGCCCCTTAAAGCAGCTTTGTGCATATGGTAAAGATGTAGAGAGAGAGAAAAAAAGAGAGAGAGAGAGAGAGATTGAGAGAGAGAGAGACTCTTGCTAAACAGCAACCTAAAGATGGGATAAGACTCGACAGCCCATGTTGCTACGTGGGTCCTGAAGAAGCGTCTTGCAGTTACACCTCCCAGACTGACTGACTACAGACCCTCTTGCAGTACTTCCAGTTAGAGCTTTGCAGTACAAACCAGAAAGGATTTAGTGTGAGTGCACCCTGTAGAGGAAGAAAACCAAGGACTTCCAGTGGAATAGACTACTTTACCAGTACAAGCAAGACAGAAGGTAAGCATTCACAATGCCCATATGGCTGCGCATGTTATCTTTTCTCTCTTTCTTGCTCCCATTTTTTTGGCTATAGTATATGAAAATAATTATGCAATTATGTGAGTTGAGCAATAAAGTAAGCTAGTCTTTCTTTTTGCTATGACATTTACAAACAGGTTGTGGGGGTTATAGGCATGTTCAAGTATGAAAATTATTACTTGGAAGTGCTTGTATTAGTTGGGCACTGTTAAAATGCAAATGTACTTGCTTTTGGTAGAAGTTAAGGGAATTGTTCACTGTTCTGTTATTCAGTATAATTGTAGTTTATAAAGACCAACAACTACAGATCTGGTTGTTTATGATACTGTGCATGTCAGTTGGGCTTTTTTGTGTATGTGCACTGATTAATATCTGCTTAGTTGAAATTGTGCTTAGTAAACCTGGCAGACCTTTAGTGTATGCATCCTAGTTTACCCAAAAAGCATACTGAACAAGTCACATTTCTCATTCTGAGTATTTCTGTTTAGACTAGCCTAATGCAACCTGGTAAAAGAGCCTGAAACATTTTTGTTGACCACTGGTGACAAAGTCAAATGAATCCAGGATAACAGGATAACAGAATCACAGAAGGTTCTAAGTGTTCAGTTTGCATTTTGCCTATCAAGTAGCCTATCATCATAGGATATGTCTTCTCACTGTATGTGATGTAACGGTCTCCCAAACACCCAAAATGTTCTCTAGAGTCGGACTATGCTGGAAGGGTGTGAAATGTGTGAGGCAGTCAGCAGTTTTCTAATTACAACATAACGTCTCTTTAAAACACATGTGAATCTGTGCATTTGTGTGGAAGAGTCAGTCTCCTACAGGCACCAAGCTTTCATCACTGGTTTCCTAGCAACGTTTGGAAGAGCTGCCCCTCCTCCTCCTGTCCACTCTCACTCACTCTGCATGTATTAAGCATGTAATGGCTGATGGTGTAACATCACTGACTAAGTTCTGAGGAGGTCAGCAATGTAAAGAGGTTACTGTTCAAGAGTGTACATGACGGGAGACTACACACAACACACAACCTCCATCTGCTTGCAGGAAAATCCAATTGGCACCAAGAATAAAGCTACCTGCATCTAGATTTTGCTAATGTTTTTTGTTCGACTGAGCTTGACTAATCTGGCCTTTTTCAATGTTCTTCTAAAACCAGCCAGGATCACTGCCAGTTGAAATAAATCAGTTAGGAGTATTAGAATTGTATAAGTGGTTTCTACTGGAATTTCCGGCAGTTATTCAGCACAAAACCTCTCCTGTAGATACTTTATTCTCACTCCATACATCATGCAACCAGAAACCCCCTACTTAGTTTCATGGAATGACTTTTACACAAAACAACTTACATAGTACATAGTATTAAGACACTGGGGTACTTAAAATGTTAATAAAAATAACAATGTGGCACAATATAATAATGTAATTGATGTGATTCACTCTCTGATATAACTGAAGGTCTCTGATAAAGGATCAGTGAAAGGATGAATATGTAAATTTTATGCTGTAAAATGAATTGATGCAGAGAAATGTATTACCCAACAACATGAGATTATAATGTGGGAGCCAACCAGAATATAAGTTATATAATGGCATTAGAGGGGCTCACCTTTATCCCCGACTCCCACACTGTGATCGTATCTTACTGCCAGTATTTGTTCCTTGCATATCACCTAATGTCTGTGAAGTGGCATCTCTCTCTCTGACATGTTAATCACTTCTTCCGCTGTGTGGCCTGATTCACACCAATGAAAGACTGAAGCATTATAGTTAGTAAAGTATCCAGTGAAAAGTATATTCAGAATCACACATAGACACATGTACAGCTTGTGTCAAAAGTCTCAGGACACCCTTTAATTTCAGAAACAAAATCTATATCTGAATATCTATATCTATATATTCCATATCTGAATACCCCAGCAGTAATGGGTGAGGGGGCCTATCTGTCCCAAACATGACCGCCATCTTGAAAGCCGCCATATTGGATCAAGGGCAAGTTTTTTCCAAAGGGAAGGTGGTCATGTCACATATCAAAGAAGACCAGAATTGTATCAGAAATCGATTGATGCTATCAGATTTGCAATATGTGGTTCTAGTGGATCAAACGTTATCAACACAGAAAGTTGCAACAAGAACCACACTGAACAACAGCACACTGAACAAAGTTCAGCCTAAAAGATAGGCCCCCTCACCCATTACTTGCTGGGGTATTCAGATAAGTAATTTCCATTTTTTTTCTGAAATAAAAGGGTGTCCTGAGACTTTTGACTCACCCTGTACATTCAGAATCAGACAGAGCAGCCATTATGCTGGCCTACTGAGGCCATTTGTAGTTGACCTTCTTGCCTACAAATCAGTTGTTAGTTTCAAACTTTCACTGGCATAAAATAATAATAATAATCAGATGTGAAGATTTATTTCTCAGCTCACTATGCTCAGAACGAAATTAAAGTATTATGGCTGATTAAGACAAGTTAAGTAATACAAATGATGTGTATTCCTGATCTTCTGAATTGCTAATGTCAACTGGATATCATTGTTACAGTGGACACATGATCAAGTTTTACAATAATTTTCCACTTGTAGCCAAATTCCATCAGAAAAACCCAGCGGTAAAATCCACTGTGGCAGGAAACTGACCAGGACAGCTAGCAACCGGTAGCTAGCTTTATATATAAATGTACATGCTAATGAGGTGATATACAGCTTCATTAACCAAAAACCATCAAATTTGTAACATATGTGGTATTGCAAATTATAGATTACTATAAATTATCTTAGGGCAGCTAATACAAGCTATGATTATCTTGCTAACTTTCTTAATGGTTTTGTCGGCAATTAGCTCTTTGCTTCACACAAAAAAGCAAATATATGTAAATATATGAAATGAGCTTAGCATCTGCGGTTAAGGAATGGTGGTCCAATGTTGGGGTGTTAAAATTTGTATTATCTGTGTTACCCGGACAAGACCGCGGAGACATATTTCCTTGTTTACTATTAAAGTGAGATAATACTTGTAGATACAAGGAACCCTCAATCTTTGCGTCTGAGGGTTAAAGATTTGATTAGGGTGGGGAATCCCCCTCTCCCTTTGTAATTTTCATACACTGGGTAGAGTAGCTCCATATCACTACAGAGCATGTGAGAGTTGGTGAGTGCTATTCAAAAGGCCATTATTTAACCTGACATCACTTTTGCATGCTAGCTAGCCGCATGTAGCCGAGGCTGCAGTCTTGATTTCCCAGTCAAAATGCTGTTCCACCCTTCAACAAAGATGACCAAGACCGAGAGAGAAAAGTGTTTCCAAAGAAAAAAAAATGTCAGAACTAAAGTCAAATGAATAAGCAATTGTCATTTGTTTATTGTCTTGTTCAGTAACTTGTTCATATAAAAGGCTTGTGGAACAAGATCTCACAAGAACTACTGTGTTTTATGTTGTATATATAAATGGCTATTTTTTTATGTTAGTAGTATCTACACTATTTCTTTTGTTTTATTAAGTTCTTATAATTAAATTGGCTAGATTCCAATAGTCCACATAGGTCATGGCTTCTGGTTACTGACTGTTAGTTCTTGCATAAAGTTGCAAAACATAGAATATTTTTTCCTAAAGCATCATAGAAAATAATCAACACTTCTAAAACTGATATTGATTAGATAATGAAAACAAGTAATGTACTCCAGGTCCAGAAACTGTAAGTTTTTGGCTAGGCTAGAGAAAGGTACAAGTGTGAGTGAACATCTTAGTCATGAAGTTTGAGTAGTTTCAAATTAATTTTACTAGCTCGATTGGAGGCTTCCTTAATTTTATTCTTTATAAGATTTGAGAGTGTGCTTCTTGTGTGTACTTTGATTTCCTCCAGAGAATGACAGAGGTTATAAACACACCAGAACACACAAGAGCTGAACTGGCTGTAGGAGGAGATTCTGGAGAGGAAGGCTCCCTCCAGGTCAGTGCTACTATTAGCCTTTGCATCCACTCAATTGCTTTACACTGTGATCAGTTTCTTCAAAAGGCCAAGATTCTGTTACTAAATCCAGTCATGGATGCGTGCAGTAGCTGCATTTTCTGACAGGGTTGAATTTCTGTGGGCAGATCTTTTCAGATGTACATGAACGGCACCCAAAGTTGTCCAAGCGTTTGCCCTCCATTGTGGTAGAGCCTTCAGACGGAGATGTGGAGAGCGGAGAACTGCGGTGGCCTCCAGACGACCATACACGCTGCTCAAGAGATATCACCCAGGAGCCTGCTGCTCAAACCCAGAAGACATGTGAATGTGAAAATACAGGTCTGGAAGCTTTTTATAGAACGTATAGTATCTCAGTATCTCTGCAATGTTTTGGAATGTCTTTATGACTTTCAGTAAAATATATTGGGTAAAATAGTCCAATGCCAAAAAGTATAGCAATAATTTAGACTAAGTTTTAACAATCACTAGATTCAGGAGACCTCTGGCAACTAACAGTAGTTTAGTTTGGACTTTAGCTGACCCACTCATGTTATATTCTTTAAACATATTACAGATTTTGGACCTAAACCATTTATTGATTTATAGATTAGAAGCAGATATCTCTAACAATCTGGGAGGCAGTGTGAAGATCCTTTTTTTAGGAAGTCTAATTAAGAGACTGTTCAGAGTTCACCATTCTAAAGATAAAAGTGTTAAATAGATATGACAAGTGAAGGTAAACTATGAATCTTTTAGAATGCCTAGATATCAGATTTAGTGTTTGGATTAGAACTCTGGAATAAAGGTGTGCGCTAGTGTTAGTAGTCAAGACTGAGACCAGAATACAGTCAGAGTCAAGACAAAAGCTTTTAGTAATTAAGTCTGAGTCAAGATAGATACCAGAGTCAAGAGTCAAGACTGAGGCAGGACTTACCAGATTAAGGTTTTTTATTTCAGAAAAATAAAACAAATAAAAATGCTAAATTAATTAATTCATGTACACTAATAGATTAGACATAATAGGCTGCTCTCTCTTTCTTTCTGTTTTAAACTTATTCAGTATGCCTCATTAATATTCAATTATGTCTTCATCTAGTGATTTATGCTGGTACTACAGTGTTTTCTTAATGCAAAAAATTGTTAAAATAGTCCTGCGAAAATGTTAACTAGTTGTATTTTCTGTGAAGGCATAACCAAAATGAAGGAAAAACATCAGCAAACATATGGGCTTCACAAATTCAGGAACTGAAACTGAGTAACTACACCTCTTTGCTGTATGTGGGGGGACCTTTACAAATGATTCTTTGAAATCCAACAGTTTACACTGTCACTTGGAGACTAAACATACCAAATATGTATCTAAACCTGCTAAATTGAATTTGCAGCATTTTTCTCTCATCCAGCACTTGGTAGCTGCTAAATCAGCCTTCTCATTAAGTGAGTCACAATAAAGAGGATCCAGTTAAATATGCTAAGCTTTTGTGATTGTGTGGGCAGTGAGTTGCAAAAGTTTGTGAGGCCATGTTGCAGAAAAAGGAATATTGCATTCTCTTGGTTTAGTTTTGTTTATATTGAATAAAATTCCAGTTACCTTAAATGGAACTAATACAATCGGCTGCTCTCAATAACGATTTACGAATCCACCCTTACCCAAATAAGGATGAGGCCGATCTCAAGACCAGATTTGAGTACTACTACACTAATGTTCACCAAAACACAAGTCTATTCTTTTTTCAGTGTCTTCTATAGTTGAGTGAATGAATGAATGGATGAATAGATTAATATGCATAAGTAACAGAATAAATATCAGAATAAGCTGGACCTCATTAGATCAGTTAGATCAGACCTCTCAATTCCCCATCTTCATAAATGATTACTTGAATAAATTAAGGATTGAATTATCAGTCATTGTCCTTGCGCATGTTACATGAATAACAATGAATCTCACTGTTTTCTCTCAGAATCCATCCAGGAACAGGATGACTGAAGCAACATGAGAACATCTGATGCAGTCGGCCGTTACTGAAATATACAATCTGATCTGTCAGAAGCCTCGTTTTTTTTAAATCGCTGTCTTTCTTTCTTTTCTTTCTCTCTTGTCTTTCACACACTCACATATAAATATATACAAATGAAAGTTAGACCCGTAAGTGCCAGATAGTTTAGCTTAATTAATAGCTTTATTTATTCAATTAAATCTTATACATACAGTGACAAAAACATGTATATTGCACATATTATAGCATCATATAAACATGTAGTTGTTCAGGAATATTCAGTTCCTAGCTTTAACCAGTGTCTTTGCTTTGAAGCACTCCTGAAGGTCCCAATGAATGCGCTCTCTGTAATCAGAAGAGTGTTTGGGCTCTGCGCCACAGTGGCCACTATGAGTATCCTCTCTATGTGAACATTATTTATCACACAAGTACAAGTGAAAACTTTATGTAAGGAGACTTCATCATCTCGCAGCAACATCTGGCAGGGGTTCTTGAATACTGACTGCCCTGGAACTTCACTGAAGTCCTCCTGCCAATCATTCTGTGGGTATGTGTTAGTCATACCAAGTCTCTTTGTCTTGCAAAAGTCTGCCTGCACTGCTGGGTACTCTTCACATATACACACTCTAGTGAGAAATGCTATAATCCACACTTAAAACATCAAACATGACCAAAACAATTGTATGTAATGATTCGATTTTGTTTGACAAGAGAAAAAACGCAGAACATGTATATAATCATAAAAAAGCCAATTTTTATTGTGGCACTTAAAATAAGCAACTCCATTTAATCCAGGCTAACTTTATCTGACCACAACATAAAACATATAAGAAAATACATATATATAAATAAAATATATAAATATATACTCACTGTCCAAAAAATGTATCTCCATTTTTGTTGATTTTTATTTTTTGCTGTTGACATTGTTTGAAAATGTTATGTTAGTGGATCAATAGATATGATCCCAAATAACCTGGGTCCATTAACCTGCATTTAAAGTAAAGAAAGTTTTTCCCTCTCCTGTAAAGTTATTCTTTTGGAGATACTTGCTGTTCTTTGGACAGCAATGATATACAAAAAATGTAAAAATGTATATTATGCATATAAAACTGTATATTTTCATTTTGGTGTCTACCATGATTGTAATATAAAAATCCATCTACAATTTAAAGTAAGACAGTTGCACACATAGGGCCCTATTTTCTTGATCATAATATAAGCACAAATATAAGCCACATGTCTTCTCATGAATGTTCACAAATGTGAGCTCTCAAGAACAGAGCATTCATGCTGGCTAATTCCTTATCACCATGATGAGCACGGTGTTTTAAAGCAATAATACAATCAAGGCTTTACAGTGATTTGCCACATTCAGGCATTGTATTGCATTTAAAAGTCATATTCAGTTAGTACTTGAGTAAGGTTTGAAAAGGGTTGACAGACATTCAGAGGTGACTCCAGGAGTTGGCCTTTATCTTAAATCTGATTGGCCCCTGTAGTGCCCTTTTGATGTCACTTAATTGCCAACTGTCACATTGACCAATACAAATCAGTAAAATATGTATGTATTGAAGGAGTGATTGTTGTGTTTAAAATGACTCCTACACCACATGTGCTTTGTGTTTGAAAACATAGTTACCTAGTGTAAAACCCTTTTCAAACAGCATTAGTATTATGTGGGGGATTGCTAAAATTTGGGTGATCACCGACGAGATCTGCGGTTTTAATCCAGTATGAATCTAGCATGTCCGAAGTCTGCTCAGTAATAATTCTGGAGTGAATTTCCTGCCATTATTCATTAAACCCTCAGTAATAATAGCCCTGCTTAAATAGACTCAGTAATAAAAAAAACACAATTTGAGTTCAAATATGAAAAATGTAAGTTAAAATGAAGCATAACTGTACCCTTAATCCCGTAATCCACAAATTCATGGCAAGACTATCCAGCATTTTTGGTGATGGCTGAATTACATGAAGAAGGAAAAGAAGGAACGTCAAAGCCTCTTTCACATGGCGATGTGCTCATGTTGTTATAGTTTGGAAGTGTGGTGATGGTTACATAATGATGTAAGCATCTGTGCAATGCTGTTTTGCTTCAGGCTATTTGGGGTAATTTGGGCAAATGACACAGATTTACTCTTGTACCAGTCAGATCATGTATATGTTACATTACTGGAGCTCCAATTAGGAGAAGTAATCCTACTTGAATAGTCAGCTAGCTAACAAACCCAGGTCTGGAAAATGCTAAAGGCCAAAGCACACCAACAAGACTAACAGAAACAAAAACAAACATCTAGCTTAACAAACATCTAGCTTATAACTGTGTTATAAGAATGTTTGACATGCTCTCCCCTTTCACCAGGGTTATTTTTGCATGCAAGTTCTTTTTCTGAACATTCTAATTTTATATGTTAGAACGTTTCTACTTGTTCTTATTTGTCCGGTGAAAACAAAAAGTCAAAAACAGTGAGACTATCTCTGATGAGTATGGCCCTTTTGTAGCCCCTAACTTAGACAAATTCTAGATCCGCCTCTGTATACACTGCCACTCAAATGTTTGAGGTCACTTGTCATAATAATAATTGTTATTAAGTAACTCATACAGTGTAGATTGAAATGCTATAAACTGACCATCAAAACTAAAACTATATTAACAGTTTGAGGTATTTTGGGGAATATAAGCTTAGGACATGGTAAAAAATAATATGGAATTGTTGTTAAATAAGCCATAACTTTTTGGTCATTGAAATTTGTCAATGAATAGCAATGGCGAGAATAGAAATTAATCATCAAAAATGTTTTACAGGTTCTTACAGTCTGAAATTTGTTTCACCATAGAATCAACTTTAAAGACATCAGGTTTATTTGAATGAAATTAGTCACCCCAGATGTTTAGTGGTAATGTAAAAATGAAAACAATTTAATAGAAATCAAAATAGAAAGTTACTATTAAAATAGAAGCACTATATTGGACTAGCAGGCGCTATTATATTTCCTAAACAGCAACTGTCTGGTCGAAAACCAAAATACCAATTCATTGCTGTTATATCACTAAACTGCACTTTTAGAATAAGTAATAAATAGATTATTAGGTTTAAATGTTTTGTTCCTCTTGTGAAAATGTTATTGATCTGATTTTTTAAAATAAAGTTTGATCTTAGAAATCTGCCATGTGTGTTTATTCTATGTCACAAATCTCATTTTTTATTTATAAACTTGTGTATTAAAGCAGGTGATTTCCAGTCTGATGCTGAAATTAGTGAATAGCATGTCTGTTTTTGTTATTACACAAAATATTGCACAAGTGTTCTTGACAGGTAAAGAGACTTGCCTACTATTAATAACTCTAGACATAAGCTTGTCATTCTTATTTGCAAAAGTACAAAATGTATTAAACTATTGAGTTTAGAAAGTAAGCCCAATGTGTAAACCATATTGCACGCAACAGCTGTGACCAAGACCCTCCAGCAGTTTGAAAAATCTGGCACTCATGAGGACTCAAGCAAGGTCAGAGAGGCCAAGGGTGACTTCCGAATCAGAGAGCCTGTTCATTACAATCACAAGCCAGCTAAACCAGCTATTAACTGCTCCTAAAATAGAACAGCTAAATGCCACTGAAAGTACAGATGTTCAAACATCAGCTGCTCAGGAGGAATTACAAAAAGTTGGCCAAAATAGAATTACTACATAAAAATTTAACCTGGATGTTTGAGAAGCAGAAAGAAGTCTTTGGGTTCTAGTTCATTTGTAAGATGGAGAATGCTATGAGCATCTGAGCATCTGTACTATCACATTGCCACTATCAAGGAGTCAGTGATGTTATCTGGATTAGATTAGATCAAATTAAGGTATTTAATGTTTATGTTAGGTGCATCATCACAGCTCATTTTAAATATAGTTTTGACTCATTATACTGGTGCAAGGCAAAGCTCCATCCACTTATGAGACTTTTGGTTGGCTCTGTTAGTTAATCACTACACATCTGAATTAGTCCAGTTTCTGCTTTCTGCAGTATTGTTATCAATAAAGATAAATAAATAAGCCATGACACTACCTCCACCATGTTTTGTCACACTTCCCTTATTACATCACACTCATACAAATCAATCCTCATTTTACTTGTGCTTAAGGCTGTCCCAGAACTTCAATTAGCAGACTCTAGAGTCTTACTAGTGGTTTTCATCTTGCTATATATATATTTTTCTTTTCTTTTCTCCTCCTTACATTGTGTGACATATCTATGACTACTACTTTTTTAATGATAGAAAGTGCTTTCAGTAATCTCAGTCACTCCTGGTCTGCCAGGGTATTTGCAATTGTTAGGGGTATTCTTGTTTCTTTAAATAGTACCAAGCAGTTGCCTAAGACATTGAAACACATTTTTAATTGTTATGTCTCTGATTGTTTCATTATGCTTTTGACCCTCATACTGGCCTCCTTTATTGCTAGCATTGATGCTGCCTTCACTATGAGAGATAACAGCAACAGACACCAGATGCAAATGCCATATCAGGAAACATCTGCAGACCTTTTTGCTTGCTCTCTTAGGCATGACTAATAGATGCAACGACACACAGCTGGCCAAGAAACAACAAAGCAGTAAACTGTTTAATCCCCTGATATGGGGACACTATATATAAAATGTCTGTGATTTGTTTATGTTAAGTATTATATTGGGTTCTGTACTTTAACTTCACAGTCATTGTTATATTTCCAATTCAGTGGTCAGTGCTAGACTGCTAAGCCAAAGTGTGTCACAGTTAATTACAGTCTGCATT
Organism: Megaleporinus macrocephalus; assembly: GCA_021613375.1. NCBI lineage: Eukaryota > Metazoa > Chordata > Actinopteri > Characiformes > Anostomidae > Megaleporinus > Megaleporinus macrocephalus. The sequence goes on from CM038706.1 coordinate 19,685,162, forward strand.
TACATGAATCTACCATAGGAATGAATTACACTGACCACCAGTGACTCATTTTTAGCTATATTCTTTAGCATTCTGCATGCATTATGTATGGCCATGAGATTCTCACACTTACATGGACACATGTGTCTGCACTTGCTCATTTTAGCTCCTCGCTCTCTTTTTGCACCGTTACATATTTCTCTAGGCTGTTGTTGACAGCTGGGGAAGGGAGAGTTGGAAAAGACAACAAAGACAACTGTATTTACACAAAGGAGCAGGAGAGGAGGAGGAAGAGGAGGATGATGATGGAGAGGAGTGGAGAGACAGGCATGCAGACAGCACATGTAAAGAAAGAACAGTTATGGCTTTTCGGTTGGCACTTACCTCTTGTTTTCTGCTGATAAATGGTGCATAGGACACAACATGAGTATGTTTTTTGTAGATAAACTGGAAGACAGACTAATGATTCTAATAGTTTGAATGGAATGAATGATTAATGAGGAAAGATAACTATTCAAAGTGTTCATTACACAGAGAAGTTCATCACACTAGCTGGAATTCACTGTTTTATATTCTGAGGGAACATGTGCAAAGTGGACACAAGGCGATTAAGTTTTTCACAGAAGCTTGTTGACTGCTCTGTGATTAACATGACCTTTGTGACCTGAATTCTGCCCAGAGGGTCATCTGGCACATCCTATAATCCCCTTGTCAGTAATGATGTCCACTGCCATGAACCCTCTCGCTGCTATCCCTCTTTTCATTCTCCGGCCTGAGCATAGCTTTGCATAATTTCAGCTTTTCAAAGGCCGGGCTTGTCTAATTTATTATCTCTTTTAAGAATAAAAAGCCCATTTGCTTCATTCAGCATGCTGTTTATCTTTTTTCACAGTAATACATAACTACCCTTTCATGCCTGTGGTGACAATTTTTTGTCCACCTCATTCTGGACACAGAAAGTGGCTCTTGACCCAGTTTTACAATGGTCTGGAGGCTGATTTTCAATACAGCCATCAGCAGCAGACTCCCTGATTATCATTATCATTATCGTCTGAGACATAGACTCCACTCACTGCCTCTATCTATCCATGTCCTTTTGATTGGGTTCATGTATTCTGCTCTCATGTTAAACACAAGCGAGCCATGTACAGGTGTTCCTCCTTATGAATGAGCTACATTGTGAAGTAGAATGAAGTGTGTTTGCTGTAAAGTCTTGCTCTCTGTAGTTAAAAGCCATGTTTTGTTTGGTGGATCAGCTCTCTCGCTGCCACCGCCAACTTCCAACGTGTGATTTTAGAGGTGGCCGGAGGGTGAAGTGAAAACACAAGCAGTCACACATGCAGACTGCACACATGCTTAAGTGTACACATATAAGCAAACTGTTGCTGGCATAAAAATACCTTTTTTGTTTTTAATTCATTAAAATTTTTTTCATATCATGATTTTTATTTTGACCTTATTTTTACGCTATTTTATATATAAATGCTTATTTCAAGGTGCGACACAAAACATTGAGAAAGGAGCATGTTTACCACTGTCTTACATCACCTTTCCTTTTAACACATCATAATTATTTGGGCACTGAAGCCTCCATTCAATCCAGTTCTGAAAGCAGAATTTTTTTGTCATGCTTCTATTATACAAGCCTTCAGCTGCTCAACTGTCAGGGCTTTGTTGAATTTTTGTGCTTCATAATGTGCCACACTTTTTCAATGGGAGACACGTCTGGACTGCAGGCAGGCCGGTCTAGCACCCACACTCTCTGATTATGCAGCCATGCTGTTGTAACAAGTGCAGAATGTGGCTTGCAGCTGTCATGTTGAAAAAGCGTTTGGACATTGTCTAAGGCAAAAATTGTTGTTCCAAAAATGTGCACATATCTTTCAGCAGTAATGGTACATTCAAAGATGTGCAAGCTACACATGATATGGGCACTCTTTCTTCTTTGGTTTCAGGAAACAATGTCCATTATTTACATCATGGAATATATGATTGATATGATTGACGTATATCCTTTTGAAAGCTTAACTCAATATTATACCACTTCTCCCAACATTTAGGGTTAAAATTCTGGGTACAGGTCATGCATACAGCCACAGCTGATAAATGAAGCCCATTAGACACAAATTGCCAGTTAAAAACATAATCAGCTTTACAACAATTATTTATAAACTCTGCTTCCCAACAGCCCAATTTGTTCTTGTCTTACGTCCAGTAGATGATGGTTAACCCATGTATAAGGCTGTGAAATGAGATATTTAGGTGTGTGTTTCCAAGTCAGAGTGCATACTGGAACATCACTACATTCCAGACTGGTCTCCTCTCTTCATTTGATTTCAAGAGAAGAAATTACAACTGTAGCGTTCCTGGATGTTGTTGATATATGGCTTTTGATAATTTCTTGTGGATGCAGTGATGAACTTTGCTTATAACTCTCGGCCATGAGGTGATATCCTGCATACACGCATTTTAATGCATACAAGCATTTTAATGCATACAAGCATTTTAATGCAGTGCATTCTGAAGTACCCAATTTGATGACCTTTCAGCTGTGTTTTTTTAGCACACACATATATTTCTGAGACTTGATATTATATGATATTATATGATATTATGCACCGTAGAGGGTGAAAGACGAATACGTCCTTGCAATCAGTTGTTGCACAACACTATTCTCTATTCTTGTTGGCTTATTTGTTGTCATCATCTTTGCCAAAATGGCAAGCCTCAACTCATCTGTGCTCATGAAGGACTAGTCCCTTTTCTGCTCATTGTGCAGTGTTTATTAACATTCTACACCTTGAAACTTAAGTTGCTTCTGTCCTAGTTTTTTTGGGATGTGTTGGAATAAGTATGTAGAAACATTTATGTAAGGTTACATCAGTTGTCCTGACAAGCTTCTGTAGCCTTATAATCAATATCCCACAGTAATGTGTTACCGTTTATTGTAACCTGACCTAACCTGATCAAAGTCTATGCTTTTACACAGGACCTGATGTGTTTGCTATTTATATTGCAATGGCTTTTGCAGTGAGGTCTCTCTCTTTAGCCATGAGATATGCTAAAGGCATATTTAATGCACTTTCCTAACCTTCCCGTGGTCTTCTTAAATGTCATCTCAATCAGGTTCACATCAAAGGCATCAGCAAATCAGAGGCCTTGAATGATGGGGATGGTGCTGTGTGTCTATTGCCCTTTTCGGTCGGCTTGAAAGGGGTCAGCAGTGAAGTGTGCATGTGTGGGTTTAGTGAGAGGTAATGTTATGTGTACAGACCTTCCTACGGGTTTATTTGTTATTAAAGAGGGCGTGGGTGTGCCAACTCCCCAGGAAGGTCCATCCATCACACAGCAAAGCAATCTCTTCTCTAGATGAATGAAAAACATAATCATCTTATATTTTGAAAGGGCTTAACAGATTTGTGAGATGTGTACTTCTGTGAGGACTTCTACGTTTATCAGGATGCCAAACCTTCATTTAGATACTGAGCTCCAAGCCATGGCTCCTCAGCTCAGGCTATTTGTGGGTTCTTTTCATGTTTTAAACACCACATCTGTGTGTCTGTCTACCTCAGAACTGCTGCAATGCACAAAATTGCCCACTGTCTTCTGCACAGCCTGAACACTTCACTTCACAAGTACAAGTTGGCAGTTTAATTTAAGAACCAAAGTAGTGAACTTGTTAGAGACACATGAGAAAGCTGTGAAATGTATAATTATATAAGACCAGTGATCAATGTCTGGCAAACCTTTATTATTAATGAATGGAAAAAGTGTAAATAACAGTTGCTGCACAACTTCAATGAGATTTGATTGTAAAACTTGTACTTACAGATAACAAAAGAGTTGGAATGCATTCAATACACTCTTGTACACTGAGAGCAGTGAAAAACAGTATTGTTAGCTTACAAACTATTAGTCCCTTTTCACAATATAGTGTGTAGTATCATTTATATTTTAGTTTAACAATTATTAGAACAGACATGCATATGTTAGCCTAATGATGCTTTTAGTAAAAGATTTTATGTTTAAAGTCTTGTATAACTTTGTATGTAAAAATGTTGAAAATGCCATAGAATGCATTTTATGTTGTTCTTTATAGAAGGTATATGACTTTGGTTGTGGGGTGAAAAATGCTCAGATGTTGTTTTACCTTCCCGTTTACACCCTATGGCTCTGGAATGAAAAGAGCTGTCTTCCCTTTTTTGGTGAGCTAATGAATAATTTAATGAGCTCTGCTCTGATTTGCTGATTTCCAGTGACACAGAAGAAACATGTTAAAATAGACACAGACCTTCCTGTTTGAAGAACACACGTTTGGTACTTACTGACTGTTGTTGGTGGACTCCAGCAGCTGCATGACTGCAATCCTATTTGCATGAATTTCTGAATGTCACAGTATTTGTTATGTCCTCGTTTTGCTTTAAAGTGTGTGGTGGAGTGGGCATAAATTTCACAAGTCTTGAATGAGCAGAAGAGATTAGACTGAAAAAATATGAGCACAGAGCCAGATTTGATTTCAGCCATAGACTGAGCTTATCACACTGTTTATCTCTGAATGACACACTGGAATAAAACCAATGTGAAGCCCTCACCTGAGTGGTAACTGTTTTAACATGAATGCTCATCTAGAAAAATAAACATGATTGTCAGCAACCCTTCATGTATATATATATATATATATATATATATATATATATATATATATATATATATATATATATATATATGTGTGTGTGTGTGTGTGTGTGTGTGTGTGTGTGTGTGTGTGTGTGTGTGTGTGCCTTAATGCTTATCCTCCACCACCAAAAATAGTGCACATTTTTTGTAAATCTTATAACCTTTATTTCTTTTGCATTTCCAAACTTTATATTATTTATTTCCCAGATTTTGATTTGGTCTCAGATTTTTCCTCCAAGTTGTCATGGGTGTACAACTGCGTTACTATATACATATAAGTATATGTCACTCAACGCCCCTCTATACACCCCCCTTACAACCTTCAACCCCCACATCAAACACCCCACCAATAATTACAACCTTACACTTTTGCCCATGTCAAAGATTCAGATCCAGAAAGAAACATGCACCAGATAGAGTAAGAGAGAGTACTTCAGTTTCTAAGCCTCAAAATGGACTGGCTAGGGTTTGGGTCATTTTGGGCCAATGCTTTCTCTCTCTCTCTCTCTCTCTCTCTCTCACTCACTCACTCTCTTATACATGCTCTCTGTTCTTGAAGTCTATTGATTTTAAGCTGCTGTCTTGATAAGACTAAACAGCCATAAGGTCCACTGTGGACTAACCACTTTTGTTGCATGCTTGTTTTTCTTTGGCTAACAGTATAATAGAGCTCTTACTTCAGGCTCTCTTCAGAAAACTTCACCTTCTCCTTTGTAGATAAATCACATCGAGGTCTCCCTTTGTGATGCTGGATTTATTCTCTAAGTTCTCCCTGGCAATAAGACTCTGCTTCTGTTTGTTTCAAAAAAGGTTTTTGACAGCACGTCCCTTACTGATGCTCTTTCTGCTTCTTTAGACGAAAACAGGTTTGAAAGAAAGCGAGCGCCTAGTCTCCAGACTAGACAAACTCTAACCCTGTTTTATCAGGACACAGGACCGTGGGTGTGTTCAGATTTCAACCTGTGGCTTTCTTTTTGCTTTTTAGTGATTTCCCCTGCCAGAGAAACACATGGCTAACCAACACAAATGTCCTGACTTTTTATAGATGTGTCTGTGCACAGCTATAAACAGAAAAAGCTAGAGAGTGCTATTGTGTCAGAAGGAAATAAACATATTAAAATATGATGTGTGCTGCTGCTAGTCAGCTTGGCAATCTTGAAATAATAAGTCGGAGGAATTTTATAGATTTTCACCAGATCATTACATATAATATGATAATAACAATATGATATGATGACAATTGCTTCCGGACATCAGATTCATCCACTCAGGGAAGGGGTCTAAAGCACGTGTAAGTTAATGTGACTAGTCATTAGTGTTATTACATATATCTACTTACATGTTTAAAGGAAAAAAACAAGTACTTCTACTTTTCTTGATTTTCTTCAAATGAACAGTCATTTGAACACAGCAGCCATTATTAACAATGATATGATAAATAGACCAAGAGAAATGCTTCAGTTAACTTACTTTGATAGTTAAGAATGTTTTAGCCTTGTTCTGTTAAGTTACTAAACTGAACAAACATGTTTATTTCATTGTTCTTTGAACAGTGGGCTCCAAAAGACTTGTAAATAAACTTAGAAATAAACAACAGAAAGTGGCAAATTTGTGGCACTGATCATATTAAGGTCTTATGTCTTCCATTAAAGGTCATGGTCAGGCTCTTGGTGGGATTTGATTGGCTGATCAGAGGCTTTTGCACAACCCTGTATGAGCAAACTGAGGACGTTTTAAATTCTTGGAGAAAATTCTGAGACTACAACAGAATGTCCTGAAATGCATTGAGAAAAGACTCAAGAGTTCAGTAGGTGTCATTTCTTTGTCATATCTTACCTCCATTAGATCCTGACCTCAGTTACTGTTTTCCCTCATTTCTCCCTCGAGCTCTGCCACCACGCTCTCACTAAATCTAATGATGCACTTTGTATATTTTTATGGCTCGACTCCTCTGCGTGGGTGACATTTCACACTGACATACAGGTTCTCACTGAAAGTGGCAGCATTTGTCAGGGCTGATTTGTTGATTGTGACTGATGTGCCTGCGCTCCTCTGTGCTATCTCTGCTTGACACCTGCTCAGCTCTGATAAAGAGAACGTGATCCAAGAAGCATGGGGAATCCTGAGAGGAGCACGGTGGTGTGAACATGCCGAAGTTAAATATATACCCTACTGTCTGAGCAGCAGAGGCTTCACCGCTCAGCAAGCAGCTGCATTCAAACGCTTTAGCTTTAATTCAGATCTCCCTACAATCTCTACAATCTCCCTAGATCCACTGCAGACACACATTCTTCAAGCTTAGTTTTTCTAAGTTTGTCTGAGATGAGGCATTTCAGTGCTAAAAGAATGAGATGTGGTGTATCGGTCTATATTACACATATCATTTAAATATGAGGAATATATGTTTGCATACACAAGGAAAGGGTAGATGCATGGGGAATGAAGAAAGCAGTGGATGATGGAAGAGAGAGTCAGACAAACAGACAGACATAGACAGGGCTTCATGTCCTTTGCCAGGATAAGTTGTTAGATACGAGATGACACAGTATTCTAACATTCCCACTGATATGCAAACGCTCCTAAAGCTATTGTTCCATTATTTTGGTGGGGATTATTTTTATACTCTCATTAGACCCTCAAAACCTGCTTTCTAGCCTCTGTCATTCACACCTGTCATTTTCATTAACAACAAGAAATCCTCACAGACAATTATCAAGTCTTGTATCAGCGTGCAATTCACAACTCTGCCTGTCTCGGCGAGGCTCTCTCCCAGTGGCTCAAGCTAAAATGGGTCCTGCTGAGATTCTATTCTAATTGCATGTAGAAAGCACAAAAACAGAGATGGAGTTATTATCTAATCAAAGCAAACATTTGTGCTTTGTGCTTTAACTTGAAAGCTATTTCACACTTGGCCACATTCTTTAACATTTTTTGAAAAATCAGTACTAAATCAGTACAAACTCAATATTCTTTTATTCTAAACAGCCTAAAAAATCTGGCTTCGTGGAGCCCTAGTGTACAATGTAATTAGTATGCTTAATGAGCAAGAAATTAATTAAATCATATCTTACAGTACAGAATAAATCTAGGATGTCAGTCACCAAAGCTGCAGCCAGAACTGTAGGCTGAATGATCTGCTGCTAATTTGAACAGCTGTCTCCCTCTAGTGTTAATGATGTGTACATATACAGAGTGAGTAACCAAGTGAGGACACACAGAGAAGCACAAAAATAGAACATTCTCTGGGTGTAAAAGTTCAGAAAAACTATACTTGTGAAAGTAAAAATGAAAGAGAGCACTGTATTCAAAATCTTTGCAAATGGATGTCAAAAACATACAGTACTGTGCAAAGGCTGTAGAGACTTAGGGATGTTATTATATGTAAAAGCTATTGTTCCAGACAAGAAGTTTTTGTTTGTGAAGAAAAATAACATTGGGTGTTCTTACTGGTGAAAATACACCTATAGCTAAGAGAAACAATTTGCCAAGGTTTTTACACAGTAGTGTTTCTGAGTGAAAACATATCAACTTTTAAAAGGATGTGATGTAGTGGTCTGTGATGTGGTGTTATGTGATGGAGTGTTCTGTGATGAGGTGGTCTGTAATTAACTTGTGTGTGATGCAGTGGTCTGTAATTAACCAGTATGTGATGCAGTGGTATGTAATGCGGTGGTCTGTGATAGACTGGTATGTGATGCAGTGTTTTGTGATGTGGTGGTCTGTGATGTGGTGTTCTGTGATAGACTGGTTTGTGATGCAGTGTTCTGTGATGTATTGGTCTGTGATGTGGTGCTATGTGATGTAGTGGTCTGTGATGAGGTGATCTGTGATGTGGCGATCTGTGATGAGATGATCTGTGATGTGGTGGTCTATGATAGACTGGTATATAATGCAGTGTTCTGTGATAGACTGGTTTGTGATGCAGTGTTCTGTGATGTAGTGGTCTGTGATGTGGTGCTATGTGATGTAGTGGTATGTGATGAGGTGATTTGTGATGTGGTGGTATGTTATGTAGTGGTCTGCAATGTGGTGGTCTGTAATTAACTGCTATGTGCTGCGATAGTATGTAATGCACTAGTCTGTGATACAGTGGACGTTGGTACTTTCCAGAAAAAAAAGATAATATACGAGTATCAGTACAAGTATTAAATGTGAATAACATTTGTGTAAGGTATAAGGTATAAAATAATACTTTAATAAAGGACCATATATTGTATTATATAATGTATTTTCAAAATATATGAATCCATAAATATATATAAAACAATTACATTTAGTTGGTAAAAGAAAAAATACATTTAAAAAACATTACATTCAGACTATCGTATGTTTTTTAATTCTGTTTTTATCCAAATGCTTGCAAGCTTGTGTGTGTATGTTTTAACTCTGCGATTATCCATTTTATCCTTAAAGTTTTGGATCATATAAATATGGAAAAACCATATATGTCATAATTCTTGTTGCTGCAATAAAACACTTTTGTTTGGATTAAATTTATTGTGACACCTCTTTGAGATGAGCATCTTATTAAGTTTGTGTGTGTGGTCTGGTTTACGCCAAGTACATGTAGATAGCTTGAGGATAGGACACAGGAAAGTTCAGTAGCTTGATCAGTGCTTTTTGCACAGAAATTTTACTGCTTGATGGTGGACATGAAGGAAAATATGCATTATAAACAAAGAGGATGGAAATATTCTGGTATGCTGATGGTGCACAGAAGCCTTTTTAAAGAATACCAGTACACAGAAAACAGAGAAACAAGACAAAAACTGCATTCTATCAGATGTGGATTATTTTATTAATAATTAATTACTAGTATACATTTACATTATGTGTAGTATGGGTGTTCTTTCTCACAATTGCTTTTGACTATACATTTTAGCATGCTACAAAATCTGTTTTGAGGTCATCAAGGCTCCATAACTCCTTACAAATTGGCAGGCTGATATGTCTCACTGGAAAAGAAATGGATAACAGTGTGTTTAAGGAAAGCTTGAATACATAAATGCCTGACTATTAGAAATATTTATTAAAATAATAAAGTGACACTTTGCAACTTCGGTTAACTAATGAGCACAATATATAATACCTTAATAGCACTGAAGAGGATGTGTTCATTATTTCCAGAGCTCTGTTTTAGCTCAGTAAAGTGCCGAATGACAGAGTTTGAGTTTGTTTTTGAAAGCCCCAGTATACCCTTGTCTCTGAAGTACAGAATGGCTGACAGTTGCTTCTTACTGGAAATGAAAGAGTTTAAGAAGAGTATGTTATCTAAAATGTGGGATATTATGTTAATTATATAAAAAGAAGCAACATGCTTACCTGATGTCTGGGTAATTTTTAACAAATGATGGTAAGAGGCTTTTTATGTCTTTCCCATTTTTCTGCTCAATGATTTCACTAAGCTGATCTCCTAGTGGGTGAAGCCAACTTAATGTTGATCCCTGAGTGCAGAAAAAAGCATTTGGAACTTATTAATTTTCATACAACCTCTTATAATAAGACTTAGCATTCCCATAATGTAATAATTTACTATTTTAATCCAATACACCTCAGGTCAAATTCAGTGAATATCTCCTTTTGGTCCACTTGCTGTCTATTCTTTGTGCTCAGTGGGAAAAAAAATCCAGTGTTGGTACACAGCCCTGGCTTTGTAAATGGGAAATAAATACAGTGGCTGGAGGAAAGCTACACAACACTCTAGCCAACTAGCATAGAACTGGTGGAATGGTGAAATGGTGGAATGTTGGAATGGGAAAACTCAAATAGCTGAGGTGCCTGAATGTAGACGAATTGCTGTACCATTTAAAGTGAAATGAAAAAATATGAACAAGAAGTTGAGGTGCCCAAATGTAACTGCAGCACCATTTTCTAGTAAGTGAACAGTGGCTTTGTTGTTCTCTTAATGGTGAACATCAGCATTAGTCACTGTGAAAGAGGCCTTTACTTGTTTAGACGGTAAACTGGTTTCCAATTTAAAATATGAACATTTACATGAATAAATTAATGCCCAATATAATATAATATAATATTTTTGTCTCATTTATTTAGGGTTCTATTCATCTACTTTTATGATGTTTGGGTCATAATTATGGGGAAATAAACTTTTGAGCACCACTGTAAAATAATTAGCTAGTACTTTAGAGTTTGTACTTTATACTGACCTGGTTAATACCTAGAACTTAAAGGACAGCAAAAGCATTATCACATGCTCCACCTAAACGTACAATGGATTTTGTCCTACCATTTCACAGAACAGCTTCCTGAGCTGATCCCACTGGCCTTTGATCTTAGCAGCACCGCGATCATTCTTCCTGCCTTTGCATGAGTACTTATTTTTCAGAAGCTCAGAAATGTACTCTTTAACCGCACAGTAATGCAGGTCACTGGCGAAGGACTGCAGACATGAAAGTGTGATGTGGATTTGTAAGACATTATTTTCCAAAGAAATTCACATCTGTAAATCAAACTGAACAGACTCACTGCAGCAGATGGAGGTTTCATTAACTTGCAGTATCCATCATAGATCTCTATTCTGTTAAAGATTTCATTGAAATCATCATCTGTGTTGAGCCATTTCTTGGTCATCAAACTCTCTTTGTAGGGCTGAAACAAATTGATGTGCATTTAATTAGAATACTTCTTCATCATTTGGGGAGAATTGAGTCAGTATAGTAAAAGAAACAGCTGGGATATCAATATCTACAATGATTACTATAATAGCACAATGGATCATACAACACAAAACTGATCTGCTGCTACATCCAATACAGCCCACCTCAATGTCGGCTTTAAACTGTTCTAGCAGAGCTCGTTTTAGTCGCAAAACCAGCTTGTCTACTTCTATCCTCAGCCGGTCTTCCTGATCTGGGCAGCTGTCTCTGTAGCACTCTATCTGCTCTCTGGAACCGATAAACATCGGGTGAAAAAGTAGGAAAAGTACATTAATCCAAACCTTAAAAACATTTTAAGCCACTTCAATGTTTGTCTAGTTCCACTTTTTACAGTGTAGTGAATATAAACTGTCTTCTTAATGTAGACTTACTTGAGGGAGCTGAAGCTGTTTATATATGCGACATGATATTTAGCCCATAGACAGACATCCAGTACAGTTGAGCCCAACAAGGAGGAACTCTCCTTTGAGAACTCTTCCTCAAATCTAAGCAGGATAAAAGAAGAACAGCAAGAGAGCATTTTATATTTGATATTTTGTTTTATAAGTAGAGCTTACAGATCTACACAAGACTTATAGGCTTTGTTTTACCTTTTTGGAAAGGGCCTCAGTGCCTCTAAGCAGCAGCACAGCACCCTCTTTTCCAGATCTCTATCAATCTTTCTAGAATTCTCAGCATATGGTCCTATTATCTAAAAAAGAAACTTAGATGCTTACACAGTCTTTTAAAACTATCTAGTAAGTTGGATGTTTTTTTATATACATTTTACATTTTTACATCACATAAATTTTTTGTATACATTCATTGACTGCAGCTCATCTTTTGCTGCACAATTCATCAGCCGATACGTCATTGAAGCAGTGCTGCTGTGCTTAATTTACTTTTACCAAAGAAACACCCACTATACATCACTACCATGTGGGTGACCTTTCTGCAACCCACATAAATATGAAGGACTAAACCACCTCCGTCCTCTGGTGAGTCCATACATGGACCCTCTTCAGTTTGCCTATCAGCCTGGTGTGGGGTTGGATGACGCTGTCATCTATCTTCTACACAGAGCTCATTCTCACCTGGAGAAGCCCGGGAGCACTGTGAGAATCACATTCTTTAATTTCTCCAGTGCTTTTGACACCATACAGCCAGGGTTTCTTAAGGGCAAGCTGGAACATAGTGGAGTTAATAGTTACCTGTCAAACTGGATTCTGGACTACCTCATAAACCAACCACAGTATGTGAGGACACAGGACTGTGTGTCTGATAAGGTGGTCAGCCGTACAGGGGCACCTCAGGGAACGGCACCAATCCTCTTCACCCTGTACACTGCTGACTTCATGTACAGCTCACCGAACTGTCATCTCCAGAATTTCTCTGATGACTGAGCGATCATTGGCCTCATAACTATTGAGGAGGACAGCGAGTACAGAGAACAATTTCAGGACTTTGTGGACTGGTGTCTGCAGAACCACTTCCAGGTGACCGCACGAAAGACCAAAGAACTGGCGGTGGATTTCCACAGTTGCAGACATCCCTCTCCATCAGTGAACATCCAGGGTATGGACATTAGGAGAGTGGACTCTTATAAGTATCTGGGTGTTCACCCAAACAACCTGGACTGGTCAGTTAACACCACTGCACTTTACAAAAAAGGCCCGAGCACACTCTACCTACTGAGGAGACTAAGGTCATTTGGAGTGCAGGGAAAACTCCTGAGGACCTTCTTTGATACAGTGGTGGATGTTAGCCAAGCTGGAATCCATGCTGGAGAATGACTTCCATCCCATGCATAAGACTCTGGTAGCACTGAGCAGCTCCTTCAGTGACGGGCTGCTTTACCCCAAGTGTGTAAAGGAGTGGTATCACAGGTCCTTCCTTCCTGCTGCTGTTAGACTCTACAACCAGCTCTGCTCCCAGCACATACACAAAACTCTACACGCTTACAGGAAATGTCTTTTTTTTCAGTGTAACATAATCTGCAATATTTTTCCATTCCCTGTGTGCACTGTTTATTTTTTTGCTGCTGTAACACTGTGAATTCCCCCACTCTGGGACTAATAAAGTATTATCTTATCTTAATATTAATAAAACATTCCAGTTACATTGACTTACATTAAAAGTAAAAAAAAATGGCCTCTCCTGTAAAGTTTCTATTTTGGAGGCATTTGTTTTTTTGGACAGCAACAATATAAAAAATGTAGTGCAATGTAAATTTAGGATAGGATTAGCAAATGTAATACTGGAAGGATAGCTCAAGAAATATAACATAAAACATACCCTTAAAATGTCAATGTGAATTTCAGAGATGAGGAATCTTTCATCTTCTGTGTTTCTGGGCATCTCTTTCTTCCTCCAGACCTCCTGTTCAAGTTGAATGATTTTGTCAAGTAAGCCATGTAGGCCTTCCTGATAAAACAGTGAAAAACACAGTAAACCGCAAAAAAATGAAATGAAAAAAAGATGGTTAGATCGGGTTCCTGCAGCTGTGATTGTTCCTCACCTGCAGACAGTCACAGTACTTCTTCTTTACTTGGTCTAGAAAGTCATCACGTAGTTTGGGAGTATTCAGCTCCTTCATCTCTGGCTGCAATGCAGGACTACTAAAGACTTTTTCACTGTTATAAAAAGAAATAATCTGTATTCAGTGCCAAGGCCTTCAACAAAATCTTTTAAAATACTCAGTGCAGCTTCTCACCTTTGATAACTGTTGATGGTGAAATCCAGCATGGCATAATAGTCTTTAAGTTCGGTGACTTTTCCCAGAAGCACCCTAAGATGTTCCTCTACGGCCTCATGCCAAGATAATGCGTAGGTTTTAAAAATGTTAAAGCTTGGCGGGTATGAGTCTACAAGCTCTGTCTTCACCTTCTCCAACTGCTCCACAATCGCTTTACCCAGAAGCCCCAAGTGCACCGCCAACCAGGAAGCATTGTTCTCACGGCTGTCCAGGTGGACCCCCTTGAGTGTGTCTCTCACCCCATCCTGTACTGCAGCCCTCCAGGCATCCATCCACCCCTTCATCCCTCCCGGATCTCCCTCTCTCCTTTCCTCCTCCTGGATGATGTGGGCAGCAGGCGTCAGCAGCTTTTTGGAGGCCGGGTCAAAGGAGTGTCGGAAAATATCAGTGAGTTTGTTCCTCAGGGCCTCATAGAGCTGAGAGAGATCTTTCTCCCTGTTAGTTAATTCCATTATAGGTGTTTTCTCATTCTCCCGCTTCTGCTGAACCTCCAGCCGCAGATACAGCAGGTTGGGATAGGCCTCTTCCAAATGATCATTGTTTAAAAGTTCAATAATCTTCAGAACTATAACAAAAAAGAGAGCAGACACAATATTCCTGAGCATTAAGTGGCCAGTGCTGCACATTTGAAAGGTGTCAACAAGGTAATACCATGTATGAAGTCCAGGGAGCTCTTACACCACACAATAAGCTACTAACAAACATCAGGCAGAGAAATATAGTGTTTAAAATCCCAAAACACAGGCAAATACCTGACAGGGCCTTATTTGGGATATTACAGATGAAAGAATCGGAGACTGTTTTTTTGTTCTTCTTCTTCTTCTCCACAGACCGCTCAGGAGTACCATTTATCCTGTTCTCTTTCAAAGATGTGACTTTCTTAAGGGTGACATTTGGTGTGCTTTGTGAACCTAAGTAACAAAAAGAAAAACGTATCAATGAGAAAAACTTATCAACTGCAGATTTCAAATCGTGTAGCTTCTAAAGATCATTCCTCTTTTGGACTGTGTTTATTTTTATTTCTCTGAAATTCTGCCACCAGTAAGTATACTACAGTGTAACAGTGTTTGCCTGTCTCTGTTTCTTATACTATCACATGCTAAATGTTTTCTGATCCTCATATAAAAGGTAAAGTAAGGCAGGGAGAACATGAGGAAACACAAAACACAGTTTTAAAATGAACATTTCATTTATTGAAGAAACAACAATTTTGCATCACCTTTTATTTCCCATGTGGAAATGTAAATACCCCTAAAACCTGGTTGTGCCATCTTCAGCAGCAACAGCTGCAATCAGACCCTTCTTATAACTGGAGGTGAGTCTTTCCCATCACTGTGAATTAATCGTTGCCCTTTTTGGCAAAATTACTTTAATGTGATCACACTGGAGGGCTTTCCAAAATGAACTGCCCATTTGATGTCCTGCTTCAGCATCTCAATGCGATTTAAGTCCAGACTTTGGTTTGGTCTGGTGCTTCAGACTGATGACTGGACATTTTTCTGCAGATGTTCCTGATTGATAGCAGAATTTGAGGTTCTGTCCATTATGGCAAGTCACCCAGGCCTCAAAACAGCTGAGCACCCCCTTGCCACCACCATGTTTGATTATTGGGGTGATGTTCTTGTTGTTGAACGTTATGTTAGCCAATGCCAAAAGTAATAGAATGTAACGGTGCGGGAGGCAGAGGAGACAGATACACACGCAAATGAGGATTTAAGGGTTTAATTAAGTCCATGACAACAAAAACGAAGCAACTCACAAAAGGAATTCACATAAAGCATGAACATACCGACAGCACAACAACATTGGACAAAAACAGACTGCAAACACGAGGTATATATCACACAAGGTAACGAGAGGGAGCAGGTGACAGGACTCAGGACAAATGAAACGTGTGACAGGCGGGGCTAGAGCGGAGACAAGGAGCACGTGACCAAAACAAACACCTTGCGAACATGACAGGACGCAAACAAGGACTCACAGGGAAGGATGAGCAGGGCGTGACACAGAACTTCTCCTCCACTTTATGCCAAAAGGTTTGGGGTCGTCAAAGTGTTTTTTGAAAGGTGTAAGAAGAGCCTTAGTTTTGGCCTACCATGAATATCATTTTAGCACAATCTGTTTCTAATTGTGGAATTGTGTGTGCTGACAATAGCAAAGGTGAGAGAGGCCATTTGTTCCTTAGATGTTTATGTTTATTACCTATAAAGCTTTAATTTGGGCCACTTGACATTGCCGGAAGAGTATTAAGTGATAACAGGGCTTGCAGTAAAATTAGTTTTGCATATTACTTACACCACAACACAGAGCGCTAAAACAGATGCTACTGCAAACAATCAGGATTCATGTTCACTGCAGTAAACCATGTTAGCTCAAAACAAATTTATTATGTATTTCATATTACCCTAAATTAACTGAGATCATGCAGGGGAGCAGTAAACCAGGCCAAGTAAAGGAAAAAAAAATCTTTACAGTGAGCAACAAGCGGCATAATGGATTAATGGATCACACCAACTAATATTGAGATATCAAAACAAATATATATATATATATATACAGCTATGAAACTCTGACAGGATTATATAATTTCTCTATACAAGTTCTTTTATATGACTTTATATGATAATATTGCACACAATATAAAAAATGAACACTTTTTTTTTTTAAGAAAATTACCCCCATACACACCCTCTAACAATTTACACTTAGCATCCGTGTTTTATATTAACTGCTGATGCTAGGCTAAAGAGTTGGCATCCTGCAAACCCAAATTTGTTTTTGTACAAACACTTACTAAATGTCTCTTAACTCTGTAATAGGCTATAAATCTACTGGCTGAACTGCAAATGAAGTCATTTAGAAACCCACTCGACTAATAACATGATAAAGAATAAACTAAACATTATGATTAGTTTTAAACCCCATATAGAGCTCAGACTGTAATATTTTTCACATATTATATGATAAATTCTTACCGTCCTCATCATTTGTCTCATCATCACCAACATCATCACCTTGAGTCTTGGAAAGAATACAGGGCAAAAACCTTATGCACGGACAGCAAAAAGCCATACTCGACAAAGGAGATCTCTTTTGCGTGAGATGTTTGGTTCAAATGCAGCACACAAGTGTTTGTACTGCTTCAAGAAAGTCATGTGATTGAAGCTTAGAAAGGAAGGATAGAAACTGTGGTTTCACCTGTGGTGGCTCAGGCACACTTTTCTGTGTAACGCTTGTCGTTGCACTACAAAAGAAAAGAAAATCTAAAAGTAGCTAGATGGTGCATTGCAACATTGAAATTGTTGGAGATAAAGCTCCTGGAGACCTAAATGCTTCAGATTGCTCCAACCTATGGTAATGACTCCTACATATTTAAGATGTATAGGAAATAACAATAGTCAAAACATCCCTTCAAGTTCCCACCCACTTGGTGGTAAGTAATGGGTGATGTGTAAAGTGAAGGGTGGTATATAAATGGTTATGCTTCTTCGTCAGTCAACAAAAAAAAAGACAATCCCTTTATAGAACTATTATGTGCAAAATCTAAAAATCGTTTGGGAGAAATAAATAATAAAATAACAAGCTAGCAATGAGTAAAAAATAAGCAGGGAACCTCCCCTGTAAGCCACCAACACAATATATAATATTTCAGTCAGCATGCAGTGGAAAACATGATTGAGAAGAAGAGACTAAAGACTTGATGTGGCTAATGTTATGGCTGTGCATGAAAGTAGAAAGTAGAGAAGATGAATAAAAAGAAGCATCCAGTGTTATTAGTTGTGAAAAACATTTTTGTTTGTTTGTTATTAATGAATATATTTGAACTTTTTTAGGTTCTTGGTCTCATAATCTCTGTGCCTCAGATTGTGAGCTGTGAGAAAAACAATAGATACAAGTACAGTTGTGTCTGTGTCATTTCCTGTCAGAGAAGCTCTTGAAGTTTACGCCACTGCTCGCTCATCTTAGAGGCTGCTCTTTTATTCTTCCTGTTGTTGCACAAGCAGTTATGTACCATCCACTGTGATACACATTTCTTTACCACAAAGCAATGCACTGTAAAGCAATACATGAAAGATATATGTAGATGTCAGAGGTAGTGGCAAATATGTGAACGCTTTGAAATTACCCGGTTTTCTGCATTGATTGGTCATAAAACATGATCTGATCTACATCTAAGTCCCAAGACGAACTCAATGTGCTTCACCTAATACCACACAAACAATTATAATATTCAGTGTCTGTACTGGACAAATCCATTAAACATTCACAGTGCTGGTGGAAAAAGTAAGTGAACCCTTATGCTAATGACATTAGCAAAAGCTAATTAGAATCAGAAGTTAGCAAACCTCCAATCAATGAAACACGATTGGAGCGAGGTATAGGTGTTGATTTGCATAAAACTGGAAAGGGTTACAAAGTAATCTCCAAGACTTTAAGTATTAAGCAGTCTACAAATTGTCTACAAATGGAGATGATATAGTACTGTGGCTACTCTCTCGGGATTTGGGCGCCCTACCAAGTTAACACCAAAGGCACACGCAGAGGCACAATGCTCAGAGCGGTAAAAAAGGACCCTAGAGTAACAGCTAAAGGCGTAAGGGAATCATTGGAACTGGTTAACATTTTTTTCATGAGTCTACCATACGCAAATCATTGAACCGTCATGGTATCCATGGCAGGACACCACAAAGGAAGCTGCTGCTTAAAAAAAAACAAAAAAAACATCACTGCACACCTGAAGTTTGCCAGTACGAGTACCTTGACACTTCACGTTACTGGGAAAATGTTTCATGGATTGATGAAACCAAGGTTGAATTGTTCAGAAAGAACAAGCTAAAAACGTCATGTAAGCTGAGTGTGCAGGACAAATGTTACAATTTTGGAATGAGGACCTTTACAATGCTCATATAAATATGGATATCTTGGAGAGTACTTCAATGAGCATGACTTAATGTTATCTAAGTTTACACTAGGCAAGCTGTATGGGAAGCCCCGTGGTTTCCCGACGTTCATGACTTCACCACGTGCAGTACATCAGTTTACCTGTTGGGGGCAATAAAGTTCCACTGTGGGGACAGTAAGAGCATACTTTTTGCTTCCATATAACCTTACCTTACCCTATATCACTGTCCTCTAGAATAAAAAGGGGAAATTTCAAGCAACCAGGTGGTTTGAGGTGAACCTGGAGCAGAAAGTCACTTGGCTTAAACTTTTTCCATGCCTGTAATTACTTTCTTCCCATCTACATTTAAATTATGCTGAAACCCCAGTTGTGTATGTCCTGAATACTTAATTTTTCCTTATTTACCAGACTGAATATTTGTCTCCATTTCGTTGATGTTCCATGTAAAAATAACATTTTTTTAGTGTTTAGCTATTTGCAAGGTTTAACATATTGAAAACATGGCATATAAAATGTTATAATTTTGTTTCCTAATTCAGCAAATAAGCAGTTAGTGTACATTAAAATGTGTAGAAGTGTGTTCTTTGTAGTGGATGTGTATTTTATTTCACTTCAAAACAGCAAAACATGTTATTTGACCAGAGGCACCCACACTGTTGCCAGTGGATCATGTCTAAGTTTAATCTTTTCACAGTACAGATCAAAGCAGCAGTGTACATGTATACATTTAATTACACAATATCCAACCACCAGTAAAAAAGATTTGTTGTTTTAACTTCAATAGTCTGGCTACTATCTTTCAGTTAAAACTTTTCTTGAATGGTGGTGTATTTATTCTTCCACATTTCATTGTTTTCTCTTTCAAAGATTAAAGTTGAGTTGATTTCGTTCAGTGGAGCCGTGCTCTTCTGGATTCCTTTCTGTGGGCTATTTATTACATCACTTATTACATCCTATCAACAGCTCCAGCGCCTTAACAGTGGATACATTTAAATCACATAGCAGCAGCCATACTGCAAAATATAATAAACTCTTAATTAAAATTTTGAACACCAAATGTTTTAATGACAAGGCCTTATTCATGAAATGTGATCATTCAAAAGTTAAGCTAAAGTTCAAACAACCAATAAAATAGAACGTTTGATAGAAGAATATGAATAAAATGAGGAGAATAATACTTTTGTCATGTTTAAGTCTAAAGGTTCGGAATGTAAAAATATCCTAATCATTGACGCTACTTAATATAAATTGTGGACAGCTTCTAGGTGTATCACCCCTTTATACCTCTGTTTAAAGGATAAAATATTAAAAGGGCACCTACTGGACAACATGGGACCCCAATGTACCAATGTACAAACATGCACGATTTTTGAAGTTGACAGTTATGAACCTTAAAGTATGAACCTTTAAAATATCTATTTCATAAACACCTCGACAGCAAAGCACAGTGGGAACAAACACACACACAGACATGGTGAAGTTAATGAGAAGGCCGTGAGTGGAGACAGTGTTTGAAGATATACCAGAATTATTTTTTTGGCCATGTGTTTATATGTGACAATAATCCATTATGGTCAACTAGAAAATCTCTCTCAATTGACAGCCACAGAAGATCAGAGAGCCTTCTTTCAAAGTATTTAGCAGCACCCCTAGACTGACATCCCCGGCCTCACTTTGTAGGGTAGACTGCAAGGCACTTAATCAAGCATCCTAGAGGGTACTTTATGAGTGTTCTCTCGTCAGAAGAGAACCTGTTTATCCCCTTGTGAGGGCACCTTTATGAGCGTCCCCCTGAGTTCCCCATGTATGGAGGAGCTGGTCTGTTCTTGGCTTTGTTGGCATCAGAACTTTAAACTGAATGCGAGCAGCTACAGGAAGCCAGTGAAGGGAGCGCAGCAGTGGAGTGACATGAGTGAACTTGAGAAGATTGAAGACGAGCCTTGCTGCTGCATTCTGGATCAGCTGGAAGGGCCTGATGGCCTGCAGAAGAAGACCAGCCAGGAGCAAGTTGCAGTAGTCAAGTCTTGAAATGACAAGTGTGGACAAGCACCTGGGAGGCCTCCTAAGAGAGAAAGGGTCGGATGCGTCTGATATTGTAGAGAATATATCTGCATGACCGAGTCAGGTTTATGATATGGGATGAGAACGATAACTGGTCATTCAGAGTCACCCCAAGGTTTCTTGCATCTTTAGACGAAACAATCAAAGAGTTCTCGAATGAGATGGCAAGATCCTGCTGAGGACCTGTAGTTCAGGGATGAATAGCAGCTCAGTCCTGCTGGGATTGAGCTTCAGATGATGAGCTGTCATCCATGACGTGATGTCGGTCAGATATGCAGAGATGCAACTACAAACCTGAGTATCAGATGGTGGGAAGGAAAGCATTTTATGTTTGCACTAGTTGCTTAATCACATGCTAGTTTCCATTCATATATATTGTTTTGTTGTCCTGTCTATTTGTTGTGTTGTATGTTTATGTTTATTATGTTGTGTATAATTGTTGTCTTGTGTATTTGTTGTATATTCTGGACAAAAATTATACAATAATGACATCACAGATATGTTCTGTATTCTCTATGTGGTCCTTTCAATCATTACCTTAAGTATGAACACGTTAATAAACGTTCATATTTAAATATCTACAGCAAGTATATGTATTTTTTGGAGCATATATAAGCAGATATTTTGAGCACCCTGTGCATGCTTATAGTGGCATGGAGCTTCTAGTGACAAGCAAATAACATGCTTAAAGCTTCGACTGTGTTGACCACATATACTCTTCTTCAACTTGAACACTGCACTCTGTGTCAGCTATAGCAGTGCTTGCTGTGCAGCCAGTGTAAAAGCCAACATCGTTAGCAAAGGAGCTTTTTGCAGACAGCAGCGGGTGGTAGAACTTGTGGTTACCACTTCTAAAATATGCTTCATTAGGTTCTGCTGATGTAAAAAAAAGGTAATACACTGAAGCTGCTTCCTTGTAACCCAAAAACCACTAGATTATTTGCTATAGGCCTGTAATAATTTAATGACTGTAGGAGAGGGTATACACTCACAAAAGAAAGGAATACAACACAGCAAGACTCTTTATACTTTCAAAATGAAATTTAAAGTGCATCTTCGTGCAAAACCTTAATTAAGCATTTATGTGATAGTTTAGGGTAATGGATCATATCGATTCATACTTTTTTCTTTTCTGATATCTGATTCAGTGATTTTTGCCTGAATACTAAGTATCATATCGGTGCATCTTTAGTACACAATAAACATTATAGGTAAAAAGGAAGAGTAATAAAGGAGAAGTTGTCACTTGGTGTAGTAAATATATTTGGCAGTGCTGAAGGGCAGGGTGTGTCACATATAAGTCACATATTCTGCAATAAACACCTTAATAAATTTCACTTCACTTATAATCTGAACTACTAAACATGCTATATGTAAAGACAGACTTTGCCAACTGTAAAGACAAAAATGTCCTTACACCGGAGGAAAACAAGGATAATCAACATAAATGTCATGAATTTTTCACAGTATAGCTATATAGTTATAGATATATGAGAGTCTGCTAGTGTGACACTGGTTTGTTTTGTACTGTGGTCTATGTATTACTCATTGTCTGATACTTTAGCACCCTCCTATACATCATCCTAAGTATGTTTAATAAATACGCAATAAAGAATTTATAACAACAATAATCTCACATTAACAAGGTCAGTGTTCATAACTGTATATCACAGCTGCCTATCTATTTTTATGTCAAATACATATTTATTATTATTTTAACTTATATAAATGTATATAAAAGTATATAAAAATAATGAAACATAAAATGAAGAAGTATTATTTTGCCAAATTAAAATTCAGTCAAATGCTTTCTAGGCTTCAGTCAAATTCAGGCAAATGCTTCCAGTGACGCTTGTGTTCAGACTCGTAGGTTGATATGATCTACTTTTCAGAGGCTTTTGCACAAACTTGTGCAGTACTTGTCAGTTTGAGTGCATGCAGTCATTAAGGCAAAAAGGGTGGCATGCCAAGCTCTAAGAAATTCATGTACTAAGAAGTCATGTACATATATCATGTACATATATCAAAGACTAAAATTTTCACCTATTTAAAAAGTTTACCTTTACTGTTCCACTGATAATGCAACTTAAGGCTAAGGTTAGGGTAAGATTGGTGTCAAGGTGAATGTTAAGGCTAAGGTTAGGTTATTAGGGTTATGGTTAGGTAAGGTTGATGTTAGGGTGAAGTTAAGGTTAGGGTTAGGAAAAGATTAAGGATACAGTTTGGGTTAAGGTTAGGGTAAGGTTCAAGTTAACGTTAAATTTAAGTTAGGGCTAGGGTTAGAGTTAGGGTTAGAGTACAGTTAAGGTTAAGGCTAAGCACAGGGTTGGGTCGGGTTAAAATTAGGATATGGTTAAGATTAAGGTAAAGGTTAGGTTAGGTTAAGGTTAACTTTAACCCTAACTTATCTCTTTTAGTTCCTGACTTCAGTTACTGTTTTACCTTATTTCTTCATTGAGCTCTGCCACCACATTCTCACTAAATCTAATGATGCTCTTTGTGTATATTTATAGTTCGACCGCTATGTGTGGATGACATTTCACACACACGTATACTCACACTCACATATACTTTCTCTCTCTACTTTCCATCAGGCCTACAATTTTGAAAAACTCAATTCACTGCAGATGAACTTGCACACCAACTCACACAGGCAGACTGGCTGGCTAAGCTTTGTCTAGGTTAAACAATTAACTACACGTAGCATTCCTAATAAGAAAAGGGCCAAAAAATAAAGCAGACACTGGGAGAATATTGCTAGCAGTGCACTGAATAGAGGATTCACTTGATTCAAGTGTGTGTATCATTATCACATATATAAAATGTATAGTTTGTTCCCATGGACATTATGTCCAGATGTAAGTACATTTAATGTCTCATTTTTTTAGTGAGGAAGATGGGAAAAAGTGAGTGAGAGAGGAAAAAACATGGAGCCATGTTAATTGGTAAACTGAGTGAACTGTGCTTGTCAATGTGTGCTCTGATCTACAGTAGAATCTCAGAATCCACACAATCAACACATTATTCTTGTGAATGTTATTTTTGTAGTCTCATTAGAGCAACTCAAAACCTGCTATCCAGCCTCTGTAATTTACACCTGTCATAGTCATTTACAACAAAAAATCCTTACTGATAATTATCAAGTCTTGAATGTGTGTGCAATTCACAACTCTGTGAGGCTCTGTCAAAACAGAAAGTACAAGGATATATATGTATTTAAAAAATAAGTTTATTATTGTCTCTGCTTCAGTTTCCTTTAATATACTTTAATTTAACATTTTGCTTTTGACACACTGTTCACAATTTTTGGAATGAGCAACATCCGTACTCCAGCTGGTAAATTTCATGCTGTTGCTACCTAAACTTGACTAAATATTCACAACCCTCCTACACGGTGTCATCACTGCACGTAATAAGCATGAAATAAAAGAAATAATAACATATTATTCAAACAGTTGTTTCCCTCTAGTGCTAATGATGTACACATATACAGAGAAAGCAATTATGAGATCACAGATAGCAATATCAGTCTGAATGTAATGTACTTTTAATTTAAAGTTTACTAATGTATATTCTATAGTCTGGGGCGGCACAATATTCACAAAATAAACCTTATACTGCAGTTGCGATATGAAAACATACAGTAACTTGCACCAGATTATATGAATTTAGAAATAATAAAAATCCTCTAATGGTTGGGGTGATTTTGTAGGGGAGGCATTTGCATAGAACATATAAAAAATAATAAAACAGCTATACAATTACTTTTATCCTGAAGACATTTTTTGAGTGCATATCATCTGTTCATTAACTTTAATGCTGTACAATTAGTTTCAATGCACCAAACATCAAAGCAGGCATACACTGTGACTACCCTTCTTCACCTATTAGTAGATTAGTCATAGAAAATGAGAACTGAGTTTTCCCTTTTTATCAAGCAGAATGAGGTTGTTTAAATTTGATATATTTGATAAAGTCACAGTGCACGCATTGATATATTTGATGTAGTCACAAGTGCTAAATAGTCACAGTGTTGTGATGTGACTATTGTACATGTGCATACCGCATTGACGATGCTGCAACAATATATTGTGTAGCCCTAGTATAAGCCTTACTTTCCTTACAAAAATCCACAGTTTTACAATTAGGTTTTGTTACATTCATCATTCAACATCAGTAATAACAGTTTACACTGCATATTCTTCCAAAACAGAAGAAATATCCAGCATTATTAAAACCTCCTACACAGTGTAATCAGTATGTTTAGCTAGAAAGGAACTACAGAATAATAACTTACAGTAGCGGTAAACGAAAGAGGCAGTAAGCACTAACATAGCCAAACAGCATCAAATCACATTATGTCAGCAGGGAAGTTCCACATGTAAATAAGACTGAATATCTGCTGAGCATTCAAGCAGCTGTTTCCTCTAGTGTTAATGCTGCAGGTGCACAAAGAGTGAGTAATTAAAAGAGAACTCATTGCAAATACACAGTACAAAAACAGAATGTATATGATAAATGTGTACACATATATATCTACAGTATAAACGCAGAAACTCTGGCGCAGCAAACAACCTGATTCTGAACATGTAGGTTAACCTGAGACTAAACAGTAGATATTCACATTTTCAGATTATTATTGTATTAGATTCACTTCAATATGTTGGAAAGTTTACAGAATGCAAATGGGTTTCTTATTTTTCTACCTTCAGTGTCAAGAGAGCAACAACGAGCATGGTTAACAGCAAAGTCATAACTGTTATGGCCACTAAAAAGCCCACAGATACAACATTTATTGATGAGTAAAAGCCAGTTATAAAATATAATGTTAGGATAATGTCTTGGTTTTGAAGGTATGTCTGTGAGTTAATGTAGGTTCCCTATATAGGTAAGAAGTCTCAGCGTAATGGAGGACATTTTGATAATTGTTGTTTTGTTTTGTTTTTCTTTTGTATAATTTAATTGTTTAAATGTAGACATAGTCCTTCAGAGGAGTTTGATGTGAAATAGTTTATTGTAGAGAAACTACAGCCTCTTGTCTTTACAGTGTTGGTGATAAAACTCTACAACCTAAACATAGCTATTTTTTTCATTATCCAAAATGAACAGTAACCCTTTTAGTGTTTTAAGTTTTTATAGGTAATGTTAATAATAGAGATAGATCTGAAGGTGGGTAGTAACTAGTAACATTTACAAAAGTCATGTACCTAAATAAAATAATGGCTTAGTACTCTCCCGAGTATCTTAAAATCATAATATTTTAATATTTAACTGAAGTATATTTGAAAGTAAATAAATCTACTTAACATTTCCTCCATTCATGTTTAGTTACTAACGTGTTATGTTTATTATGTCATTATGTTTTGATGATTTAAACATCTGTACTGCTTTGAGATTAGTCACATGTCAAACTTTTAAGCTTCAGCATTATATTTTAGACCAAAGGATTCCAAAAAATTAAAAAACAACAATATTTTGCTTAGCTGCTGAAAAATTTCTGACAAATACTGGATTTAATAAGATGTTCCACTGCAGTTGTAAGTTACTCAGTACTTAAGTGGATTTTGAAGCTGCTTTTGATTTTCTATATACATTTTTTTTTTAGTTGAAGGTACTTTTATTTGTGTAATAACTTTATACAAGAATCAGAATGTTTACTTGCGTATTAGGCTACTGTACCCACATCTGCATAACTCAGAATATATGTATTTTGGGGTGTTATTGTGCTTTATAACATCCTGCATATAAAGTCATAATTCGTATCTCAAAACTATCGTATAACAGTGTTCCGTATCATATACTGTAATAACTTTCAGTGAGGGAGTTTTTAGAGGCATTATAGATTATGGATTTATATCTCCACAACTGTTTCTCAAGGACATAGTATTAAACCTCTCAATGATTTTGTTTACAACTTAATAATTTAATCATGCAGACATTTTTTGGTGGAAGTGTTTAGGGATGACATGAGCAGTCCACTATGATATGCTGTGTACTCTTTAATACATCCTTCAACCACATAGGGTTTTTATTTTTAAACGCATCACCAGAATTGGTCATGGATTGTGTGCAGTCTATCACTGTGGCGAGCTTGTGCAAATCATTTTTTGAGGTTTAGAAATAATGGATAGGACAAGGCAAAATATAGAGAGAATATATAACCATAAAACCTGCAATATTACAGCGAGATTTCTTACCCGCCACGCTAAAGCCACCATCATTCAAGTATACAGGCTCTTAGAATATAAGAAAGTTCAGGACAAAGATAAATTGTCCTGTGTCGACTGGTTTCACAGCAAGTTCTAGTGTTCAGCTTAATAGATTTGTTTTTCAGCACCCATGAGGTCAGCATTGTGATCATCACGACTTGGTATCAGGGCAGCAGGCTGACTTCTTTCTTACTGGAAATAAGAGAAATTACATAAAGTATTTATGGGATATGGCACAATTTCAATATACAAAGATATTTAAATATATATATCATCGCTGTCCAATGAAAAACAAGTATCTCCAAAATTGAAACTTTCTAGGAGAGACCAAAAACATACTTTAATTTCAATGTAAGTTAATGGAACCAGATTTTTTTAAGCTATTTTGGAGCATTTCTATTGGTCCATTCATCATGAAATTTTCACAAAATTGCACACTTGCATTTTCAAATGATGTAGAAAACTCAAAATGAACAAAAATGGGGATACATGTTTTCATTGGACAGTGACAATATATAAAGAAAAACAAGTTTCTCCAAAATGGTAACTTTACAGGAGGGAAAAAAAACTTTTAATGTGAGTCAGTGGAACCAGAATTTTTGCCAAGCTAGCATTTTTGATGCTTCATTTATAATAAAATGATCACACAATGTAAACGGCTGCTGCTGTGTTTAAATGAAGTAGGAAAATAAAAATCGACAAAAATGGAGATACATGTTTTTCTTTGGAAATCAACGAGATATATTCTAAATACAAATACAAGCCAGGCCCATAAGGTCCTTTATATATAAGAACTTCCAAAAGTAATGCAACTTTGACTCTCTAGCATAGTGCATAATTATAACAGCTACCTTAATATCACTGAAGAGACTGTGCTCATCATTTTTCTTTACAGAACTCTGTTTTAGTTCTGTGAAATGCCGAATGACCGGATTCATTTTCGAATATGTCACAATGGCTCTGTCTCTGAAGCCCAGAATGGCTGACAGTTGCTTCTCACTAGAATTTGAAAAAGTTTAGAATGAGTGTTTTATCTGAAATGTATACAATATTACACAATATTAAGGGGTAAATATTATCATAGAAACAGGGACATATAAAAATAAACAAATGCTTACCTGATGTCCGGGTAATTCTCAACCAAAGGTGACAAAAGTTTTTTTATATCTTTCTCATTTTCCTGCTCAATGATTTCACTAAGCTGACCTCCTAGTGGGTGGAGCCAATCACAGGTTGATCCCTGAGTGCAGAAATTTTTTTTTAAGTGTTATACAATTTGAAATTCAAACCCTATTTCCTGAAAAGTTGGGATAGTTTTATAGTAGTGGGATAGTCTGCGGTTTATTAATCATCTTGAACCTACTAAATTGACAAACATCTCAAAAAGAACATTTCAATTCAAGACAGCAAAGGAAATCTTTCACATCTACCATACATGATATTGTGAAAATATTTGAGGAATCCAGAGAAATCTTCAGGAACAGAAACCACTGTTGAATGTGTGTGATCTTTAAATACTCAGATGGTATTGCATAAGAAACTAAAACACGACTGTGCCCACAAAATGGGTGACTTGCTTGTGTGTGAGGCGTATATCAGGATTTAAAGAGATCAATGCTGTCATCTAGATGATGTTTTTTCCCAAGAAGTCCATAGTTTTTTCAGCTAGGCCATGGCAGACCTCATTCTGTACGTGCCTCAACAACATGGCGTCATAGACACAGAGCGTGTGTTGACTGTGCTGCCTGCAATCCAGATCGGTCTGCGATTGAAAATTGAAAATGTATGGCGCCTTATAAAAAGTAGAATTAGACTACGATGACCACAGACTGCACCTGAAGTCTTGTATCAAGCAAGAGTGGTTAAAACGTATCTTAATCACACAAAATGAGTTATTAGTATCCTCAGTTACCAAACCATTAAAAAGTGTATGTATTCTTTTGTCATGATTTTTTAAGCGTGGGCACCAAATTCTAAACTAAATGAACTTTCAACAAAATTCACACATCGCAGATTGTTGTATTGCACTTTAAAAACTGTCCCAATGTTTCTTCCGGAAATT
Organism: Megaleporinus macrocephalus; assembly: GCA_021613375.1. NCBI lineage: Eukaryota > Metazoa > Chordata > Actinopteri > Characiformes > Anostomidae > Megaleporinus > Megaleporinus macrocephalus. Next base: position 19,714,461 of record CM038706.1, read on the forward strand.
GGGTTTGTTAAAATAGTTTTCCTGGATTTATATTTTACCATTTCAGAGAACAGTTTTTTCATTTCATTCCACTGCTCTTTAATCTTTGCAGCTGCAATCTCATTCTTCCTGCCTTTGCATGAGTACTTATTCTTCAGTAGCTCAGAAATGTATTCTTTCACCACATGGTAATGCAGGTCACTGGCAAATATCTGTGGACATAAAAGTGTTATGAGAATTTGAAGGACATTCTTTTCTAAAGGAATTCGAATCCATCAATCAAACTAATCATACTTACTTGTGCAGATGGAGATTTTATGGATTTACTGTACCCAGAGTAGGTCTCTATTCTGTTGACGATTTCTTCAAAATCACTATCAGTGTTGAGCCATTTCTTGGTCATCAAACTCTCCTTGTAGGGCTGAAATAAATCAATGTGCAATTAATCAGATAAACTCCATCTGCTGTTCGAAATGTGAGATACAACAAATGAAAAAAGAAATATGTGAAATGAGTGTCTGTAAATGACACAAGAGTGTAAAATACAACACAGAACTGATTATTAACCACATCCACTGCAGCCCACCTCAATCTCAGCTTTAAACTGTTTTAGCAGAATTTCTCTCAGCTGCTTAACCAAGTTATCTATCTCCGTCTCCAGCTGTTGCACTTGGTCTGAGTAGGTGGCTCTGTAGTTTTCCATCTGCTCTCTGAAACCAGACAAAGCATTAATCTGCCACTACCAACATAACTAAGGGACATCAAACTGTTGACATTACAAGATGGCCAACATTTAGCAAAATCATATAAAGACTTACTTGAGTGAGGTGAAGCTGTTTATATACACAACATGATATTTAGCCCAAAGACAACAGTCCAATAAATCTGAGCCCAACAAGGAGGAACTCTGCTTTGTAAACTCTTCCTTAAATCTAAGCAGCATGTGAAAGAGAGAAGTGGTAAGATTTTTTTTATTGTTTCATTGCCTGGTTTTATATTTACAGCTTAGAGATATTTGAAGCACAGATCGATGCAGAATGAATCATTTCTTGTAAGGTTTGTTTCTACCTGTTGAGGAAGGGCTTCAGTGCCTCCAGACAGCTGCACAGAACCTTCTTTTCCAGGTTTTTATCAATCTTCTCTGAATTCTTGGTGTAGTCTGCCATCAACTAAACATAAGCCAAACAGATTTAGTATAGATTGCCTTCACATTTTATTAGTATCACACATAAATTCTTTTCATTAAAGTTATACAATAGTATAATCATGATCATCATTAGGAATGCACACTCTGAATCAGCCATGATCAGAATTGACAGATTTTTTAACACAAAACCTGCAATTGATCACTGTATTGTGTTTATTTTGGCAGATATGTGTTGTGATTTTATGAGGAAAATAACATTAGTCAGGTAAGTGTATTTAAATGCTGCTGCTACACATATACATATACTGATAAAAAAAACTGCTAAATGATTCAAATGTGCACATTGGTTACACATAAATAAGACATGGGTAACGATTTACAGGTACTAGTGAGCCTACATATTTCATAATTTTTTCAATGTATAAATGTTGTTGTGTAATTGTTTTGAACTCTTAGTGTGAAATAACAAGTTGCTTTCAATGTAGCATTCATTTTGTTTTTGCGAAGTCTTGTCAGTGTTGTTACTGATTTTTGTAATTTCTTGTTTGTAGTTTTCTCTACATGGATTCTGTGCTGTACTGAGTTATTTCTGCTCTGTTCTGTTTTGCCAGCCTGAAGAATGTTTTTGTTAGTAGTTTGTTTTTTTTCTACAAATGTCCTCTGTAGTTGTGTCTCAGCTGCCTTCTGTGTGTACCAGTGTTTTTGATGTATTCATTCACCCCCATTAAACTGTAAATGTAGCAGTCAATGTAGCAATGTACTGCCAAAGAGTCAAGCACAGATAGAAGCCATTACATTTAATACTGTATTGAAAGATTCCTAAACGAAATTAGTTTTACTTACTGTACAAATGTCCTTATGAATATTACTGGTGAGCAATGTTCCATCCTCTGTTATCTGTGGTGGTGCTTTCTTCTGCCACACATCTTCTTGCTGGCGTTTAATGATATTTTCCAGTGAGGCATGAAAGTCTTCCTGATAAAAAAATATATAAATACACTTAGCAAATTAAGAAATGAAATGATGTTGCTTGTAGATTAGGTTCTTGCAGTTGAGCTGGTTTTCTCACCTGGAGACAATTACTGTATTTGTTCTTAATCTGATCCAGAACATCATCAGGTATCCTGACAGCCTTCTGCTCCGTCATCTCCGGCTGCAAAGATGGACTACCAAGGATCTTCTCACTGTGAAGTAAGATGTGCAACATCTCTGTGTGTTGGGTTGCAAAGGTACTTAATATATATTTGTTAGCCCCCTTTTACCCTGTGTTTCAATACTCAGGACCACCACAGAGCAGGTACTATTGGTGGTGGATTATTCTCAGCACTGTAGTGACACTGATGTGGTGGTGTGTTAGTGTGTGTTATACTGATACCTTAATGTCACTGCTGGACTGACAATAGTCCACCAACCAAAACTATCCACCCAACTGTCCTATGGGTAGCATCCTGTGACCACTGATGAAGAACTAGAGGATGATCAACACAAACTATGCAGCAACAGATGAGCTATCATCTCTTACTTTACATATACACAGTGGACCAACAAGGTACAAGTGTCTAATAGATTGGACAGTGAGTGGACACACATTACCTGCTCAGTGGTGGTGAATCATTCTCAGCACTGTAGTCTATTAGACACTCCTACCTTGAATACAAAGTATGCAGAGAAACCATCTACAGTCTGTAATTCTAGAACTACAATGTGCTTCTAGGTGGAGCTGATGAAATAGACAATGAGTGTTGAAACAAGGAGGTCTACTGAAACAAGGAGGTCTACTGTATTTACTCATTGCAATAAATATACTCAGCCTGCTTCTCACCTGTGATAGCTAGTGATGAAGAAATCCAGCATGGCGTCATAATCGTTACGTTCTGTGACCTTTCCCGAAAGCTCCTTAAGATGTTCCCCCACAACCTCATGCCAAGATGTTACATAGGTTTCAAAAACGTTAAAGCTTGGTGGGTATGAGTCTACAAGCTCTGTCTTCACCTTCTCCAATTGCTCCACAATCGCTTTACCCAGAAGCTCTAAGTGCACTACCAACCAGGAAGCATTGTTTTCACGACTGTCCAGGTGGACTCCCTTGAGTGTGTCTCTCACCCCATCCAGTACTGCAGCCCTCCAAGCATCCATCCACCCCTTCATCCCTCCCAGATCTCCCTCTCTCTTTTCCTCCTCCTGGATGATGTGGGCAGCAGGCGTCAGCAGCTCATTGGAGGTCGGGTCAAAGGAGTGTCGGACAATAGCAGTGAGTTTTTTCCTCAGAGTCTCATAGAGCAGTGACAGGTCTTTCTCTTTATTAGTTAATTCTACTGAAGGGGTCTTCTTACCCAGAGCTTCCGACCCATGCTGAATCTCCAGCCTCAGAGACAGCATGTTGGGATAGGCGTCTTCCAAATGATCATTTTTTAAAAGTTCGTCAATCTGCAAAACTGTAAAAGAGGAAAAAGCAGGAACTAAATTTCTCAGTTCTCAGTTTAGAGCATTAATCTCTAACACTACACAACATCAAAAGACTTACCTGACAGGGGCTTTGGTGGGATATTTCTGAGGAATTCAAGATCCATACTGGTCTTTCTCTCTGTTGAAGCTCCTCCTGGGGTGTCATTCTCTGAGGAAGACCGAAACATTTTTCGCCAGTTCTTTTTCTTACGCAAACTTTTTCTTAAAGCTGAAAAAAAGCCATCTTCTGTTGTAGAATCTGAACAACAAAAAATGCAAATTAGTTACAACTTATAAAGAACTATCATCCCTTGCTTCAGAAATTTACTTCTGCATCTAGAAATCCTACTTTGTGTAGTATATTACACACTACAGAATATCCAAAATACAACCCCAATTCCCAAAAGGTTGGGATTTTGTGTAAAATGTGAACAAATGTAAATAAAAAAAAGCATTGATTTGCAAATAGCATAGACTCATATTTAAGTCACAATGGAACCCAAAACACATATCAGATGTTGACCATTTAATGAAAAGCAGAACTTGATGGCAGCAACGCATCTCTTTCTACCATTGTGTAGCATCCTCTCTTCTCTTAACAACAGTCTGTAAACATCTGGAAAGTGAGGAGCTCAATTGCTGGAGTTTTAGAAGAGGAATGTTGTCCCATACTTGTCTGCTGTAGGATTCTACCTGCTCAACAGTTCTGGTCTTCTTTGCCGGATTTTTCATTTCATGATGCTCCAAATGTTTTCTGTTGGTGAAAGGTCTCAGGCACTAATGCAACCCCATACCATCAGAGATGGGCTTTTGAACTATGCGCTGATAATAAGCTGGATGGTCCAGCTCCTCTTGAGTCCACAGGACATGGTGTCCGTAGTTTCCAAAAGAATGTAAAATTTTGATTCATCTGATCACAGAGCAGTTTTTCATTTTGCCGCAGTCCATGTTATATGAGTTTTGGCCCAGAGAAGCCGGCAGCGTTTCTGGATCGTGGTGACTTCTTCTTTGCATGATACAGCTTTAACTTGCATTTGTAGATTGCACACTAAATCATGTTCATAATCAATGATTTCTGCAGGTGTTCCCATGCAGTTATTTCCAGTACAGAATCCTTACTGTTTTTAAAGCCGTGCTCCCGGAAGACCAGAGGATCACTAGCATCCATTATTGACCATCGACTTTGTCCCTTGCGCACAGGGATTTTTCTAGACAATCTGAATCTTTTGATTATGTACCTTAGATGGTAAGATATCCAAAGTCAGATATTTTTCTAAAGTTGTTTTACAATTTCTTGACACTGTTTTTGCAGCCAGGTGCAGACTGGTGCACCTGGTTGGTGCACCTGGTGTTTTTTATTAGTACCACTTACTTTTGTTGCCCCTGCTACAATCTGTAATGTGTTCTGTGTTCTATTGTAAATTAAATATGGGTCAGTAAGGTTTGCATTCTATTTTTATGTATTAGAGATTATACAATCTTAGTAATTTATTGCAATTAACAATTTTATTGGTTGTGCTCCTTTTGCTTAGAAATGAAAACCTTGCAAAACCTTGACTGAACATCCATCCTCTAAATGATTTCGTACATAAAGCGATAAAGTGACATTTTTTCATTCTCTCTGTACCAAAGATTGCATCTCACCCAAGACCCTACATCAATTTTTACTTCTTAACTGAGGTCAAAATGAATCCAAAATAATGAAAAAACGGAAACTGTTTACCTGGTGTGTCAGGAGGCACTGCACTGGATGCAGGACTGGTGAGCTCTCTCTCAGGAGCTTCTTTTTTTTCCCTTTTTTTATTTGTGCTTTGTTGAAAGGAGAAGCTCTGAGCCAACATTTTCAAAGCATTTGAACTATTCGGAGAAGTGGGTGACTTCTGAGTGGCGTCTTCTTGGTGCTTGTTATGTTCAGACATTCTGTTATCGACTGGTATGCTGTATCATAGACAACACGCTGCAACTGAAATTTAAAGACAGATTTGATTGACCTATCTGCTATCTACCTAAATTAAAACAGTTTTTTATATTAAATACCCAAACAGTGGTGCGTGATTCTAAGGTCTTTAGAATTTTCTATATTCCTGCATAAACATGACCTAAACATAAGCATAAAAACATAATGAGGTTTTCACACAGGCCATGAAAGTAGACAAAAAAGGAGAAAACCCAATTAAACAAATAAAAGAAAAGATATTAGATTTGATCTTTTAATAATTGAAGTCAATTATCCAATATTTCCTATCTGTGAGTGGCAAACATACATGAATCTTTGCGATTAGCAGGTAATTTGAAGGTTACATTGAAATCTGTTGTTTTCAATCAGTGAAATGACATTCAGGTGTGAGTAACCGCCATGTTGTTTCCATTCACTCCCTGTTTCTGATTTGTTTGTATTTTATATTTTTGTTACATGCTTCATGTTTAGTTTTTGTTTAGTTTTTTATTAAAAGTGTTTTGTTTTAAAGCTGACAATTAAGTCCCAAGTCAATACAAGTGAGTCTCGAGTCAAGTCCCAGGTCTTAAACTTCAAGTCCTAGTCAAGTCACCAGATGTAACGTCATTTCAGTATTAAACACAATTGATGCAGTTAATTAGTAGTATATCAAAATTTGTATTATAACAAAAATAACTTGCATATGAAATTAGATAATTTCAAGCAGTTCTAATCACTAATCACCTCCTTACCAGTCCATTAAAATGGACAATAACACATTGTTTGTGGAACTGTATGATGGCACAAACAATGTAGATTTGTAAGGATCTGAGTTAGCGAGTTGTTGATGTTTATCAGGCTGGTAAAAAATACAAAATTATTTCTAAAGATTTAGCAGATTGTGTACAAATGGAGAAGGTTCAAAACCATCATTACTTTCCCCAGACATATGCCCAGAGGAATTGCCTAAAACTGATCTAACAAAAAGGTTTAGTGACATGGGGTCACGACAAATACTGAAACCAGAGGTTTATTTGCTTTTGCCCCTCATATCAATTTTCTATACTGGATCATTTTGCTCAAAAAATAAAAGACCAAGTATTTTGTTTAGTTTACTTAATTTGGCATTAATGCAGAAAGTTCTAAAGTCTTCACTAACTGTTTTTTTTTTTCATAATGATTTATGTTCACTGCAATTAACCATGTTAACAGGTTTGAAAGTCAAAACAAATAAACACATATGTGATGTATTATAATGTAATGTAATGTTATTGCATTATTGATACACATTGTGATATTGACCAGCCCTATTCTAAAGTCAAATCTATTATCTGTATTTAGGAATTATTATTATTAGCAATGAGTCGCTTTCCTGAACATTTCCTACATGTCATAAGATACCATAGTTTATTTTTCTGTGCTTGCTTCTTTCTGTGGTGTTTGTTTTTAGTGCAGGCGTATCACTGACTGTAGTGAACCACTCTCGTTATGTGTTATCTCTGCTCTATGTTGCATTTTTCTGCTGCTTTGTACTGAAGCTCTGTTCTCAGCCCAGCCTTTGCTATTATGATGATTAATTGATTTATATTTTCTGCATGTTTGTATTTCGTCTCAAACATCGAGTCCTTGTTGTTGTTTTTTTAAGACAGGTATACGACGCATGGTACATTTAACTTTGCCAACTTACCTGACCTGAAAACAAAGCATACAGTGTTTCTAGTCTATGTAATCTATCGTTCATGTTTGAAAAGCTTAAAAACAAAAATACACAAGGTTATATCGAATATACAAATGGAAAATCTCACCTGAGACGTGTCCACTGGTTGACAGATACTTTTACTTTCACTTTCACTTACTTCATAAATCACCTCCCCGTAAACAATTAACATTAGGCAGGTCAGGACAAGGTAAAGCACTCTATTTTGGTTTGACAGGTCAGGACAGGTGAGACCAACCTTTGTGATCTTTTTGGTCACCAGTGGTTTTTCTGCCTAGTCTCTGCTTCTTATTGTTGAATCATGAACACTGACCTAAACTGAGACTAGTGAGGCCTGCAGTTCCTTAGATTTGTTCTGGGTTCTTTTGTGGCCTCCTATAAAGTCATAGATGCACTCTTCTAAGTTATTTTAGTTGGCTGGCCACTCATGGGACAGTTCACCACCGTTAATAATAACAGTTCTCACTGTTGTTTGCTGGAGTCCCAAAACCTTAGAAATTGCTTTTTTTTCCAGACTGATAGATGTCAATGACTTTGTTTTTCATCTGTTTTTGAATTTCTGCAGATCTGGGCATAATATGTTGCTTTTTGAGATCTTTGACCTACATCATGTTGTCAAACAGGTTCTTGTTAAGTGATTTAGTTATTCTACAGGTCTGGCAGTAATCAGGCCGGGTGTGGTAGTGAAATTAGTTAATCACAGTTAAATCAAGGGGAGGGAGCAATTACTTGGTCACATAGGACCAGGTTAGTTTGGATAGCTTTTTTCCCTCAATAAATGAAATAATTATTTAAAAACTGGATTTTATATTCAGTCAGGTTATCTTTGTATGATATTAAAATTTGCTTGATAATCTAAAACATTTAAGTGTGACAAATGTGCAAAAACAAAAGAAGTCTTTAAGGGGGTTAGTTAATCAGTTAAAAAGTTAATCATTTCATTAGCACTTAACACTGTTAACACATGGCAGGACTGGAGGTCACCAAAACTAAAACAGAAAAAACATATTGGGCAGCAACAGTAACTAGTCACCTATAGCAGCGGTGATGAGTCCATAAAGCAGAGGTGGACAAAGTACACAACTCAATTTCTTGAGTAAACGTATACATACTCCTAGTGAAATATTACTTAAATTACTACAAGTTAAAGTTAATCAGTCATTTATGCTTTCTTGATTTAAGGTGCTGAAGCACTTGGTTTTAAAATGCTTAGGTGGCAATACTAATAGTACTGTGTTTATTTAACAAAGTTAAAACATATACATATATATACATCTTCAGTACTGCTAGGAGCAAGCACTACATTACAGCCAACCACATCAAAAAGTTGAGACCCGACCTTAGTCGCAATATCACAAGTTGGTGGGCAAATCCATAAAATGCCATAAAAAGCCATTCAACCAACCACAGTGTAAACATTACAACTACCACAAGCACTGAGGACTTTGTTTAAAATGTTGACTGGAATTAAACAAATGTTTACATACTGCCATGTTTTCTCAGGGTGGACAGTGAATTTTTGAATTGAAGATTTATTGAAGAAGTCTGCAACATCTTAAAGATGAAACTTCAAATATCTCAAAGATGAAACTTCAAATATCTCAAAGATGAAACTTGACTAACAGTGTGGGAGGAGTTTACTGTTGCTGCTTTTCCTCAATACAATATGGCCTATCACATTAAAGAACATCTGTCTGCTAACTTCAAAGCTTCATAGAAATGTAGATGAGATCACAATATTTAATTTAATTTAAAAATTCAATTAAAAATTCTATAAAAAAGCCAAGTAAATGTACTTTGTTACTTTCCACCCAGCCAATAAGAATAATGTTTTACTGCTTTACCTAACATATCTATAGATCAGCAGAAGCTTAGCTGTGTAATCACTAGGTGTAATGATAGTTATACTATAATATACTTTAGAATATGATATACTTATAGGCCAATTCAGAATCAGTCCTCAGTGCTATAATTGTTTTATGTTTATCCTGTTACTGTAGCTTCTGTTTTTATAAGTACAGAAAGCCTGAGGTGACCACATGTTTTGCAAGTTTCTGATGGTAAGCACAGCATGTCCTCTTTATTAAGCTCAAAAGCTTCTTTTCCCTTGTAGTGCCTCTGGAGTCAAGATGACCATAGTCTGCGCTCCAGCTGTTAAAGTAGGCATGTGCATGTGAGTACAGTTGATTGCTCTTTTTATGTACTATCACCTCTGAGTTTGTGTTGTTTGTCTTTGTTCTACTGTTTTGTATTGTATCTTTGTTCTCGGCCCAGCCCTACTACTCTACTATTGATATGATTATTTGATTATGATTATTTGATTTTGCTTTGCTGCTTTAGATCTCCTCAGCAGTATATAGTATGGTAATAGTAATAGTATGTAGTATAATGTAATATAGGGCATCTTAGTCAAGATCACTATATTCTGTGTTCCAGGTTTTTTTAAATAGACAAGTTTTAAAGCCACAATCAGGGACAATGTTAAGTTTGTGTCAAAAGGCATAGTAAAGATTCTTTAAAGCTTTCAAGTGCTGCATAGAAAACAAACAGTATAGATCGGCATGTCTGGCCACAAGCAAAACCAGCATACTACCTGGCAAAAAATCTTTAATCTCCATTTTTTTGATATTTTATTTTTTTGTTGGCATAATTTTAAATCACCAGCTACTATTTCTATTGTCTCCTGTAAAGCTGTAAGCACATTTGTAGATTGAGGTTTTGTTTTCACAGTGCTGATATGCTGTGTTTGATGCTGGTATGCTGGTCGACCCGCATGACCTTTCTGGGTGACCAGCTTAACCAGAACTAGACCAGCATAAACCGACCCTGCATGCATTTTTCAGTCTCAGTTTCAGTCTCAGGGGAAAAAGGAAGCTCCTTTTTTCCAATACTGACCACAAAACTATAAATCAGGCTTTCCTGACCATCTCTAAATGTGACTTCTCCTGCCATTCATAGTCCTGATTCAGGACAGTACTCATGGGACTTAAGGAGAAGCAACACGATCATATCCCTTCAGCTTTTGAAATGGCGCTGCTGATCGGAGACGCCCAGCTCGGCGTGATTACCTGTAATAATGATTAACTATCATTCAGAGCTGCGACAGTGCAAGGTGATTTCCAGAGGTCATTTGAAAAGGTAGACTCCGCACAGTGAACGCGCAGGTGCAGGGAAAGCGAAAGGAACTGACCAGCTAAAGGTTTTAAGTGACAGTAATACTTACCTGGCGGAGAGACCACACGGAAAGCCGAGGTTCACGTAAGTGTATATCTCTCTGTTCAGGCTATTCAGCGATCTGGACCAAACTAACTTAAACGCAGCGGTTATAGCGCAGAGTTAGCTAGTCGCCGTGCTCAGCCGGAGCTGCTGTGCTCACCTGTTCAAGGTGTTTGCGCAGTTAAAACACAGGGGAAGCGCTGTTTGTTTGTTTATAAGGAGGAGCGTTTTAAACAGCTCTTCCTCAATCCGCAGGTTTCGGTAATATCTAAACCCAAATGTGTGAAGTGTCAGTTTGAGGACCGACTGGCTGACCGGTGGTAAACGTGGTAGTAGGCTATATAGTCCTGTAACAGGAGTTTGACCTACGGCCATGTAGCCGAGGGGCTGTGTTTAACTGCTACAGCGTTACTACAGTGCTGTGACTTTCCAGGGTTCTTTTTAAAAGACCAACATCCCCCTAAAAGCCCATTTCTGTGGGTCGTAGCGTTCCCAAAGCAGCTTTAATCATTTAATAATCTACTACTATGCTGCATAGACCGATGTATGCTAGTACATTCGTTTTTCGTTTTCACAAAAACAACGAATTGAAAGCAGGCTGTTTCTGCAGCTTCTTCTATCAGACTGTATTCACTGGAAAATTTAGTTTTCCATAATGTCGGTCCCTCTAAACAACAATAAAAGCAACCAAAGATAAGAAGACTGACGTGTGTGGTAAACTTTCTAGGCATAAATGTACCAAAAGTACTAAAATGCTGTCAGAGATGTGTAAAATTATTTTCATGTCTGGCTGAAAGTACACAGTAATCAACAGAATAAAATCCTCTTGAATTTTAATATCTCATAATTATGGCTTCCTATGTACTTATAATGAGATTCTATGATGTAATTATGACTTAAAACCTCAAACTTTTAAATAACTTAAATTACTGTCTCATAATAATGCATTTCTATACATAATAATACTTTAACCGACTTAGCCTCTCATAATTATGACGTAATGTCTCACAATATATTATCTTCTTGTAATGGCTATATTATATTTCTCATATACATGTCTTAAACTCTCATAATAATGAGAAAAGTCTCTTATTATTATGGCATAGAAAGTCAGAATTAGTGTGATATAGCATAAAGTCATCATTGTGAAAAACGTATTGTGACTTATTAAACTTATTATGTTTGAATTAAAACTTATTATGAGACACTAAGTCTTTATTGTGACACCCTGTTTTTTTCAAGTGGTATAAACAGGTTTTTTATTACATCTTATGTGTTTTAAATTAGTATCTCTTCCAGAATTTTTCATGTTGTTACGTGGGAGAAAAACATTTAGTTGACTGAACTTTGTCCAGCAGATTGAAGATTGTTCTGTAGGTACAGTCCAAGTTATATTGTTTGAGTTGCAGTCTTACAGCAGCATGTTTAAGTCTGGCAGACATCCTGATTCTAAGTAACTGCTTATAATATTTAAAACAGTACTACAGAGAGAAGCAAAACACTGTTGAAGCAGGATCCAAGGTGTGTGTACCACAACTAAGAAAAAATATAAAAGTCACAGAATAAAGCTATAATAATAATAATATCATCATCCAATTTATTGAGAAAACTGAGAGTGTACCCTGTGGGCTTTTGAATCCATTACTCATTTAAGTAGTGCTGTTTCTTAGCATGCACTGCTAGATCTATTGAATTCTTCATTTATTTCACTGTGTATTGTTAGTTATCTTTCTCCAGTGCAAACAGGGTTTATTGTTAGAGGACAAAACAGAGGTAAATCAGGGCAGATGTGCAGGCATGGGGATTCTAGAACTAGAGAGGTGAGGCTGGAGCATGGCAAGTTTGGTCATGCAATAAAGGAGCTGTGATTGTGGTTGTGATATATGAGAGCCCTGGCATGTTCTATTTCTTGTTCTCTGGGACGAGTACACAGATTGCAAAACCCTTTGGCCAGCCCACAACTTACTAAAAAGATCATTTTAAACTCACAAGAGTCAAGTGTAGGCCCCACTGTCGCTCTCATGACAACATTAATTACAGTAAAAACCAAATAATGTACACACAATACTGTGCAAAAATCTTTAAAAGACATCTGAGTAATTAGTAGGTTCAAAGAAATAAAAATGAGAAGAGATAAAACCTTTTTCTCTGGGAAGGTATGTGTTCATTTGGTTGAAAACACAAGTACGATAAATACCAAAAAGTAATAATGTGTCAGTGTGTTAGCTTAACAATTTCCAAACATTTTCTTGAGGAAGCCCAGTATTATTTTACATCTAATATCTAATTTAATCAGTCTTTCATTAAATTAAATCTGATGGAATGCAATGCAACTGAGCCTGAATGTAGAAACTAAATATCTGTCTGTATTTTTCTAACCACCCAATTAATTTATATTTATTTATACTGCTACATAGTGTTTTACAGGCTACAGCATGCTGCTGAGACAGTTTTGAGACTTGTGCAGAACTATACATACACCGTATGTAACATTAAAACCACGTCTTTGTTTCTAAACTCATTGTCTATTTTATCAGCTCCACTTATCATATAGTAGCACCTTGTAGTTTTACAGTAACAGACTGTCACCCATCTGTTTCTCTGTATACTTTGTAAATCCTCTTACACACTGCAGTTAAAAACTACAAATTGCTGCTACACGGTTATTGAAGTTGATAAATAGATATTATAGAAATAAGGAGGTGGTTTTAATGGCTTAAGGTTATTAATAAATCACCACATACTGTTTTCCGTGTTAGATGTAGTAAATTAAAATTGAAGCTTAGAAGCTGAAGGGTTAAAAGGGCAGTTCATGCAATCTTTGTAGCTCCCTGCTACTATTGAAAGGCAATGAGGTGACATACGCATGCCCCTCCTTTGAGCTAAAGCAGCATGTTTTCAGTAAACAAAAGACCCATGATCATGATGTACCTGTGAACAAGAACAGCTTATTTCATTTTCACAGCCAGGCCAACTGTTCTATTCGCTTTATGCTCATCTTGGTGCGTTTAGTCAGCTTTTTTTTAAATAACTGATTTATCTTCATCTCTCCTGTTGGTTACAGGCCTACTGCTGGCAGAATGGCTGATAATGGAAGAGGGGAGGCAGATGGAGCCTTCGATAACAGCAACTCTTCACCATGGGATGAGAGCTCACACGCGATGGAAACTATGGATAGCAGCAGGGCACAGACCAGTGTCAAAGAGAAGAAACATGGAGTCATGAAGTCATTCAGAGGAAGCATCATGCGAGTTGGAGAAAAAAGCCCTCTGTCCCTGAAACACAAAGGCTCAAAGAGCAAACCAGAGATGGGAAACACCTCAGACTCTCAGCTGCATCCTCCACCTTCACCAAGTAAGTGTCAAATTGCAAACAGGTAGTGAAAAAAAATAGTTCTTCAGATTTTGGTAGTTTTTTTTCTCAAGGTCAAGCGTAGAAGAAGCTTGACAGATGGACAAAGTGGCGACCTCTAGTGGAAGAAGCATAGTGTAACATAAAGCATTCCACTCTGAATAAGCAAAGATGCTGCTGGCAAAGCACTGAAAATCAATTCAGACATAACATGATTCAGCACATTGTACACTTACTGTAAATACTTTATTCCATTGCAGGAAATACAGATGACCTTTACAATTAACACAGCTTTCCTTTCACCCTGTTCTTCTTTAGATTTGAGTGGATCTATTTCCGCATTGCAGAGTGCAGGTGATTCTATCCAGAGCCCGCATGCACCCTCACATTCAAGAACTCAGTCAGGTAAATCCAAACATCACGAGGTATGAGGCAGATGCTACTACTCACAAACCCTGAAATAACATTAAAAATATGTATATTAGGCCCCCTTTCAACTTAGAATAATTGTATTACCACAATGCAGACCATCATATATGTTATATTAGAACTGCCACCATCAGATGCAACGTGTTTGCCATGAAATGATTAAAATTTATCCCAGGGATGCATTTGTCCTGAGGCTGAACTCTGGTCATCCCTGCCCTACAACATTCCCAAACCTGCTCTTAAAATGAAACTAGCTTCTCTAGTGCAGCACTACATTGTGAAGTGCATGTATTTATATTGTGTGTATCATTCTAGTGTAGTTTCTCTGAAAGGTCCCTTTATTTTTGTACAGAATCAGTGGTTAATTTAGGAGATGACGTTCCTAAGAAGCGTGAATCTGGAAGATGGAGTTTCCGTAAAGTGAGTAAAAAAGAGAAAACAGGATCCCCAACACCCAAACAGGAGCAGCTGAGAGTGGTCACAGAGGATTTGACCTCAGTGGAGGAGAGGGGGCCGGAGGTCACAGTAGAAGCAATCGAGGAGAAAAGACCATACACACTACCTGAGATACCTGTCGCTCCTTTGTCAGGTAATTGTGCTAAATAGGTTCTCTTTATCTCTGCTATTCTCATCATCTGAAAGAAATGAGTGTTTAATCCTTATCCACGTCTCTGAATGAGTTCAGGTTTTTTGGAGAGTTCTAGCCTGTGAGGCCAATGCCGATTTTGTATGCACCATTTGATCAATTTTAAGCTCTCTAAAATAGGAGGGAGGTCACATGTTTGTTGTTTATCCCCACCAACCTAACTGCTGTGTCTTGCTATATCTATCTTGTGTATATATGTGTAGTAATGCAGATTAACAAGCTCATTGAGATGGAGGTTTTGGAAGAGGCCTATCTGAACCTGCTATCCCTGCGGCTGGAGTTTCAGCACGAGCGGGAAGCTCTAGGCGAGGAGGCCTCTCCAGTGGAACTGGCCCATAAGGAGAAAGACTTGAGTCTGCTGTACAAGGCCCTGAGGACCAAAATGGCCGATATCGTCCGTCAGTCCTGTGCCTTGCCCTCCCGTAACAAAGAGCTGCTTGTGCACATTGCCTGTATCATCCAGGAGGAGGAAAAAAGAGAAGAAAATTTAGGTGGGATGGGGGGATGGAGGGAGACATGGAGGGATGCCATACAGGAAGGGTTGAGGGACACACTTAAAGGGGTACACTTGGACAGCCATGAACAAAGTGCTTCCTGGTTGGCGGTGCACTTGGGACTTCTGGGTAAAGCAATTGTGGAGCACTTGGAGAAGGTGAAGACAGAGCTTGTGAGCTCATACCCACCAAGCTTTAATGTTTTTGAAACCTACGTCTCATCTTGCCATGAGGTCGTAGGAGATCACTTAAAGGGGCTTCTGGGAAAAGTGACAGAGACGAGGGACTATCATGCTCTTCTGGAATTCATTATTCACCGCTACCACAGGTGAGAGGCTTGCTGGCATTGTCGATATCATATAAAATGCAGCAGGAGAGGCCAATTTCATCATAGAATTCATCATTTACTGTAGCATTATATAACATTTGTAGAGCAAAATTCATATTTTTACTTATTTTACTACTTCATTTAATAAATCTGTTAATAAATTTGCCATAAAATTGAATACAGTGTATACTATGCATTCAGAGTTTGTCTAAACTGCGTGATCCTAGAGGCCTACATTTCCATTTAAGTTCTGGTCTTTGTCATGAGGAGAGCACTTGCATGTCATGTCATCTTTGTTTACAGGGTAAACTTACTATTGTCTGTAAATTTACACCTGGGGACATACTTGGGCACACAGCACAGAAAACCTACAGGATGTAGTGTCCTGGTTTTCCATACTACCATACTTTCCATAATTCCACACCCAGAGCTGCTTTGGGGATTATTCAGTAGGAAAGCCTAAAGGATTTAAATACAAATTTGTATGTCCACAATTTTTGTAATTAACCTTTGTAGTAATTTCATTGTTTTGGTTGAAATCATGTTTTGGTTGGAAACAAAACGGTTATACCTGAAATACTTGAACTGCCCAATTATTAAAAAATTATTATTAGATCCGTTTTTTCCCCACAGTATGTAGGTAGGTACAGTTAAGCTAGCCACTATTAGTGATTAAACTGTCACATTAGGCCTTCTGTCCAGCTCCTGAGGGCCTAATGTGACTGTTTAATCACCAACATTACAAGGAACTAACAATAAACTAATTCAGCTAATCAACTAATCATGTTTAGATTTCCAGTAGCTGAGACCAGTTTAGTGAAAACAAGACCTGTAGTGTAACCAGGTCTTCATCTCTTGCTATAAATGAGAAACAGCAGCTTTTTATCACATCAGTTGATACATATAAAGTAAAATATATACTAATATATGTTACAAACTTAAATGTTGCAAAAATAAATGTAAATATAAAACAGGAAATATTTAACTAAAATGACCACATTCTTGTGAATCTAGAATCTCATAGGGGTGCTAGCAGAAATTAGTTCATATGGTGTGTCTCAAAACTTAGTGAGTGTCTAAGTAGGCACTGTCTATGTAGGCAAGTGTTTAAGTAGCAGCGTTCTCTCCTCATAAAACAGATTACTGAGACACTCTAGTTAGAGAGAGACTGCGTCAAGGCTTGTTCCCGCCCACTGCAGCACGCCACCGGTGGTTTAGCTGGTTGCTAAGTTACCAGCCGGCATCCAAAACAATAGCCTGAGGCTTAAAAATCTGCTTGCATAAATGCTAATGGCTCGAGAATAAAACTGCAAAATGGTCAACGACTCGTTACAAAGTTGCAAATAAAATGCTGTTTTGTGTGATTATATACCAAGAAACACATTAAAACACCAAAGAGAGAGCCTGTGTTGCATCATGGGATTGCCTTAGTGGAATTTGATGCTTCCTTAAAATCGGGCCAAAATAAGGTGCCTTAGTATACAGCATGTTTAAAGTATCTAAGAATTGGGACAGCCTACATGTCGGAAGCACATACTATGACGTAAAATGCTGTCTATGTAGGCAGCTCACTAGGTTTTGAGACACACCCATTATATCATACATGTGTGCTTTGGCATTTATAGCCTGAGCTGAAGGCCCAGTTCTGATACAGTTCGCTACTGTTAGTCTGCTGCATTTGTGCAAAGTGTGTCCTCAAGTCTGTACTGCTGAAAAACATGCCTCTTAGAAAGCCAAGAGTTACTGTGTAGGTATTGTTTGGAGTGGTCTGGGCTCTTCATTTCTCTTAATACAAAAAAAAGTCTTAATTTAAGACACATATCTTTATTTATTTATTTATTTATTTTTTGAGGTAGTGCAGTTCTTTGTATGGGTACTGCAACGAAGCCTAAGCACAGATTACTTTCTAGTGAGAAGAACATGGAAGCATGCAGTAACCTGTGATGGTTGTTTCATTATATTGTAGAGGACAGTGCACACTTATCACAAAATAAGATCAAGTGGTTTATCTAGTAAACATTGTTCATGTTTACAGTAGGTGGTGTTTTTATCTTCTGATTCTGGATGTGTTTCACTGGTTCTGTCATAATACCTTTGCTCTATTTAAAACAGCACAGCAGACATAATGATGAATTATCTGACTGTATTACACTTTTTACAGCGAGAAGATTATGGGAAGCTTTTCTTTGCAACCAGAACTAAAGGAACACCAGAGAACTCTGAAACTGGATGGGGATTTCCTTGACCAGCTCAAAACTGGATACTGCAGGCGCATCCAGGTGAGAGACAGGGCAGACCAGTTGTACTGAGGTTTCTCTGTAAAACTGAAACAAACCCAGAGTGATGAAATTCCACACAATTCTTGTTGCTAACAGGCAGATATGAAGTCTTCTCTGGATAAGATTATTGAGCTGGAACGTGAGGAGCTGTGGAAAGACAGTAATCGACCAGAGATTGATGAAGACCTTTACAACTCTCACATCCACATGGACATCTGGACGGTGAGCCTAACTGACCTGCTCACTTCCATGAACACGTCACTACTTTCACTTAGCCAGCAGTATGGGAACCCCCTTGGTTTTCCTTTCCCTATGACTTCACCATATGCCACATTCGCAGACACCCTTAGACAGAGTGACTTACAACTGTATCATTTTACACATTCAAAGTAGGAGTAAGAAATCTTTCCCAAGCAAGGGATGAAACCCCAGTCTACAGCACAGAAATGTAACCCACAACAACATACCCACGAACATGCAATGCATTAGTTTACCTACTGGAGGCAGTGAAGTCCCACAGTGGGCACATTAATGTAAGGGCCTACTGTTTGCTTTCAATTTCGATTATATACTTTTTTTCTCCAGAATATAAAGGGGAAATTTCAGGCAACCACAAGGCTTGAAGTAAACCTAGAGCAGAAAGTCGTGTGCCTTTGTCTTGATGAGCTGAACCAGTTTCCAAGACGGTAATTACTTTCTCCCCATCTAAATATACATTCTGTGGAATGTTCCTTTTTGTTTTCCTTTTCACTTTCCCTTTCTCTGCTGGCATCAGACTGAAGTGGGCTTTTCATGGTTTGGTTCCTTAAGAACTAATGAAAACATCAGTCGATGTACTCCTTTTTTAACGTAATCCTATAGTCTATAGTACATATTCTAATGGATTTAGACTTTTCATAGTACAGATCAAACAAAATGTTACCAAAATGTGGGCTTTCCAGCCACCAACTCCTGAAGTATTATGACGCTTTCCTGCTTTGTCTCTGTCTCCCTCCCGAAAGATTTGAGTCAGCCTTTGTTGAGTGGAGCAGTGATCTTTCGGATTCCTCCCTGTGGGCTATTTATCACATCACTTACATCAACAGCTTCAGCGCTCTGAAGTAGGTGTCTTACCACACACTGTAAAATCCCCAACAGTCAGTCAATTTGCACTCATGCAGAACTGCCCACAAGTTTGTATCTGGTGCAGATGCCCGGTGCATTGTGGCAGTATCTGGTCACTTTTTAAAACCCATTCTTCAAGCTCTTTGCATTATTAGTTCATAGGTGATAGTTTGAGTGAAGCAGTTGCGACTGGGGAGTTCTTACTGTTCTCTTTCAACATAAGAATTAAAGAAGCGTTAACATTCTTAAGAAATAAAATAATTCATAAAACTTGTTTAGAGTGATGTCATAGAACAGGGGTTCCCAATCCCAGTGCTGGAGACACCACACTACACATTCTTGAGTTTACCTTCATCTAGCGCACCTGATTCAACTGACTAAAACTCACTGAGCACTATATTCGCAACACAAACTTGTATCTACACTCACTGTCCATGTTATCAGCTGCACTTACCATATATGCCATAAAATAACTGTAGTCCATCTGTTTCTTTGCTTTAATAGTTTCTTTTTCCCCTGTTCTTCAGTGGTCATTACAGGACCACCACAGAACAGGTGTAATTTGGTTGGTGGATCATTCTCAGCACTGCAGTAACACTGACATAGTGGTACTGTGTGTTGTGCTGGTGTGAGTGGATCAGACAGAACAGTGCTGCTGGAGCTTTTACACATCTCAGTGTCACTGCTGGATTGAGAATAGTCCTCCAACCAAAACTGTCCAGTTAACTGTCCTGTGACCACTGATGAAGGACTAGAGGATGATCAATGAACTGCCAGATGGCTACAGATGAACTGCCACTTCTGGCTTCACATTTACAAGGTGGACCTACAAAATAGGAGTGCCTAATAAAAAACGAACGCACTGCTGTCTGATTCACTTTCAAATTATGTTAAATAATCAAAAACTTAATAAAATGTGGGTACACATTTCTGTTCTGACAGCATCGATATACTACAGTCAACAGATTCAGAAAGAGGCAGCAGGTCAGATGCAAACAGCATATCAAGCAAGACAATTGCTCAGACAGAGCTTGTCTTTATAAAAAGAGATATAAACAGGCAAATACATACAATTACAATGCAGTTTATTCTGTAGGTTTATTAGACTTTCAGATAGGGCCTTATGATTTGGACACACCATAGCGAAATGGGGAAATTCTGATACATTTAATACATTACAAGGCTTAAACACTGACAAGGAGTATAATATTTATATTTATATTTATATTGCCTGCAGTATAATATTTATAATTCCATTTATTATCAAATGCACAATGACTTGAACATGTTTTGAAAGAATGCACCACTGCACCAGACAAATACAGAAACAGAAGTTTCACTAAGTCAGTTAAGCCACTCTGCACCTACAAGACATGTGATTTAAAAGAAGTAACACTAAGCCAAATCTGTCTTGCTGCCAACAGGGAAAGTCCCTAAAAGGAAAGTCAGTTAACAGCATATAAAAACAGCATAGCAATCATGTTAGTGTGCAGAACATTATTTGAAGAAGTTAAACCATTCAGTAAATTCTGTAACGTAGAGAATAGAAATAAATGACTGGCGAAATTTGTGATGAAATTTTTATATAGTGCTACAATGAATGAACATCTAACAGTATCTGTATCTGAGTGTTTTGACTGCATCAAATGTTCATACCTTTATTCACAGTCAGATTTGCATTAAGAATAATAGCCACAAAAAATGTGAGCAAAAAGACTGTATGAAGTGATAACATTTTTTAGCTATATATTTTAAATGCTTAGAGAAACTCTTCCGACTTGTGCTTGGGATAGGCTGCTCTGAGAATATGTGGAAATACAGTATTTCAGATATGGACAATAATGAATTAAAAGAAAAAAAAGCAAATTTTCCTGAATATGCCTTCTTATGGAATGTTTGTCCGCTTGTAGTTGTTTAATTGGCTCAGAGAATGAGAATGCCACATTATTGCACTGTACTGATCCCAATGATGTGGTGTCATTGTCACTCAAATAATCAAAGCTAGCAAGAACATTAGCCAGCAAGTGTGAAGAACATTTTTCATTCATTTGAATTGAATCTTTTTGATGAAGCTCTAACATCCAAATGAAAGATGTTCTTATTGGTTGCAGTAAAAATGCGTATATCTGTGTGCGTTTTCTCCTAGAGATCACATGGAGGGCTACAGGGAGAGCTGTCCACAGCAAGTGGAACTGCTGGGCAAGGAGGTGGATGGACTGGTCCACCGTCTGAGCCGGGCTTTGATAGAAAAATTCAAATCTGATGTAAAAGTAAGTGAAAGTAAAAGTATCCTCTACAGTTTAGGATGTAAAACAGTAATTACGTCCTTAGTTTTTTGTTATTTTAAGTTTAACTAGGCTGTATTGATACCCACAATTACTATGCTGGAGATGAAAATATAATTAAAATTAGTTTGTTTTTTATTCATGCCCTACTAAACCACCCACTGCTTTACCAAATCATGAGGTCTGAATCTGCGTTCTGTACAGTTACAGTTCTTTACTTGCTCTGTACTAATGAGGGCTATGAGCAGCTTTTTTTCTGTCCCAATACCAAATCAGATATTAGTACAGAAACCCACTGGAAGCTGGATTGAATGACTGGGCAATAAGAGACTACAAAGAGGGAATAATTAGGTCTGGTTAATTACTTCTGTGTAGTATATAAAATGTTAAACACAAATCACTGTATTTACAGCTTTTGTTGTATGTGGCACTACTTTCTGAATGTAGACAAAGTGCATATTGTGACATATTGAGCCCACAATATCAAAAATCTCTTTAAAGCTTCAGCAATGTTTTGATCATATTTAAGATTTATAAGATCACATTGCTGCAACTGTTGCTACACATTAATCCTTGTCCATTTGTTGGTGTTATATATTAGCAAATACCAATCCAGGAAATGTGAATATTTGTGAATATGACTTATAGCTGCTACTTTTACAGTCATGATATAATTGATATTAATGTAGGCCTTCTTTAACTCCCTCTACACCAATACATTAAAGTTGCTATAGAAGGCATTTATCCATAATTTAATGAACTGACTTTCTAGACATGAAAGGTATGTGACTTTGCTTTGGTTTAGAAAAAAACCCAGATCTGGTTTTACATACCCTGTGATTTGACTCCTAAATGAAACAAGTTGTTTTCCTTTTTTAGTGAGCTCATGAAGAATATGATGAGCACAGCTAAAGATTTCTGGTTTACAGTGAGACACCATGATGATCACACAAAAGTATCATGTTGAAACATCCAGCAAAATAAAATGAACCTCTATGCAATAATTCTTAGTCAGCTGAGTAACTACATCCTTTCGATCTTGGCATCAACACGTAAATTGAGGTTGTTATTCACTGTGAAACTTTCAGTTTCGGGTGATCTGCTTCAGCCAGCAAAAAGAGAATACAATCACACAGCATGGCTGCTACTTACATGTTGCTGTTGGAGATGTGATGCTAATGAAACAATCTCTTCAGTCTCTTCAGCTGAACGAAGCCTCATTGATATTGTCCAAGGTTTGACGGGGAAATATGTAGAACAAACAAACAACTTTGAATAAATAGTTTCAGATAAAAGATGAGTGCTGTAATTGACTTTCTATTCACTAGCTTGGTTTCTGAATTGTCCGTTTCACCGTAAATGGTGCCACAGTTACATTCTAGCACCTGTACCAGCTGTAGCATTTAAGGTGGAGCAGAACATTTGATTAAGACACTGGTAAAGAGGGAAGCTATTTCAGGCTAGTTTAAAGAGGATAATCCCTCAACTATGTTGACAGATCAGTTCCTTGGAAGAGATATGAAAAGTGTCAACATCCCCTTCACAACCTGGAACAGTAGATTTCTCCACATAGTACATTTCCACTGCTTTTGCTTTGTGGTTACTGTATTTTAGGGGCTAGGGTCAGGATTAAGGTTAGTCAAAATTGTTATGTAACAGTTTAGAGTTATGGAATGAGCCTGTTTTACTGTGATCTTTAAAGAAAAGCATGATATGTATTCAAAGTAGGAAAGAACAGTGTTTGAGTTTCTATGTACCAAACTCTCCTTTTTGAACTATGCTGTTGTCTAGTCTGTGGTACCTTTAAAAAAATAGAACTGTTGGAAAGAGAAAAGTCTTTGGTGTTTTTAGTTTGCTTGCTCATCTTCTGTGTCTCTTTACAGCCTTATCTGAGGAGGATGATGACGAGAAAGTGGCTGTCCTCAGATGAAGACTTTCAACAACTCTCTAAGAGGATCAGAACTCTTTCTCAACAGTGTAAACACATGAGTCCTCAACATGCACAGGTCTGAAGATTTACCTCTCTCCCTCACTCTCTTTCTCACTATAACGTGCCACACTAAACAATGCACATTATCATTACATACATATACCACTCTGTTTGTTATGATCAGTCTCTATGGCGAACCGTGTGAAATAAAAGGAAGTTTTAGGACATTGTTCAGATGACCAGTCATATAGGAACTCACATGACCTTTATATTTACACAATTGCACAAGGCACAGGCCCCCCTAAGACATTCAGAGGTAGAGTGTGAAAGTGGGTGGTTCTCCATTTTGTTGCTTAAAGTCATGAGATGGGGGAAAAAAAGGAAATTATGAAATTTCAACTACACTACCAGTCAAACGTTTAAGATCACTACTAGTCAAACGTTTTAGTACACTACCAGTCAAATGTTTTAGTACACTACCAGTCAAATGTTTTAGTACACTACCAGTCAAACATTTTAGATCATTACCAGTCAAACGTTTTAGTACACTACCAGTCAAACGTTTTAGTACACTACCAGTCAAACATTTTAGATACACTACCAGTCAAACGTTTTAGTACACTACCAGTTAAACGTTTTAGTACACTACCAGTCAAACGTTTTAGATCACTACCAGTCAAACGTTTTAGATACACTACCAGGCAAACATTTTAGATACACTACCAGTCAAACGTTTTAGTACACTACCAGCCAAACGTTTTAGTACACTACCAGTCAAACGTTTTAGTACACTACCAGTCAAACATTTTAGTACACTACCAGTCAAAGGTTTAAGAACACTACCTGTCAACTATTATAAAACTGTAAGTCTATAACATTTGACAGGTAGTGTATATTACATAAAACCTTGTTTACCATACCTACAAAAGTATCATGAAATATTACAGTTATCATTATTTACATCATGTTCATTTTACAGTGACCTCTTTATGTATATTTCATGTGTTGATCTACAGGAGCTTGTGAAAGAGGTGCATTACTTTGTGGTGAAGGAGTACATCTCGCAGCTGATGAAGAATAACTATTCATGCAAAAACAGGAAGAATGAACGAGCATCCTCTAACATGAGCAGGCAGTGGGGTGAACTAAGAGGGCTCTTCCAGGAAATGGTACACCCACCACTGTTTGTTTGTTTTTTCTTCTCACACTCCAGAACCTGTGGGGCTAATATAGGGTACATAGGTTACTCTTCTGCAGCCGATTCAGACCCAGATCAGATCCAGATAATACAATAGTGGAACATTACACATCACAAAATAACATTAGCTACAGCACCCCTTCAAGATGGTATTATCT
This sequence comes from Megaleporinus macrocephalus, assembly GCA_021613375.1. NCBI lineage: Eukaryota > Metazoa > Chordata > Actinopteri > Characiformes > Anostomidae > Megaleporinus > Megaleporinus macrocephalus. The sequence goes on from CM038706.1 coordinate 19,739,103, forward strand.
TGTAAAATCATTCACACTAGTCAAAAGGACAATGTGTTGTGGTTTTCACTGGGGGTTTGAACCACAGAGCCACTGGCGGTGTTACAGTCCAAACATTCAAGTTGAACCCATTGTACTACTGCCTTCTTCCTCTGCTGGTGTGGATTTTACCATATGTAAAGAATGACCTCATTCAAATGACTCCACACAAATCAAATATGTTAAGTATGTTAAATTAAACATCTACACATACTTACTACATTCATTTAACATGGTTCATTCATGTGGAGCCAGTGTTCACATCTGAATCAAGCAAATCTAAAGCAACCTTTAAGTTACCTTTTCTAGGGTGTGTTGGCAATAATGACAGCACAGTGATGTGGAATCCAAACCCCCACTTCCAACCAGGAGGCCAGTGTCTGGAGAATCAATCTTGTATGGAAATTCCATTGACATAGTCATTGTTATATAGGATCACACGCAGAAGTTTGGACAGTTGCCAATAGTAGGAGCAACACAGCATAGCTGTGACTAAAGTGGCCATATATGTACAGACAGAAATAGGATGGCCATAATGTCCTGATTGTTATGTCCTGATAGCTTCAGAGCAAACTCATGCTTATCTGGTGCAACACACTAACTACAGAGTGTAATTGCACATAACCCAGCATTTCATTCCTTCAGTGGTTATGCTGTTACAGTAGTATACAGCAGTTTCACGGGACCACTTTTTCACCAGACAGTGTGATGCGGCCCAGCACAGTAACAAATCAGTGGTCACACAGTTTGTTGTCATACTCGTAATTTCCAGAGAACAGAAAAGTACTAATAAGTAAATTCAGGTAACCTACTTGCTTGGTTTCCAAGCTGAACAGGGACGTTGTTTGTTTATCAGATTGCAACAGAATCAACAGAACACCTAAGAACACCAGCTACATTCACACGCCTGAACTCCAGTTGAAAATCCATTAGCAATTATGCCCATCTCCATCAATTAACACGGTTATAAATGAGGCCCAGCTGTAGTGTAATCTTATTAAACTTTAAATGAAACAGAAATGTTCCTGTAGTTGCAGTATGTCACAAACTGTCTTTTTAAAAAAGTATCTGTTTTGGTCTGTTATATAAACTAAAGGTAGTTTACGTAATAAAAGCAATATATAATAATATAGCAATAACAGTTAAGTGCACTGCGAAGGCCACAGTCTTATTCAAGGTCAGTGTTGTGGCTTGCAGTGCTTGGAGAGTATTAAAACACTTCAAAAATCCCCCACATTGTGACTACTGCATTGTTTTTATTCCTTTTAAACAGTTGAAAGTAAAAGGCAGAAGTGCAAAGAGTGGTGCAAGTTCCGTTTGCATTTTATGACTTTCAAGTACTTAATTTCCATGTTTTTATTCATGTGGGCATACAGTTGTCATTATTGATTCTAAGGGTGTGAAGATTAGTTGTCAACCAGTGAAGTTTTTGGGTTTTCTTATGGCTATGTTCTTAGTACAAGTAAACTGATCAACTCTTTATCTTGTGAAATTATGATTTAAATATTTTCACAAATGCTGTTTGTGTACAGTGGTATATGTGTACTACATTATCTTACAGTTGTTTCGATCATTCTCCATAGAATGCTACACAAAACTGGCTTCACCCAGTAGGAGACCACCTGAGCAAGATTGTTGGACAGAAAAATAAGAGTGAAATAAAAAATCATCTAAAGCCATTGATTGAGGACTATCCAGACTTCAGGTAAGCCCGCCATTTCAATGTCAACCTAACAACCTGTGGTTAACACTGCTACACAATATATACCAGCACCTAAATGTAGTAGTGGCTTAGGTTAAATTACCAAAGCAGGACTAAGATAACAATTTAGTAACACCTGAAAAGCACCCATTCATAATTTAGTATGCCATTCACTCTCCTTTTAATCCACCGTCAAACTGTTCCAATATATAGTGAACAATAAAAACTAAAGTAAAATGCGTACACCAGTGTTATCAAATGAGTTTTCTTGCAACACAAATCGCCAAACAGGCGACATAATATCAGTTTTAACAGCTTTTTAGCTTTCTTTTAAGCTTTGATAGGGTGTCTGAACTTCTCCCGACTTGCACATCTTCTCAATAAAAAACAAAAAAAAACAGCACCAATAAAAAGAGTCTATGTGCAACAATGGTCATAATTAGTTCCTTCCCATATAATGAAACTCAAATTAGTACAATCAAAATGAATAAAATAAAGAAATAAATATTTTAACAAAAAGTACGAAAACAAATGACATAAATAATATTTATGGAAGTTAAATAGGCCATGCAATGGACTGGCAACCTGTCCATGGTGTGCCCCACCTTTGCCCAGTGACCCTGGATTGTCTCCAGCCCCCACCCATGACCCCAACTAGAGGGATAAAGTAGAAGATAATGAATGAATTATTTGGTTAACTGGGTTGGCCAGAGGAATACTGGAACTTTTAATGTTTTTGTTCTGGATGACTTGTCTGAACTAATAGTTTTTCTGTGCCAGCAGTAAATTCCGTTCCCACCGCTCTTTGCCAGTGCTGTAACTCATTGGCCAGTGTAGAGCTGCAGAAGTTGTCCTTTCGCATATTAATGTTTCAAAAATAAAATCCAAAGAAAAACCTTTTGGCAGTCTGTAATGAATCAAACAGCAGGAGCGCCACTGACCTGTTAATTATGGGAAATGGTCCGAGCGAGGATTTGGAAGGGGAGGGGAGGGGAGGGCAGCGAAGCAGCCCGGACTTTCCAGTCACGTTCCCAGCAATAGCCTTTTATCATTTTAGGAAATGTGGTTACTGAAGCTACTGTGAAACCATTAAACCAAATCATTGCATGCCACCCAACTTACGCCACATTCATATTTACACTGTTTCTCCGTTAACAGTAAGAAGCACCTCTCGGCTGTGCTGTACTTCCGTGGGATGATCCGGGGGAGAGAGAGACAACTGACCCTACAGAAGCTTTCCGAGCTGAAGCGACTCCCCAGGAATGCTGGAAACACACAGCATGCTCTCTTCGCTGAGATCCAGCCTGCAGTGAACACAGACTGTCTAGCCAACATGCCTTTCTCCTGCTTCTCTGTCCTAATCCCAGACACCTAGGTATAATAGCTGCCGGGAATAATGAGCTGTTCTGTATGCTGCACACTCTCATGGGGTCTCCCCTAGACACATGCTGATCAGTTACTTTTTTGTGAGTTAGTCTGTTTGAACCCACTAAATTCCACAGTTGTCGACATCTTAGGGCTTAACATTTATGGGTAACCATGCAAAATGATTGTGTTACTAATAAGTTATGGGAGATTCTGAGTTATTGTTAAGTGGTAAGGAGCCAGCACAATATGTGTGGTAGCAGATTGATTTTCCTTGGAGTTTCCAGTGGAGAGCCCCTGCTGTAGGAGCGTATTACACAGCCAAGTGCAACACTATCAGGGCTAGCATCACACCCGGACTGATTTTAGAGAACCAAAGTGGCCCTGCCATCACATTCGCTGTCAAGCGGAAGGACGAGGTTACATGTAAAGTATGCTTCCTTCCTGTCAGAGCTGTCCGTGTGAGAACCAACAGTGAAGTGAACTGAATTTTAGTAAGCTTAAAAGGCCACTTTTAGGATTTTAACTAAGAAGCCCTGCTGCTAGGGCAAATCCAGAATCGTACAGAGCAGTTTGTTTATTGTTTGATTCTACCTAAAATCATCAAATTATTAAAGGTTTTATTTATACAGATATTTAGTACTTGTGTATAAAAATATATGATGTTCTTATATTAAGTCATTGGTTGTTGACCCTGTCATAAAGGAGTATGTCTAGGAATTTTGAGTGTTTTAGAAAACTGTGTGGAAGCTTTTGCTTTGCTCTTTTGAAATCCTGTATGAAACAGAAGACTGTAGCTTCACCTAGGTCACTGTCATATTACTAACAATGCCAAATAAAGCACTGAAAGTTGGACAGGTTCATTCATTCTTTATTTGCTAAGCATTGTGTAGTTCCTGTGTGTTGAAAAACATAGTCATATATTTTAAATTTGTCAGCTATTAAAGTCACATGACAGCCATGGCAAACGGAAAAAGACACAGCATCAGGCTGCACAGGAGAAACAAAGGAAGGAAAGGAACAAGGACTAAAGGAACGGGAAAGACATGTTAAGAGAGGGCTTGCATGGAAATTAGAGCTGCCAGTTTTACAGGTTGTATATCTGTCTGGATTTAATGGAGGCTATTGACGGGAATTAGAGGACATCCTGAGGTGTGGGTGCAGTGCTTTGATAATGACTCAAAATCATGCCGGAATGTAGGAACCGTTAGAAAATGGGTTTAAACATGTTTTGTCTTCTATAGTTTATACATAGGTTTCCGATATTCTGCATTCATTCAGACTGTAGCCGTAGAGTGAAATAGTGGTTTGTGCAGACAACTAGCCAACTCACGTGTCAGCACAAACTGATTGGACTGATTAGAGCTCCTCAAACTAGGTCAGTCATCCAGGATTAGAACTAAGATATAAACAGTAATTATACCATTACAGCAGAGTATGCTATTACAGTGAAGACTGAAAATTAAAAGAACAACATAAACTGTATTGCCTCTTTTTCTTTTTCTTATGCTATCGTTTTCCTGTTTATTCCTGTTTGTGTTTGTGTGTTTTCTTATTGCACAAATTATGGTTTTATCTTGTTGTCTTTTTGTCTTTGATTTGATGGTTATGGTTCTAAAATTAGGCAGATTTTAGTTTCTTAAGGTACGAACAGTGAAATGTACCCTTGAATAGTACAGTTATGGTTAAGGCCCAATTGTATACCTTAAAGATGCATTATGCGAGAATTGGTATTTTTTGCTTACAGCTGAGGAGAGTGATTCATTTTTACACCACTGTTGTGAATACAAATCACGCTTAACCCTAATGGCCTGCTGTACACATGCATTTATTGACAAACTGAAGGACACAGAATCCTACTTCCCTTCCATTTACGTTATGCAGGCATATGGATACCAAAGACTGCACGTGAAGTTATGAAATAAATATAAGTTTGGGAGAAGGACGACGCCCAAACTCATCCTCACACTCATTACATGCCTCATATAAATCACTCCGATGCCCTCACCTTCTCGTGACGAAATTCACACCCCACCACGACCCCGACTCCTCCCTATCTCCCAAATCTTACTCACTCTTCGATCGGCAAGGGGGGCCTGGCTTCAAGCCTCAGCAGCCAAAGCCACCCAGAACTCCAACCCAAGTTTCTCGAGTTCCCCTTCCTTGCCCTGCCTTAAGTGGTCCGCACTTTGCAAATGGAGTGAATAAGAACATGTGAGTGCAGTCTGTTGCATCCATATTCCTGCATGATGTGTGACAAGCATGACATAGATAAGGTTACTGCCTTCAGTGCAATGTATTATGAATAATGCTGGAAGGGATACACACTCTGCTGTTGGATTTTCATTGTTTTCCCGCTAGTCTTTGGTGACTTCTTCTCTTGTTTCGCATGGTAAGCTTTTTCTTATAAATGTCTCATTTCCATGTGCACATGCACAAGAATTAATCCCAGCCTGAGTATCTAAACCTGGATTAACAGAGAAAGTCATTAAACATGGTTGCAAAATGAGTCGACCACATCTTTAAACCTGTATCAGTGGACAGGCCCTAGATTTACTGCAAGCTGAAACGAATGCCATAACATTAACATAAACATACTTTTGTGTTTAAGCCTTTTCTCCTCTCAGTTTTAGATCTAGATAGGTCTGTAATCTTCTTTGAGACTTGTCTACTGGTTGTTTTTTTCCCCATTACACAAGGTGAGAAATACAAGTGGTCCTGTCTCTAATTAACCTTTTAGACCACCTGAATGTATTAAAATCTAAAATCTGGGGGTATCTCTGGCCGTTTGTTTCTCTAGAACAGGGGTCACTAATAGGACCTAGATCGTTGTCCAGTGTGGACCCAAACCGAAAAACTATTGAGAATGATTTAATTTAAACAGTGTTTATTTTAAGCGGCGGAGCTTTTCTTGTCTTTCTGGTACACGGGCTTTACGGCGAAGTGAACTCAGAGACCAATCACAGGTGCTGTAAGATCACCGAAGGTGCTCCTCAGCCAATCAGATCTGTGCATGCCACATTGGGGCGTGCGGCACGCGCACACAGGCGAGATACGAAGCGAGAAGCAGCAGCCAGAGACTAAAGCGAGTCAGAGAGAATAACATACACTAAAATCAGAAAAGTCAACAGTGAACACTGACTGTTTAACCAGGAACGGTTATGGAATAAGCTCGCTCGTCTAGTTTTGGAGAATACTGTAAAACCAACATGTCAATTTGTGAAGCTGTGTTAACAAGAAGACGCACGTTTTATTTACTTTCTCTATAAATAAACACTTTAAGATTAAGTTTTTTCAAATGCATTGTTTTTTTTATGTAGCCCTCGTTTTTGATTAAAGTGGGGAAAACATTTATTAGAAGTTTATAAATAATTCATTCAGTTCAGTATTTAAAGAGTAAATTTAAATATATTGAAATATACTGAACACTATGTGTGATGTTTTGGTGTGTCAGTTGCTGATGGTATACGATGCTGATACTAGGCTACTTCAGTTTACAGGATATGGCACTGAATCATAACACACGTTAGAAATGATGATGATCCGGACCTTGGCCTGAGAAAATCTCCTCTAACGGGACCTTACTGAATTCTAATTAAATACCCCTGCTCTAGAAACTGTAGATATACATGTCACGCCTCCCATCCAGCCCTTGTTTATGTCCTGTCCATGTGTTTCTGTTTTGTCGTGTGCTTCCTGTCTCCGCCCTTGCCCCGCCTCGCACACCTGTTCCCCATCGATGTTTAGTCTCGTCACCTGTTCCCTCTTGTTAGCCTGTGTGTATATATACCCTGTGTTTGCAGTCTGTCTTTGTCCTTCGTTATTATGCTGTTAGTGTGTTATGCTGTGGTGTGTTATATTGTTGTGCTGTTTCCCTGTTTTTGTCCCATATTTTTCGCATTAAACCTGCAAAACCGCATCTGCGCTTGTATCCGCCTCTGCCAACTCACACACCGTGACAATACACTGTATATTGCCAGAAAATCTTCCCTTTGTGTTAGTAAATCTGAAATGTTGCTCTATTTCCCAAGAGTTTGGTCAAAACAGTACATTTTTACTCATTTACTTCAGTTACTCAAACTGGAGACAGAAGGTATATTTGGATTACATAACCAAACTAGAAACGAGCGTTGCCAAAAGAAAAATTGGTAAATCAACGTTTTTGTTGCATCATCTGCTAGCATCAGTGCTGCTACGACCCCCCTGAATACCAGAGGGTATTTCGCATACTGAAGTACAGCAAGTTGTTAGGGACTCCTGGGTGGCTGCAGGACCTTATGAAGCTACTAATGATGCTTAGGTAGAACAATAATATCATACATTCACCATTGTGTTTGCACACAATGGAATTTGCCCTTTGCATTTAACCCACCCATGCAGTGAAACACTCACATACATACAGGTGAACACACACACACACACACACACTAGGGGCAGGAAGCACACTTATTCAGAGCACTGTACAGCCCTATCCACACACACCAGGGCGCAGTTGCAGGTCAGGTGCCTTGCTCAAGGGCACTTCAGTTGTGTCCTGTCCTGTCAGTTCCAGTCACGAGGCTGCTTCTCTAACCTTGTGTCCAATCCCTAATTAGCATTGTATGAAAGGATTGAGGAATGACAGGAAGAAATAAAGGTAGTTTTAGCTTGTAAACAGTAAAAAAAACTTGATTTATACAATATAACTTATTTAAACTGTAGAGATACAGTCCTTAAACCACTACGCTATCAGAAAAAGGTAAACAGAAGTAACGAAGAAGTAAACAGTATTTACACAATTACAGAAGTATACACTGTTAGAATGAAGACTGAAAGTTGAAATTGATGTTTCCTCTTTTTCAAGTCTTCCTCAATCAACTTATCTCCATATTGCACAAACTGTCTTTATCTGGTACAGATTTAGACTCTAATTGACCTTAGATTGCACAAGGGATGCTCTGTGAAATCCCCCCCAGAAAATGTGGTTGCGTGTGCGCATGTCTGCGTGTGGGGGTGGTGGGTGTGTGTGTGTGTGTGTGATGTGAATCACATGCCATTATTGTGCGTGCAGCAACCAAATATCTGCAAATGGCTGATGCTGTACTGTATAAATTTAAATTCTTGTTTTCAGGTTTGTCTTGGGATGCCAGTGTATAGAAAACTAGGATCATGGTGAGGCCTCAGCAGTCAGATGAATTTATTTTCTTGTTTACTACTTTAACATTAATGTTTATATTAATAAATGCTGCAGATAACAGAAAAAAATACACTGAATAAATACTGCATAAATATATTTTCAGGCAATATTGCAGGCAGTCTACGCTATTATTTTAAATACAGCTTTGTACAACTACAGTAAGCGTCCGTTGGTGAGATGGATTTTGTTTGCCTCTTTTTTTCTTCTTCTTCTTCTTCTTCTTTTTCTTTGTTGTCAGGCACAACAGATGCGCCTGAGCTCAACTAGGTGTAACCACAGTCTCTAAAACCTCCATCACATGACTTTCCATAAGCTGTGAAGGTGTTACACCAAATGACTTTCACAAGAGCGTGCTCCTGCACTGTAATATGACATCTTTCTTACCTGGCGTGAAGCTTTTCGCCTACTTTCGTTCACAGCATCATGATGTGAACGAGGAAGATGATGGTAAGAAGTTTGCTTACATATGACTTAACAGTCTAGATCAGTCTGGGTTAAAAAAGGTTTTATTCGTTAGACTGAACTAGGTGTACAATTGTTCTATTGTATTGTATTGCAATGTATTGTTGTACTGTAATAACAGATTTCTTCTGGAAGATAATGAGAAGAACAGATATATCTGAAAAAAACAGGTACTCGTTTGTATTGCCAGGAAAGGTACTCATTGATGAATAAGAAGTATTAATTTCACCCGTTTTCCGACAAGTCCCGCCTTTCTGCACTACAATTGGCTAGGAGTTCATCATCAAATCCTGTTGGTGAGATCTCCTGGCCAATCTCAGTGCGAGGGGGGTGGGGGGGCTTGTTGGAATATGGGTTGGCGAGCAAAAATGTTTCCTGTGGCTTAGCAGACTTTCCAGACAGCACAATGAGTTTCTGGGAATTAAAAACAATCCTCACAGGAAAGTGTTGCCCAGTCTCTCCCCTCTCACCAAACGTCATTGGGGGTGGGGGGTGGGGGGCGGAATCAGTGTGCATAAAAGAGGCTAGGAGAAATTAGAGCAGTTAGATTAAGCAGAGCAGGTACTACAGTACTTCTTTTCTTATACTTCAGCCTGATCTCTGTCAGGTGTATCTACTATATATATATATATATATATATATATATATATATATATATATATATATATATATATATATATGAGAGTGTTGTCATATAGCCTGGGGATGTTTATGTGTCTGTTCTCATTTCATTCTCTCTGTCCTAGCAGGAAAGATGGCTGGACCAACATCCACCACAGACAAAGCCAGCTCATCGCCTAAAACAAAATTTTTGAAATTTCGAAAAAAAGTAAAATTTTTAAAAAAGCATGTACAAACACGGAATGCTGACATCCAGCATGCAGGTAAGAAAACCACTCATCTAATTAGCTGCTAAATTAGGATGGCAGTAGTTTAGTGAAGTATCTGAAAGTAAAGGGTTTGTGTTTTTACGCTGTTATTCTGTTTCACACCGTATATAATTTTGTGTAATAATTTCACCTCTTTAAGCGTTCTTTGTAAAAAGTTCATGTTGTCCTGGTGTCCAAAATTGTCTTTATTTCTGCGTCTTTCAGATATTCTGCTGACTTTTAAGCAGAACCTAAAAGAGCAGTACTTTGCAGTGGCAGGGAGGCAACTGATAAACCGTGAGGAGCGTCTGTTTTCAGTGAAACAAGATGGGGTGGGATCCAACAGCAGCCTGCAGGAGGAAGAGCAGAATTACCAGGAAAGTCTGAAGAAAGACTTTGAAGACCTTATGGAAGAAGTATGGTCAACGGTGGAGAATTCCTTTAAGGTCCAAACAGAGAAGGAGAAAGAGGCACTAAACCAGGCTGTCCTGGTCATACAACAAGAGGAGGAGCAGGACAGGAGATGGGAAGGGGTTGCAGAAAAAGAACGTCCTCCCTGGAGGCCTCGGTGCTGCAGGCAGACACACGACTCTCTGCTTCAGAATATGGTTAAGCGTCGGATGGAAGAGGCAAAATTAGACTCAAACACTGACATTAAATCTTCAATTCAAAAGGAAATCACAGGCAAAGGTAAACAGCTGAAGGAGGACCTGCTCCACATTGCAAAACATGTGACGAGCTGCTACCCAGAAGAGAATGTGTGCCCACTGTATGCCGAATTATACCATCAAGCCTTTGGTGCCAAACTCAGAGAAATCACTGACTATGGACTCAGTGACAATGACTGCTCACATGTGCTGCAGTGGGTGAATATATATTACCCCAGGTAAGGAGGGGATGTCATGTTGTGGCATTTTATAACTCTAACAAATAGTCCATAGTTTTACTGTATATGCCGTGACTGATCCATTCTGTGTTTTCTTGTAGTATTCTGAGCCATAAAGAGCTTATTGGAATAATCGAATATGAGCAGCTTGAAGAACTACTACCTCAAAACATGCTTGAACCACTGGAGGATCAGTTTTTGGCCCAAAAAGAGGTATATATTATCAAATAACAAATTTTAAACTCTTACATGAGCTCTTTTGAGCTGTACATGTTTTGACCTTTTTTTTCACTTTCTTATTCACGTTCCTAGAGTGAGCTGCAGACATGGTGGCAAAACATTTTAAAAGAGGAGAAAGCTGATGCCGAATTGAGGGATGGATGCTACTTTAGTCCTCTGGCCATTGATGTGATTGAGGTACTACTGAACGTGCAGTCTAATGCAGTGTAATGAGAAGAAGCAGTGCTGCGTAATGTGAATATTAATATTCTGATGAAATAAAAACACGTTCTGTCTTTCTCCAACAGTGTTTCCATGGTGCTATAAAGTCAGCTGAGAAGGTGCTCGGCTCTTGCACAAAGCCTCAGAGGATCACGCATCAGCTGAAGGAATTCCTTCAAAAGTGAGTCATTATTTATTGCTTCACATGGTACTTTGTATTTTTAAGTAACAGTCACATTTTCTGTAGTCATGTTTCTGATCAAATTGTCCTTTTTCAGTTACCAGGATTATCTTAAGAAGGTCACTCAGAATAATCTGGGAAACACTGATGCTATACTGAAGGCAAACCTTCACTGTGTCCGACAGCTCAGGTAGGCAACCAGAAAAAAAAAGTTCTGCAGTATTAAATAATATATTTGAGAGGATTCCCCTGTAAGACTTGTTGTTTGTGTTTTTAGAGAATACGTAGCAAAAGATCAAGAACTCTTGCCAGCACACATCAGAACTGATTGTATGAATTTGCTGACCAGCACAAGAGAACTTTGCCATGGCTACTTCACCAAGCCTATACGGAAAGACTTGAAGGTAACACATCAATGAGTAACATCAGAGTAAATGTTACATATTGGAAATAACCCTATACTGTCTTACCACAACAGCAACCACACTTTACACATCTTATCCCTGCATCTAGTTCGCTATTCTATAAACTTCTTTCTTATAAAATACTATTCTGTTTGTGTGCTTTCACAGGGAAAGTTTTCCAAACTGGGTACATGGGATTGGCTTAAACACAGTGAAGATGTGTGTGGGGAGCTGCTTGAAGGAGTGGAGACACACATTCAGAAACTCACCAACCTGGAAGAAACATGCCTTAAGGTACAGAGTGTGTATGTTTATTTATAAATAGATTCATATACTGGTGAAGGCATCGGGATGGAAATTGAGGAGTCTGAAGATTGATTAACAGACTGATTGACTAACTGCTTGATTCATTGGCAACAGGAGCTGCTCAGTCATCTCCACAAAGAAGTTCTGGCAGAGTATGTGAGGAAAATGATGAAAAGAAAGATCAAACTCGATGAGAAGAAACAACAACAGGCGGCAAAAGCATTACACGACAACAGCCAGAAAATACACACAATGTTTACTGAGGCTGTAAGTATATATGTATATATGAATTTTCTATAATGAAAAGTGGCGTGAATATCTTATTTTAAAAAAGTAAATAATATTTTTTGATGAAGTAAGTTTGAGGAAGAAAGTTTAGTTCCAGATTTCTTCAGGACACCCCAGAAATTGTATGAAGTTCCTTTAGCAGCAAATCTTGATTTAGCTTAATGAAGTACTGCGTAGTCAAAGCAGATAATAACTACAGATAATACTGGATTGTCACAAGGAAAAGCTTGGAAAGGGTTAAATAAACACACTCACGTGTAAAACCACTATTTACTGTATTAATACTATTTCAGTACTTTAAAAATGAACTGTTTTATTTTAAAAACTAGTGCTTTGAATATAACATCAACAAGTGCCTAAAACTTTTGCACAGTACTATATACTCATTTCCTTTCATTTGATTTCATGAACAGGGGTCAAACCTGGACGACCTGAAAAATGTACTGCCAAGACTAGCTGAACTGCTGAGAATAAAGGATCCACAGTTTATTGAATTGGAGCTGGTAAATCTATCCACAACCTATCCTGACTTGAGGTACACTTTTCAAAGATATTTTTTCTCTTTGAGAAGTTTTTGGTTAAATATGGCCTTTGCACTTTGACAAAAAGCTAATCTGATCTTTGCCCTTTACAGTGAAGCCCATGTCTGCGCCTGGCTGCATCTCAAGGGGAACCTCTCTAGCTCAAAGCTCAAAGAAATTAAGAAGACCTTCTCAGAGTTTCAGGAGCCAAACACACCCAAAGAGCCTGACGATCGGGATCAGGATCCGCTCTACTCAGGCAGCAATTTCTTCTCTAGAGTGCTTGTGAAATAGACCTCTGTTACAATGCACAGCAAGCTCTCATCCACTGAGTTGTATCATTTCATTGTGTAAAAATAACAATATTTTTAATTGATTTTTTTATATTTTTTGTAAAAAAAAAAAAGAATCCTTAATAAACAGTTGTAATAATACTTGTGTGCCATATTCATTGCTTTATTATTCTCATATTTCATTGTAATAGATGTAAAACCTGAACAGTCATGAATGACTTTACAACATTTCTGAGTTTTGTTAAGTGATAGACTGACCAGGTATTAACTTTCTTATTTTTTGGCGAGTGTCTGTAAGCCAGGAGAAAAAGGCCCAAGCCGCAAACAGCCCAAGCTGTAAAGGAGTTTCCTTTATACTGACCACAGGTTCAGTTTTTATCATTTAAACACTTAAGTGGAGCCAAGCTTGTCAAATTGCAGGCAAAGTTAGAGAGGTTCCAATTGGTCCTTACTTTCGATATACTTTGTACAGTTCATCCTGGAATTTGAGACGTGATATATTGAGTGTTATACTCTGAGAGTTGTCCCTGAATATGGGTATTTCATTCACTTTTACTGTTAAAACATTGAGATATAATGGGGCCCTAAAAAGGCTGCAGGGCTCCAAGTGTTTTCTTAGCACTTACATACCAACAGGTTATCATTCAATACTTCAGAAGAGCTGACTAGTGACAAATATAGAATGGTGCAGTGTGTAATTCTATGTAATTGGTCATGTGTCTGAGTTTATCTCAGCAAAGTCTTTTAACAGCAGTTATCAGGGCCTGACTTACACAAATAACTTGAATCCAAATTACTGACCTTTTTTTGTTTCTTAGATTATATGCAACTGAAAAATAAGAACTGATCTGTTCACCTTTAGTACCTGTACAACATCCTGATTACTTCATCAGATCCTCCGCACTGTTATAATCACAGTGGGCCTTACTGTACAGCAGGATGTTCTATAGCATAGTCGAGATATCCTCCTGTATGAGTGTAGAGAGCTTCTGCTTTGACGTGACTTTTTTATCATTGTAACAAGCACCCACACTTTTTCTTCTCTAGTACAATAACTAATCTTTGAGTACCTGTCAATACAGAGTATCAATATCAGTAGTTATTAGCTTATGTCCTGATATTCATGCAATTCCACTGCTGAAGCTTTTTATTTAGGTAAAATCTCTGTTTAGTGTAACAAATAAAACAGAGAACTATATTTAACAAATGTAGCAAATGTAAAATATTTTTATTATGCAATAATATTATAATATAATATAACAATATGTATTATGCATGAATAAAAACATAACTATATAATGTGTACATGTGTGGTATGTGCACATAATCTCATTGCAGCTTCTTTGGCTCTGTAAAAATAGCTCTGAAAGTTGTTTCACACCCATATTTCTCAGTTTATTGGTTTCATGTGTGCCCTGCATCAGAATAGTGTCAGAATCTGCTGGAAAATGATGGTTACAGTAAATAGCACTGTAGCAGCAGATTGATCAAGCTAATTAAAACAACAATCTGCAAGAACATGCTGCTGTGTAATGCACCTGCCTGACAGAGGCATAATGCAGGCTAGCAAACTGCTATGCTAAAGGCTAAACCAAGCCTAATGGTTATCATTATCCTAAGTGACAGCAAGCTGGACTAGCACTGACTCACACTGTTATCCTGCATTGCATTGCATTTAGGGTCTGGTACCTTATGGCATTTGCCAAGAATGACCTACTACTGCAGAGAAAGGGAATGTAAAACAGTCAAACCAATGCAATATGTTACATGGGCATGCGTGTATGTGAAACTGCAGACAGCCAATCAGAATGTAACTGGCAGACCTGACAGTATGGCCAGGTTGACACACTAAAGATACCAGGCACTCTGTCTACATGAGGGCGAAGCGTTCGTGGCCCAGATGACTCAGACTGTAACTGACTACACGTGAGGGACTACTGAAAGAAGGAGCTCAGCCATTCTGGTAAATAACACCATTGTTTTATACTGTAGTACACTGGTGAAACCAACAGCTTAGGCCGAATTTCAACCAGTATCTGACACTCTATTCTCACCTTCTGACAGAATACTGTAACAGACCTTGCCATAAGCGTTTTAGTGCTGTTTCTGTATTTGCACTGCAGATGTGTTGTTATCTATTGGCATACATGCACAAGTGACTCAGTAGAAGGTACATGTATCAGATGCCAGTGCCTACGGCTGCAGTATCGGTGACCCTATAAACCCCATATCAAAAAGGTCATTGCAGTCAAATTGCATATTAGTAAAATGGGACACTTTATTATTAATATTATTACTTTACTTAACTTAAACCATGACCTCCATTTAATATGATCTAACAGGTTACACTTATAAACAGTATCAGACACATTAATTGAATGAGAAAAGCAGAAAACAAAGTGGTAATAAGGACTTCTGACAGCCGGTATTGGAACTGGATCAGGAGTGAATGTGACTGGGGACCTCTGGTGGCCTGACCTTGCACATCACACATATATTCAGGTGAACGGCCTTTCATGTCATTTTCATCCTTGTTGTACAGAATTTTGTTACACTACAGTAAATGACAACATATCTATACAAACATATAACTGTCCAAATGAGCACACTAGTACACTTCTGAGCATGTTCTGTTAGGTGTTAGAACTATCACCTCGTTTGAAATAAGGAACTAGTCTACTTCTACTATACTTTTAATAGACTAAATTCTAAATTCAACACACAATAACAGAAAGCACAAAATAACAGTTAATAGTGATACATCTGAACATTATTTATAGCCCCAATTCCAAAAAAGGAGGGAGGCTGCGTAAAATGTTCATAAATAAAACTACAATGCAATGATTTGGACATCTCATAGACCCCAATCTGTATTCACAACAAACAAAGAAGTAAGACATTTTAACATTTCATGAAATGATTAATAAATTATTATGAACTTGATAGCAAAAATGCATCTCAAAAAAGTTGTGCAGGGCCATTTCTAGCATTTTGTAGCATCCTCTCTTCTTTTAACAACATTCTGTAAATATCTGGGAAGTGGGGGACCAGCTGCTGGAGTTCTGAGAAAGGGATGCTGTCCCATTCTTGTCTGATGTAGGATTCTACCTGCTCCTGTGTCTTCTTGGCTGGATTTTTATTTTATTTTATGATGCACCAAATGTTTTTTATTGGTAAAAGGTTTAACTGCAGGCAGACCAGTTCACCCCCCAAACTATTCTTCTGTGAATCCATGCTGTTGTGGTGGATGCTGTATGTGGTTTAGCATAGTCTTACTGAACTATGCAAGGCCTTCTCTAAAAGAGACACTGTGTAGATGGGAGCACAGCTTTGATAATGTTACTACTATCAGAGATACAGACTGTGCACTGATAACAAGTTGGATTGTCCCTCTCCTCTTGAGTCTGTAGGACACAGCATCTGGGGTTTCCAAAAAAGAATCGAAAATTTTGATTCATCTGATCACGTGTTCATGACTTCTTTGCATGATACAGCTTTAACTTGCATTTGTGGATTGCATGGTGAGCTGTGTTCAAAGACAATGATTTCTGGAAGTGTTTCTGAGCCCATGCAGTGATTTCTAAGACAGAATCATACCTGAGGGCCCAAAGATCACAAGTATCTAATATTGACCATCAGCGCACATGGATTTTTCCAGATCTTAAGTCGTATAATGACATCATGTGGCGTAGATGGTGAAGTCTTTGCCATTTTACGTTAATAGTCATTTTTTAACATTGTTTCTACTAAATAGCCAACTTCAGCTTTAATGTTGAGAGACTTTAATCTTGTAAAGAAGGGGTGATGTTAGCTTAAAGATGTGTACATATGTTACATGTACTATTCCTGCTGGGTTGTGGGTTATTTGGTGGGTTGACCAATGTACAGAAAATGTCTGGCTAGAAGTGCTTGTTGTTTTAGTAGTGCTGAGCAGTGTTCAATAAAAGAGCATTTGCATAAAGAGTAACGACAGTAACCACTTTTCTCAGCTGGCTGAAACACCTCGTTGCAATTCCAGCTCTTTTATCTTTTACAATGCAATGTTATCTTGTAACACATGGGGCCTAAAGATAGAGAAGCTTTAGGAGAGTGTATCACACAGAGGATTAATACAGGTGTATAGTATGAGGAAAATGTAATCATGAAAATCTATACTAGTAGAGCTCAAATATATAATAAAAATGAGAACAATAAGTTCCGTTAATGATTTTTGTCTTTGACTTCTTTTATTTATATTTATTTTTATTGTCAGAACTGAGATCTGCTGTGTTTTCCTAAGATATCTGACCCTGTTTAAATAGTCTAGGCCAAGGGTTCTGATCAGATCATCCAAATTTGCAGCAAAAGGAGAAAAAAAGAGAAAAATAAAAAATGTTGGAGGTTGATGTGAAATGTGATCTGATTTTTGTGATTGCTTTAAAACAGCTAACACCTCCCTGACTCCGCCCACTGTGCCTTGTCACAATCAGCCTTCTTTGTCAGTTCATCTGCTTGAGCTTAACTGCTCGGGTGGCTGATGATCAGACAAAATCCCTCTCCAGGATGAAACACAGATGTTGTGTGTTTTTAACAGCAGGAACAATGTGAGTCTACAAAGAGTCGGCCATTACATTACAACCTACTGCCTCCCGCTGAGTGCAGGCCTTTGGAACACTAGAGCAGGAGTATTTAATTAGAGTTCAGTAAGGTCCACCTAGAGGAGATTTCCTCAGGCCATGATTGTTATGATTTAGTAATGTATCCTGTTTACTAAGTAGCCTAGTGTCAGCATCTTATACCATCAGCAACTGAAACACCAACACATTTCACATACCGTTCAGTATATTTCAGTATATTTACTGTTTAAATGCTGAACTTAAATGCTGAACTTAATAAATGTTTTCTTTATCACTTTAAGTAAAAACTAGGGCTACATTTAAAATGCTTTTGGAAAAAAGTGCATCATAAAGTGTTTATTTATAATAAAAAACAGAAAGAAAATGTTTAGTCTTGTTAACTGAGTTTCACATCTTAACAGTTTATCTCCGTCTTGTACTCCTCCACACTTGAAACTGTGTTAGGACCGTGTTAGGACCATTCTCACACACATATGAGATATCCGGGCCGTTCTGTGTGGAGCGTACATCTGTCTCGGTCCACTCCTGGTTGAAAAGTTGTTTTTCGTCGTCGCCTTTTCTTTTTTAGAGCACGCCGTCTGACTCGCTTTATTCTCCGACTGCAGCTTCTCACCTGTGTGCGTGCGCCGAGCTCCAGAATCTGCAGAGATCTGATTGGCTGAGGAGCGTTTGGTGATTTTACCGTGCACATGATTGGTCTGTAAGTTTACTGCGCCGCAAAAACCGTACACTGTAAAGACAAGAAAAGCTCCGCCGCTTTAAATAAACACTGTCAACATTAAATCATTCTCAATAGATTATCAGTTTGGGTCCACATTGGACAACGGTCCGCCTATTAGTGGCCTCTGCACTAGTGGATCTGCAGCCCACAGGTTGGAAAAAACTGGTCTAGGCTATGTGATGATTTTAAAACACTTACCATGACACTAGTGATGACTAGTCATATACAGGTCTATGCAAATATAAAATAAAATAAAAATAAAATTGTATCATTATGCATGGAGCTCCTCATCATCACTGCTGCTATAGGTAACTGATTCGTCTTATTATTAACATAATACATAGAATTAAAGGCTTTGTTCTTCTGGCAGTGTGTTTGTCCCGGATTATTATTATTGTTATTATATTATTAATATCTTTTAAAATATCTCTCCCTTGCTTTGTCCTGACTTGCCTGATGTCTGTCGTATATAAGGAAATGATTTATAAAGATGAAAGTGAAAGTACATCACATCTGTCAGTGAACACGTCCCAGGTGAGATTTTTTTCCATTTCTCTAGTAGATATAATCTTACTTTTCATCTTTTCATACATGAACGGCTGTTTCACATGAACTGCTTTGCATCTATGTGTGTCATTTTGTCGGATGCGTAGATATTAAGCAAGAAGGTATGAGTCATGATGCTTTCGTCATGTGTACCTGAACCCGATGGCATTGTGTAAAAAGTGCATGTGTGTTTTTGGGGAAAGAGCTGACGTAATTAGAGAAGACTTATTTTCAGCTTGTATATATGTTGTAAAACTTGGGTTCAGCTTAAAGCTTTTAGTGTGCAGGCTCCTCAACAGTTTACTGTGTTTGAATTAGTGAGAGAGAGAAAAAGAGAAAGAAGGAGAGAGAGAGAGTGAGAGAGAAGTTAAGAAGTTGCTTGTTAGTTCTCTTTGCTGTGCTCTGTATGGCTCTGCCCCACAGCTCTTCAGCTTCTACAAGAACGAATATTGTTTTGCTTTGTAAGTTCAGTGCTTGCTTTAGAGTGACTCACTGCAATGAAAAAGCGAATAAAAATATACTATATATAAAATATTATTTTATTCATATTTATATTCACCTGTATTGTTAAAACATTGCGTAAGAACTGGGCCTAAAAGACTGCAGTACTGTTAAAGGACTGTCTCTGCTGATTCACTGTGTAGAATTTGCAGTATTTTCAGCACAGTGTAATTTTTCCTCCACAATTGCAACTTTACCAAAAGACCAAAAACATACTTTTCTTTCAGTGTAAGTTAATGGAACCAAAATTCTTTCCAAGCTATTTTGGAGCACTTCTATTGATCCATTCATCATGAAATTTTCACACAAACGACCATTGGTGGGTTCAAATGATGTAAACTCAAAATGGACAAAAAATAGAGATATATTTTTTCATTGGACAGCGACGATATGTCATATATCCAGTCAGGTTTAGGTTAGGGCTGGATTATTAGCAGAAAGCCAAAACGGTTGAAAAACAGTCCTGCAGAGACTCCATACTTCCATAAATACACACCAGAAGAAGCTCATGACTGCACATGTTTGCAGTGTCTGTCACAGCAACAGATCACAAAGATGTTGAGTTTGAGCTCAGCTAGGTTGCTAAATAATGTAGCATCAGAAATGAAATGACTGAAAATGACTGACCATCACAATTTTTAACTAGAAAATGCCCTGCAATCCTATAAAACCAGTACACAGAACTATATTGCAGGTTCAAAATTAGGGTTATCAAAACAATAAAAAAACAAAACAATCATAAAGGGTCAAGGGCAGGGTCGAGAATGCTGACTCAATACAAAACAAGAATAAAGACAGAAATGCGAGAACAGTACTAGGACAGAAGTGACTAACATGGTATATACATCATTAACTGAACTCGATAACGTGTGCACAAAAAACAGAAACCATGGAAGTACAGAAAAATAAATAATGCAGTTTGTAACATTAAAACTATTTGTAATTTGTCATTTTTTTAAAATTAGGTTGTGAAGTAAGATCAAATTGTTCTACTGTGGTGGACAATGTTTCATTTATTATACTGCTCTACACAATACCTATACCAGCAAGTACAAATTGCTTTGCTTTGATTCTTGAATTTGTTAACATGATTGATTGCAGTGGTCATGATATACATTACTGATAGCACAGCCGTCTGTAGGGTTTACAGAAAATAGTTCATAAAAGAGAAAATGTCCAGTGAGCTGCTGTTCTCTGGGCAGAAATGCCTTGTTGAGGCCTGAAGTCAAAAAAGAATGGCCAGACTTGTTTAAGCTGTTTGAAAAGCAACCGTAACTAACCACTAACCACTAGTTTCAACCAAGATATGCAACTCAACATGAAATTTTAGTTACAATGTCTTGTCTGTGCTGTAGTGCTGCTCGAGACAGGATGGCAGAGGGTCAAGATACCAAGTGCCTAGAAGACATATCACAGGAATCGCCCCCTTCTAAAAGCAGGAGTCGGAAGCCTTTGGTCCAGACCTTCTCGATTCTACGAGGCAAAAGCAAAAGAAAAGAAAAAGAAGATCTTGAGAGAGAAGACACCAGTGCTGGACCCAGCACAAAACCTCCTGACTTGCCAGGTAAATCCATTTTACTTTATTAGATACCAACTTTAAAGATAAATGTTGTTCTGTAACATGACATGACATGAGAAAAACAGTCCTGAGTCTGAGCACGCTCTGCTCTCCTGGTGTTATTGTAGTGTTTACATTTTTCTGTGTAGACTAAGAGAGATGGAGAGATAGGGAGCGAGAGATAGAGAGACAGAAATATTTTGCTGCGTGGACTGAGGAAGAGATATGTCAGGATTGTGTGGGTAAGCCTTAAAGACGGATTACCGTCTTTTTTTTAACAACGCACACAAAAGTAGGCGTGTGTTCAAATCTGCATATGTCACTCAGGAGTGGCAAAGCTATCAGTACCAAAACTACATTTTGATATCACATTGGTCACTAGGAGTTCCAACCACATGCACCACATGTGGTTGGAAAGTAGATCTCCAGGAGGAGGGTTGGTTACTGCTGTCTTAAGCTATTTATAAGTGGCACCCACTGTTTGAGAAGTGAGCTCTAACAGAGACTCCACTGATATCACCATTGATATCACCATTGATATCACCATTGAAATGAACATATTTACTTCATTGCATGTGTGTTCACATGCTCTGCAGTGCTGAATGCCTAGGGTGCCACTCTGAGCAGCAGATATCTATAGTTGGTGTCACTTCTAGGCTACAGGTGATGATGTGGGCTCACAAGAGCACAAGTTTTTGTTGTTTAATAAATACGCTGACAAAAGATTTAATATGAACATCACACTTAATTCAATAATTACTATGAGTGTGTTTATAACTCCAGCTGTGTTTTTGTTAACTCTCTGTGTCAGAAGCCTGCAACCAATGAAACATCAAAATTATAAATAATCTGTACAAAGTCTTTAAATGGACATTCCTCTGTACTCCGGAACTAAATCTCTCAAATTTAACCAGGCTTTCTTCTAATTGCTTCTTATTATTCTGTCATCTTATTAAAAAAGTAGTGGCTAAAAGTAAGATGACGTTATTCTACACCAGTAAGGACCATTACAGGGAAAAATGTTTTCCAGTGCTGTGTAGTTAGAGTGAATGTAATTCGTGTGGCCAGATTCCTCTGAGAGATAGCTTACAGAGAGAAAAGATCCTAATTCACAGGCATTTGTTTGCATTGCTGGAAAGGTTTTTACATAAGAAGCATTACATAAGTTGCGTAAGAAGCCCCATCTGGAAGGCTAGGGGAATTCATGGGAATCTCAAATTGTGCTCCAGAGAAAGTGTTGCTTTTCCTCTTGGAAGGCAAGGGGAAATTATGGGAATCTCAAATTGTGCTCCAGAGAAAGTGTTGCTTTCCCTCTTGGAAGGCGAGGAGAAGTTACGGGAGTCTTTAACTGTACTCCAGAGAAAGTGTTGGCCAGAGCACCAGTTCCTCCCTCCTCCCACCAAGCGTTATTAGCGTAGGTTGTATGTAGCCTGCATAAAAGAAGGAGAGCAAGATTAAGCAGAGAGGTTAAGCAGAGACAGTAAGCACTACAATACTCCATCTCTCAGTGTCAGTCTTTATATTAACTAATATCTGTGTATGTGTCTTAGATGCAATACGTATAGTTTTTTTGTTGTTCGTCTTTTAACTGAAAATACATGTATTGAACTGGAATGTTTTCCAGAGTATTGCTTTTTGTGTCATACTATTGTCGTTAAAGCATTATCCTGAGTATTTGTGTAATTTTGTTTATGTTCTCATTGAATTATTTCTGTCTTTAAAGGGAAGATGACTGTCAAAACTCCTTCCACTGAAGGCAGAGTCACCTCAACATCTAAATCCAAACTTATACAGTTTTTAAAAAAGAATATAAAACTGAAGAATAAGGACAACCAGTCTGCAGGTAAAAAAAAGAAGCTATCACTCGTCTAATTTACCACAACAGTTAGTTCAGTTCAGCCAAATACCTGTACGTAGTTAAACATTTGGGTTCGGTTTTGGACCCTAATGTTTTACACGTGTATAGTTTTGTGTTATTTTACTACTGTAAGTGATCTGGCATGCTGTGTAAAAGATTGTCGTAGTGTCAAAAGTTCTCTTTGTTTCTGTGTCTTTCAGAGATTCCACAAACCTTTAAGCAGAACCTAAAAGAGCAGCACTTTGCAGTGGCAGAGCAGCAACTTATACACCGCGAAGAACATCTGTTTTCAATGACACAGGATGAGGTGGAATTCAGCAAGAGCCCGGAGCAGGAAAGTCTGAAGAAAGACTTTGAAGACCTTATGGAAGAGGTATGGACCACAGTGGAGAATTCCTTCAAGGTCCAAACAGAGAAGGAGAGAGTGGCATTAAAACAGGCTGTCCTGGTCATACAACAAGAGGAGGAGCGGGACAGGAGATGGGAAGGGGTTGCAGAAAAAGAATGTCCTCCCTGGAGGCCTCGTTGCTGCAGGCGGACACACGACACTCGGCTTCAGAATATGGTTATGAGGCGAATGGAAGAGGCAAAATTAGACTCAAACACTGACATCAAATCTTCAATTCAAAAGGAAATCACAGGCAAAGGTAAACAACTGCAGGAGGACCTGCTTTACATTGCAAAACATGTCATGAACTGCTACCCAGAAGAGAATGTGTGCCAACTGTATGCCGAATTATACCATCAAGCCTTTGGTGCCACACTGAGAGAAATCGCAGACTTTGGACTTACCGATGATGACAGCTTGCAAGTACTGCAGTGGGTGAATATACATTACCCCAGGTAAGGAAGGGATCTCATGTTATGTCATTTTATGACATTTACATTTACAGCATTTAGCAGACGCTCTTATCCAGCGGGACTTACATAAGTGCTTTGTGTTCAGTCAGAGTATGTATCTCTATCTAGTACAAACAGGTTTAAGTCCAAACTACTCTTGCACCCCAACACTGCCACAAACAAGTACCAGTGCTGAAAGAAGAAAACAAAATATAAGGTTAGACACAGTATAAGTGCAATACCTAGCAAGACAGAAATGCCTACAGAGAAGAGAATAAATATAAGACTACATACAGTATGCAAGTGCATGACTGAGCCAGTGTTATAAAAGATATAAAAGAAGATAAAGTGCAATTATGATTCATACACAATACTTTAGTAGATTAGTGCTTATAAGTGCTGACAAATTAGCCATAGTTTTACTGTATAGTACATGTCTGAGTCACGCTTTGCTTTTTTGTAGTATTCTGAGGCTTATTGGGTTCATCGAATATGGACAGCTTGAAGCACTACTACCTCAAAGCATGCTTGAACCACTGGAAGATCAGTTTTTGGCCCAAAATGAGGTATATATGACTCTTAAACTCTGTACATGTCATTTATCATTCAGCTTCTGGGATCTTTTGACCTGTATATGATTTGACTTTCTCATTCACATTCCTAGAGTGAGCTGCAGACATGGTGGCAAAACATTTTAAAAGAGGAGAAACCTGATGCCGAATTGAGGGATGGGTGCTACTTTAGCCATCTGGCCATTGATGTGATTGAGGTACTACTGAACATGCAGTCTCATGCAGTGTAATGAGAAGAAGCAGTGCTGTTTAATGTAAATAATTCATATTCTGATGGAATAAAAACATGTTCTGTCTTTCTTCAACAGTGTTTCCATGGTGCTATAAAGTCAGCAGAGAAAGTGCTCAACTCTTGCACAAAGCCTCAGAGGATCACGCACCAGCTGAAGGAATTCCTTATTATGTGGGTCACTATTTCTTTGGCTTGATGTTTCACACATCATGCTTTACATTTCTAAAGTCTAAATCAAATCTGCTGTGGTCATGTTTCTGATGAAATTGTACTCTTTTCAGTTACCAGGATTATCTTAAGAATGTCACTAAGGATAATAAGGGAAACACTGATGCTATACTGAAGGCCAACCTTCCCTGTATCAGACAGCTCAGGTAGGCAACCAGAAGTTAATTTTAAAGTTTGCAGTGTTAAATCATATTCTTGAGATGATCCACATGTGAGACTTGTTTTTTTTTTTTAGGGAATACATAACAAAGAATCAGGAACTCTTCCTTGCACACATCAGGACTGACTGTATGAATTTGCTGTTCAACATGAGAGAGCATTGCAATGACTTCTTCACCAAGTCTGTACATGAACATCTTAAGGTAACTCGGATACAGTCAATCTATTTCTTTTATTCACTGATTAGTTACTCCCAGCATTCTCATTTCAAAATGTTCATGCGTTTGTGTGCTTCCACAGAGGACGTATGCCAAATTGGGTACTCGGGAGTGGCTTCGACACAGTGGAGATGTGTGTGAGGAGTTGCGTGAAGCAGTGGACACACATATTCAGAGACTCTCAAACTTGGACACAACATGCCAGCAGGTATAGAGTGTGTATGTGTATTATTAAATGCACAGATATACTGGCTTCTGCATATACAATCAATAATCATATCCTATAGTTGACTAATAGGCAGTGTCATAGCCAGGAGTGGCTGGTTCCCTTTTTAGTTCATGACAAATTTAAAACGAGGTAAAATGTCTGGAGTTGATTCCAAGTGTTGGTATCAACTAAAGTGGATGATGTTCTTTCTGGACATTGTAGAGGAGATTGACGTATCACTGTTAAAAAAATACATGACACGCCTTAAGGAACTGTAAAACCTCAAGAACAGAAATAATAGCAAGCCCAGTTGTACAACATGATTCTTTGGACAGATAAAACCAAGACTTGTATCAGAATGAAGGGAAGAGAAGAGAATGGAGAAGGATGCCACATCATCTGTGAAACATGGTGAAGGCAGTGTTATTGCATGGGCATGTATAGCTGCCAAATGGGTCAGTTGTGTTTATTGATGATGGTGACTGCTGATAGAAGTACCAAGATTCTGAAGTGTTCGGATCTGCTTTCGTCAAATGCTGCCCAATAGATAGGACAGTGCTTAAATCATATTGTAAAAGCAAATTAATTAAACCCAACGGAGCATGTTTTCACTTGAAATCTGAAAGCAGAAAGACCCACAACTACTGGCTATAAGGGACTTGCATCAAGTGTTAGAAATAATCCTTACATTTTAAGTTTTTCTGGTTCGTCATATTACATTTGAACTTGTAAAATTAGAGATGCTATGTGAAAATGGGAGTAATTAGGCTAATAATGGGAGCAATAATGGGAGTAACGGGTTAAAGCAGTATTTGTTTGTTAAACCCCTATAATTACTGCAGAAAGTCTACACTTCACATTTACTTCAACCCACTGTGGTCGTGTACATAGAGACTAAGTGTGTTGCTGCTGGATCTGACTGTATTCAGGATATACTGCTATAGTCTGAAGATTGATTGATTGATTGATTGATTGATTGATTGATTGATTGACAGGATCTGGTCAGTCAGCTTCACAAGGAAGTGTTGGCAGAGTATGTGATGACAATGATGAAGAAGAAGAAATTTGCTGATGAGAAGGAATATCAACAAGCAGCTAAAGCATTACAAGACAACAGCCAGAGAATACACACCCTGTTTACCACAGCGGTAAGTATTTTTCTTTACACTCTCTTTCTCACACACACAAAAACATGAAAGCACCAACATTTTATACAGCACTGGGTGACGTTATTTTTTTCTAATTTCTGGTCAAAATGGCCATTATTCATTTCTCAGTGAATATGCCTCAAAAAAACTAAACATAATAAAATATTTATTGTTTCCACCTTCATTACAGCTTCAGTTCCTTTCATTAAACTTGCACACAGCTTAGGTTTACATACTGTGCCCCTAAAGTTCTTTCCCAAAACTGGCGTCACTGAGCTGGACGTTGGCCGGCTCCCAGCTATCTTTCCATGTTATTGTACATGCCCTGTCATAGGAAGGATGTCAATGAGCATCAGTGAATATGATTTGCATTCTGTCGTTTAAGCTGAACACGACCCAAAAGCTGCACCTGCCACAGATCTCATAGCATTATCTGGTGCAGCATTAACGCAGCATACCTCGCCCTTCCTCAGGAGCTACTCTGTAGCACTGACCACTGCTTTCTCTTACGGTTTGACTTTAATGCCATGGTGTCGAGCCTTGCCACACCATCTCTGCTGTGAGGCCTTGCTGTGCTGTCTCTTTGCGTTTTGTTTTGTTTTTTTTTTAGCTGAGCTCTGTCTTCCCTACGTGACTGCAGGTGGATCATTTTTAAAATAAATGAAAGCTGTAAAAAAATAAAAAACATTTAGATGTGTTTAGAATGGTGAACCGAGCTGGATATGACTGAAATGACTGTATGAAGGCATTAAATTCCAAGGTAGACAAAAAAAATGGTGTTGCTGTAAAAAAAAAAAAAAAGATTATCATAGGAAGTGATTGGAATTTTTTTTAAATTGCTACCGTTTATTGACTGATTAATTGATTGTCTCATTTCATTTTATTTGCTTCATTAACAGGGCTCAAAAATGGATGACCTGAAAAACGTCCTGCCAAGACTAGCGGAACTGCTGACTCTTAAAGATCCACAGTTTATTGAATTGGAGCTAGTGAATCTATCTAAAAGCTACCCTGACTTCAGGTACAGTTTTTTTTTACAAATATATTTTCTCTTTAAGCAATTTTTGTTAAACATGCACTTTGGCATCAAGCTGATCTGACCTTTGGCCTTTACAGTGAAGCCCATGTCCAAGCCTGGCTGCAACTCAACTCGAACCTCTCTACCTCAAAGCTCAGAGAAATCAAGAAGACCTTCTCAGAGTTCCAGGAGCCAAGCACACCCAAAGAGACTGATGATCAGGATCAGGATCCGCTCTACTCAAGCAGCAATTTCTTCTCTAGAGTGCTTGTGAAATAGACCTCTGTGCACAGCATGTCACTCAGTTGTATTTAATGTATTTTATGAAAGTCTACCTAATTTTATTTAATTTAATTTTAATACTTTTCTCTTTATTATATTTGTTAATAAATATTTTTACATTAGTTTCTGTGTATTATATTTGTATTTGTGTTATTTTGTGGTGTCATTCTAATATTCAGTTGGACTGAAACAGATCAAATCAGATACAATCTGAAATGATTATCATTACTCCTAAACCAGTATTAAAACACATTAAACATTCCAGTTAGCTCAGCCTGCTTTACTGTGGTGAGTAATAATGAATTCATCAGGCACTGACCATTGTATTACCACCTTTCTTTGTTGCTTTGCCAAGTGCTAAAAGGCTGATGGGAAAAAAACCCATATAAAACAAACAAGGAGTGAAAATCGGAAATTAGAGTGCAGGCGGGTTTCCTTTCTGGCTACATAGCGCTCAGTTCCAGCTGATAGGATTAGGCAATAATATCCGAATCGGATCTTGTTTAATTCTGGAATGCTTAGCGTGAAAAGCGTGTGGTTTACAATTACTGGAAAGACGCTATTTCTGTTCCTTCTGTTTTTTTACTTGTTACACGACTTCCAGCACATACTTATGGACCTGACTGTATTTGGAAAGGACCGCTAAAGATCAATAACATTTATTAATTAATTGATTGACTGATTAACAGGATCTGATTAGTCAGCTTGACAAAGAAGTGTTGGCAGTGTATGTAAAGACAATGATGAAGAAGATTAAACTTGTTGAAAAAGCATTAACAAACATTACAGGACAACAGCCAGGGAATACACCCTGTTTACACAGCCGTACGTACTTCTGACTCTCTTTCTCACACACACACGCAAAAACATGAAAGCACAAAAACTATATTCAGTACCAGGTGAAAGTAAGAGTCATTCATTTATTTAATATTTCAATTTGACCGTCATTCATTTTTCAGTGTCCGACAAAAGTGCCTCAAAAACTAAACATAATAGTAACATTTTCAGTGTTTTCACCTTTTGTCTTTATTACAGTTTGTGTTCCTTTCAATAAACTTGCAGACAGCTCTGCTTTACGTACTGCGTGCCTAAAGCTTCTTTCCCAAAACTGGAGGTAGTGGCCGCTGAGCTGGATGTTGGCCGCCTTCCAGCTATTGTTCCGCGTGTATGCGCATGCCTTGTCATTGAAGGGATATCAATGAGCTTGTTTCAGTGAACATAATAAGCAGCCCTTTTTTCTTACTTGACACACGACTTTCAGCGCAACTAAGAAGACTCTTTCTTCTATTCACCACAGGAAGAAATGGATTTTGTAGTCAGTGTTTAAAAGTAGAAGACAGGATACTTGCCGCGGAAAGCAAAAAAACAACAACAAATGGACATATAAATTAGCATTTTCACAAAACTTGTAACCTAGATATAGCATGTCAGACAGCAAGATATGTAACAGATATTCCTATTGCACAGTTATCACTTTGGGCTTATTTCATCCAGTTCACTGAGAAGTTGCACTTTGGTCCTCTGATGTACTGCCATACTATTATGTACTCAGTCTTATCTGTATATAATGCATTACATGTCAAGTGTATGAAGTAAACATTGTGAGGAATTTATATGACAATATTTAAAACTCATTTGCTCAAACATTTTCAGATTCGATCGCTTAAGTGCTGTTAGAAAGTGACTGCAGGCATACTGGCAAACATGTAGCTGAGTTACATTTTTCTTGATGTAGCAATGGCCAAAAAAACCATTCAAACAAGCCATCTAGTGAAAGGTTCTTTAAGGAATGTAAAAAAAAAAAGAGAAAAGTGGTTCTTCTAGGCCATTACTCTAAAGAACCCTTTTTAGAAATTATATTTAAGAGTGCTATTTGTGAAAAGTATTCACAGTGAAATGACTACCCCTGGGTTGTTTAAATATCTCCAGTAACCCATCAAAACAACAGTTCGTCTTCCCAAAAACAGTTCTAATGTAGTAGGATATTCACAGCCTACACACTATCACATTTAGTGGGAGCACTGCAATGGCTACAGGACCATCAACATAATCGTTTCCACGTTCAGATGTGTACGTTATGCCTCTGTGGTCTCAAATGGACTGGATGACCATCTCTATAGATCTATCTCACACTATCAAGCTTGCAGTGTTCAAGTGCAGCAAAGGCAGCAGCTCCAGTATCTCAGGCGACGGGGTGTGATATGTCCTCTGTTTTCACAGGCCTCCTGACTCACGTCCATTATTTCCCTCATCTGTCGCCTTGACAATACCGTTTTCCACTTCAGCAGGGCATGTAGGTGCTCCTCACTGCAAGACATTACAGGCTGTATGAATTCAAATACACTGACCAAATCCCATTTCAACACCAAAACCCATCATTGACTCTTCTATTAAAATTGATGGGTTTGTCGGTAGATGTGAGTTTACCTCTCTTCTGGGAAGTCTCTGTACAGGGGTGCACAGATAAGCTTGAGAGTAGTTGCATCATTGCACCCCAAAATCTCACTCATCTTCAGCAGAAACATTTTCTGCTTATGCTCACTGAGGCTCTGCTTAAAACAGACAGACAACATGACTTACAGTTTACATTGCATTATACTGTAGACTACAGTTATTTTTGCCTAAAATACGTACATTTTAAAGTCCAAATTGTTATAAGGACTATTAGTTTGATGAATACACTACACAGTAGGAGTATATCGATTCTCAAACTAAAACCACTATAGAAATATAACTCTACAGTCTCGTTTAAAACATTCCAAAAATTCTCTCTAAACATGTTAGCATGTCTGACACCTGTGATGCACTTTACTGCTTTCTTTTCAGCACACCCACCTAACATTCAGCCTGTTGGGTAAATCTAACAAATGTGAAAAGCTATTGTAGTCTTAAGTAATTACAATCATCCCAAATAATGACGTAATAATTGTGTGAATTTTGTATTAACTGTGACAGCCCTAGTCCTAGGTAATAATTCCGCTTACGTTTTCCGTGTTAACCAGTTGCGTGAAGGTGGAGTGGAATAGTTCAGCATCTTTCATCATCATTTTTTCCACATCACCCCATCTCTTTTCCATCTGCTTGCACTTCCTCTGCATTAGACACCGCAGGTACGCTCTGGTAACACTCTGGAATGCCACATTTACAAAGTGCTAGAAAACAGAGAAGATTTTTCAGAAATGTAATGCTGTGAAAATTAAAGTAAGCGATCAGTAAGGCCTGAGATATTTAGAACTCTGATCATTCTAACTCTTTACAGTTTACATACCTGCTTTGTTCTCTCTCCCACTTCCTTTTGTGGCAAAGGAGCAAAGATGTTTTGAATTATATCCATCAAACTGTGAATGTGTATGTCATTTTCTTTGAAATGCTTCTTCAGATGGTCCTAAAAGAGTAAATTATGGAGAAAACAGGTTCTTTAAAAGATGAACAGATTCCATTCATTGTACATTGTAAGTCCTACTGTGGCTCAGGCCCAATTATAAAGCCTTTTTGTGGTCTCCATCACATTAAAGAGAATGAAGCAGTTGATGGGTAAACACTCTGATACTACATTTTATTAATGTGACAAAGTATAAAGTATAAAGTTAAAAGTTAAAGTTAAAAGTTAAAGTTAAAAGTTATAAAGTATAGAGTTAAAACACACCTCTGCTAATCCTGCCAACCACTGTCGTAGGCTGGCCAAAACGTGAGCCTCCATGTTCTCCAGCATCAGGAGTGTGGATGAGTCTGTTTTACTGTTTGAATCCATGATGCTCAGAGTGTAAGACCTGCAGTGAAGGAAAACCAGTTATATTCTTCATGTAAATTGATATGTATGATAGAAACGAAATAGAAATGCGTCATAAGTAAGATGTTTTACACCAACAAGAAATCAGCTAGTATTATTGAACATAAAGCTCGCATTGTAATATTGCAGATTACATTTTTCCCACTTCCTTGTAGGAAATAACAAATATACAAATATACAGCCAAACAAATATCCCCATGACCTACTAGGGCCATTTTTATCTACCAAACTCACCGGAGGTGCTTACAGGTGTCAATTATCTTGAAGAGATGCACTGAATATGTTTCACCAGACTTCTGTCCCTGCAAACGTGTTTTCTCATCCTCCACATACCTGGCAGGATAACACTGTTAGCATTTTACTACAGTAATCAAAAGTACACGTCCTGTAACAAATCACCTCTGTTCAAAGCACGTATCCCTAACGTAGTAACCTTACAGAAAGATCAAAAACCTTCTTAACTTTCAAGTAATAAACTGCTGGTTCATTCACCATGAAACTTCACAGGATATAAAAAGCATGTTCAAACGATATAGAAAAATGAAAATCGGCAAATGTGTGGATACATATTGGTGGAGATATTGGTTGTGTGCCAATGTATATGGCTTAAGAAATAAAAATAATACCTCTGAACAAAAAGGTGAAGCTCATCACAGCAAACTCTTTGAACGGCGGTCATCAAAGTCTGGCTGATTGATTTGGTTCCCTGAAGAGCCGCATTCAGACACTGTTGAGAGAGAAAATGCTTGAAACATATCTAAAACTGTTAGATCCAAATAGTTTATTCTGGACATGCAATCACCTGTATAACATCCAGATGAACTTTAATAAGATCCTCTTCGTTTCTGTAATCGCAGTGTTCCTTATTATACCTCAGGATGTTCTGTAGCACAGTCGAGATGTTCTCCTGAATGAGTGTAAGGAACTTCTGCTTTGACTTCTCAAACCAGTGGGTCACTAACAGAGGGTCAGACACTCTGAAAACACCATTCTGGATGTTGGGGTCTCCATTAAAGCCATGACTGAAACAGAATTAAACAAACTGTAGTGTAAAGTGAACTTTGGTATAAATGTTCACCATCACAACAAAACCGCATGTCCCCAAAATGTTAACTTCACAGAAGAAGCACAAACATTCTTAACCTCAGTGAAGAATAATGTACACCATAGAGTACATAGATCACCATAGTGATCATTATTACAGTATATTACACAATAATTCATATATTGGTTCCTACCTAAAGTACGTCTGCTTCACCCACTGCAGAAGGTGTGTGGCCTCTGGCACTGATGAACTTTTATCCATTAACAAGTCCAGTAAAACAAAGAGGCAACGATTATAGCTGTCAATCAGGTAACTCAGCAGTTTAGAATCCTCCAAAACAGGAATTAAGCCCATCACCTCGCCCGACACCAAACTCTCAGCGCATTTCAGGTATTGTTCTGTCGTTAGCTGAGATTCTTTGGACCCCTCTGGTGGTAGAGTGGAGAAGTGTTTCTCTACAGATATTTCCACAATATCGACATAGTCTCTCAACCAGTTCTGAGAGTAACTGCCCTCTTTTCCCTCAGGTGTGATACCATTCCGTTTCGCCCACTGTTTGACCTGCTCAGCAGCTTCTATCAGCTCCTGGGATCTTAAATTCCCTAAAAGAATGTCTTTGAGAACCAAGAGGACCCTCTGACCTCCAGCATCAAAATCCTCCACTTGTATCTCAGGTGCTGTTGCAGGCTGGTCTGGACTGTTTGAGTAGCAACAGTTTTGTGTTCTGGAATCGCCTGTTGAAGACAAGTGGGTTTATGTATATAAATTATATCTTTGGGTAATCGACATGATGTGCATTTGTTAAATCCAAATGACAGATGAAAATTGTATGTTCTTAATTAATTGATTCATTTATGTGTGATAATGTTCAAATTGATAAACAGAGTGTATTTTAGCCCAATTCTAAAACAAGCAATTTATTTATGCTAAGTCAGCACAAATCCCCATATCTCTGAAGTAATAATATTATAGGAGAACGCAAAAACATACTTTACTGTCAATGCAAGCAAAGGTTACCAGACTTTTTCCCCCCTTAATCATTCTGGGCCTTTTTTGTCCCTTTATCATACGTTATTTTTTCAAATCAGGCCAAAAACGTGTTATGCAGTGACATAACACTTCAATAGCATTTATTCAAATTATTAAATCATATTAAAAAGGGTTATTATACTTAGTTTAATAAACAGGTAAACAGGCAGCCGCTTTATGATCTCCTATGTGTTTAGGACCCCTTTGCGAATAGATAATATGATGAAAAAAATAGATGATAAGGATGGACTTAAGGTATGGCAGCTAAAAAGAATTGAAAAAGAAGTGCCATTTATTATTTCATAATAAATTATACTTCTCACATGCTCAAACATAGGACTCCTTACAAAGTATATAACAACCAAAGCACCTTCCAGTAAAAACAGGATAGCCTATAAAAGCACAGTGAACATGTTTAGCTATGTTAAAGGAAGTGTGACCGCTGCCAGCTGAAAAATATATCATACAGCACAAACTGTCCTGCTGTGTGAGAGCTGTGTCCTCTGCTAGGATTTGAACAGGATGTCAGAACATGAGTGTCACAAGCTGACCAGATATTGTTTGGCCATGACCCTGACAGACGTAGCTTTTTTTGGTTTCTGAACATCTCTGCGTTCTATTTCCACCCGTATAAAAGCTACAGCCCAATTATTCTATTGCAGCACCTGAAAGGTATAAAGTTGAGATTAAAGTAGGAATGTCTCACCATCCACAGGTTCAATGGGCTGTGAGGTTGTGTTGTTCAGTAAACGTGTCCTGCTGTCTTCATCATTTGTCCCCCTCTTTCTCTTTAATCTATGGTTCAGTTTTTTCAAAAGCTTTGGCATCTTGTCTCTGTTGTGTTTTGCTTCTTTAACTTTCTAGGAGTAGCATCGATCTTTATATAGCGGAGCAGTGGCCCGCCCCATCCACGCCACCGCAGAAGCAGTACCGTACTTTCCCTAAGGCTCACTAACGTCATCTTTCCAAAGCAAGATTTTCATATCATTTCTTAGTTTGCATGAAACAACATCCAGCATAATAAAAAAACACAGTGAAAGTACCATTTATGTCATGATGCACACAAGAACTAAGGGCACATTCTGAGAAAGCACAAAGAGTAATTTAGGGGTGAAATGGATAAAACACCTTTTCTAATAAACCTGTTTTCAGGCCCGGAGTGGCTAATCGGGAGATTCGGGAGGATTCCCGATGGGCCGGCTCATGTCAGTCTCACGCTTGGGCCGGTTGGAAGGGAAAAACAATTTAGACACATATCTGTCACTTATCTAATCTTCTTCTTGCATTAATTCTCCATTTTACTATGTACTCATTCTCTGTTCATCTGACAACACAGCCACTACATCGCAGCAGATTAGGTGGGTTCTACAATCTGAGAAAATTCCCCCCTCCTTAGTGTTTAAGTTGGTTTCGCCCACGAGTCGTCTTTTCTGGAGCGGTAAAATTAAATCAAGTCAAGTCAAGTGGGTTTTATTGTCATTTTAACTACATACATAGTACACAGTGAAACGAAACAACGTTCCTCCAGGACCATGGTGCAACATAGACAGTGCATACAAGACAAGTGCAACACGAACAAACAAGTGCGGACAGACAACACAACACAGACAGAGAATAATAAATAATTACACAATGTGTAATAAATAGAGTCCAGTGAGGTAGTAAAGTTATCAGTGCAATGCTTTGTGCAAAAATGCTTCCCTTTTTTATATCTGGGGTAAATGGTTGGAGTGAGAGAGAGAGTGTATATGTACCAGAAAAGATATCAGTTCAGACGTTGAGTTGTGTTGAGAAGTCTGATGGCTTGGGGGAAGAAGCTGTTGCAGAGTCTGGTCGTGTTGGACCGGATGCTGCGGTACCTTCTTCCTGATGGCAGGAGGGAGAACAGTCTGTGTGAAGGGTGGGTGGGGTCATCCACAATGCTGGTTGCTTTGCGGATGCAGCGGGTGGTGTAAATGTCCAAGACGGAGGGGAGAGAGACTCCGATGATCCTCTCAGCTGTCCTCACAATGCGTTGGAGGGACTTGCGGTCAGAGTCTGTGCAGGTCCCAATCCAGGCAGTGATGCAGCTGCTTAGGATGCTCTCTATGGTTCCCCTATAGAAGAGGGTGAGGGTGGGTGGAGGGAGACGGGCCTTTCTCAGCTTCCGGAGGAAGTAGAGACGCAAAATATAGCAACAGAACAGCGTTAAAAGTCAGTCGGTGGTGATGGAGGGCAGACAGAGGACAGGTGGAGCTGAAACGGACAGGTTAAAAAAGAGAAAGGCGTTGGAAGAAGATGCTGCTAAATGTGAGAAATGAACAGACCTGTTTTTCGGAGAACAGACCCCCAGTTACAGCCGGTAAACAGAGATCCGGAGATAAGTCTGTATTGTCAGTGTAAGGCTATTGCGCAACGTTTGCAACGACAGCTTAGCGTAGTTTATTTTATAGAGCCCAGTACACACCATTCATCACAAATATCCAGTTTCAAACTGAAAATAATAAACATAAATCATAAGTGTAGTATATTAATAGCCGAACTCATTAATAAAATGTTTTTGTAGTGTCGGAGCAGCAAACCCCTTCCAATGCTACTGATGATCCTGAGGAGGCCATGTTTACTGAGGGACAGGTAGAGGACAGTCTAACAGTTACACTCTGTATAATAACTAACATAGTTATTGTAATGTAAAATATAACATATAAAATAGACGTGATATACGTTGAATTTTGTTAATGTTAATGTACACTGAGAAGGAAAGTCTATAGACAATGTTATTAATAAAGTTAAGAAACCAGTGCACTGCTTAGGAGGCTTTTGATGCTGTAGGTAACTACTTAAGACTTTAGTGTAAATCTAACAATAGAGCACCTCTCTGTTGGGAAGAAAAATGTCATTTTAATTTTTAATTTTAATTGATTGCTTATGTACAAATGTAAATACGTTTTTATCTTTATCACGTTTTTCACCTTTTTAATCTTTATCTGATTTTAATTAAACATGTTTAAGTGAAGTGCTTTCTGTTAACTTACCAGCATATACCTGAACTTATACCCAATAAAAAGGCGCTGTAATAGCTAGCTGCTGTTTCATTTATTCAAATTCCTCCTCCATGAAAAAAGTGGGCCGGATTTGGGCATGAAACTCCCGGGCTGAAACAGGGACCCACTCCGGCCCTGACCTGGTTTATTACAAAACAAACATTTAGCCAAAAAATAAATTGATGTGGTTCAAGGCAAAAGTGATGCTGTTTTTACATTGCTAAGCTGTTGTGCACAAGTTTTCACAGTTAATTTGCTATATGAGCCTCCAGTGTAAAACAAATGCAGCAAATTCAGGACCCTAAATACGGCTTGATCGATAGATTACATTTCTAAATTTGATCCCATTCTAATTGTTGTCTGGGGCGCCAGCATGTGACAGCTGCACCATTTAAGGTGGACCAGGAAAATTCTAACAAGAAACTGGAAAATGAGAAGACAACTTTAGGCCTATCCAACCTGGTTCAGTACAATGCAGCAATGGCAGTAAAACCTTTCCTAAAGTTGTATCAATAGCAATTGTCTGGTCAAACAGCAGACGAGGAAAATGTAAATATTTTTTTAAATAATTATGCTCTGTGTTTCTTTGGCTGATTAGCACTAGCTACTGCTTACAACAAGGGTAATATACGAACAGAGAATGGAGTTCTTACAGTTATTTGCAGCAGGATGATCAGGGACGCTAATGCTGTTCGTTTGTTAGCTAAATGTCCACAAGATGAACTTCATCTGATCTATATGAGAATAAAGTAAGAGTATAATAAAAGAATGTGTACCGCCGTCCGGACACTCCACGTGGAAGAGAAGGGCAAGGTGAGCAGTAGCTCATTATCTAAAAATAAATCAAATAACTGAATTTACATCACCTACAAATCAGGGCCTGGGTACAGATAGGTAATGTCTTTGTCTTCAGGCACAAAAGCAGGCAGAAACAAACAAAACAATTGCATAACATTTAACTATATAACAACATAACTTATAACTAAGCATATACATGGCAAACAGAAAACACAATACCAGAATACACAATACCAGAATACATACATGAAAACACAAAGAATGCAAACGTTTGCATGTAAGATGTACCAAATGCAACAGTTTATTAATTTGGAATTTTAAATACACAGTACTAAAGATAACTTCAAAAACGTCATGTAATTACTGGCCTTAAATTTAAAAAAGCTAATGTAACGTAATGTAATGCTTCTCATTCATTTCAAGAATGCAACAGGTCAAATCAGGAAATGTTAAAGCAACAGGTAAGTCCACTCCCAAATGATGCCTTAAGCCTTGTGGTCCTCCCCTTAGGTCACACTTTGGTGATGTAAACAACAACAGCCTGCTAGATTAAAATGTGTGACTTTTGGAACAGGCTTGAAACGCAAGCACTTTTACTTCAGTCTGCAGGCCAAACCCCAAGCGAGTCCAGCTTATACACACACACAAATGTTTCTGGACTGAAATGGACTGGATGACCGTCTGTACAGATCTGTGTGACACTATCAAGCTTGTGATGTTCAAGTGCAGCAGAGACAGCATCTCCAAAATTTCAGGCGATGGGGTGTGATGACCTCCTGACTCATGTCCAGTATTTCTTTCATCTGTCGCCTTGATAATCCTTTCTTCCACTTCAGCAGGCTGTGCAGGTGCTCCTCGCTGCAAGACATTACAGGCACATCATCTCTGATATCTTCGAATGTGACAGTGCCTAATGGTCAGACGTTAGCTGTGAGACTGAGGTTACCTGTCTTTGGGATAGTCTTCGAACATTTTTTCACAGAGAAGCTTGAGAGTATCTGCATCATTGCATCCCACAATCTCACTAATCTTCCACAGGAGGTCTTTCTGCTTAGCATCACTGACACTCTGCGTAAAACAGACAGTACATCTCAGTATAGATTACAGTTACATGCAGTACACATTATAGTTTAAGGTTCAAGCTGCTGTAAGGACTAAAGTCATTGATCAATAGGGGAACACAGGATATATTGTCACACTTTTACTTGTGTGTTCTAGCCTGGAAAAAATGCTCTGGGGGACGTTTTCAATGCAGTTGATGTGCAGTTGGTGGGGTTGGTTTTTTACGAAATGTACAAAAATGACACTTCACGAATAATAACTTGTTATGAATGGGTACTCCAAAGATTCCAACAAGAACGTGTAGAACATTTAAAATGAATTGAAAACAGATCAGATTTAGGAACATTGACAATGAATCTAATAGTTTGCCTAAAATATTGTCGATGTCCAATGAAAAACATGTGTCTTAATTTTTGTGGATTTTAAGTTTTCTATATCATTTGAACACACCAATGGGCGTTTACAAGGTGTGAAATTTTTTTGGTCTCTCCTGTAAAGTTGCAATTTTGGAGATATCTGTTTTTCATTAGATGATGTGATTTTCATGATTATTTACAATTTATATTTTTGTCAGATAAAAAGGTCCTAAATGGAATAAAGTAAGAAAATTTACGGAAACCATGTTATAAATGTGTAAACACAAACATGTAAACACCAAAACATGTTCATAAGCACTTAGAACATGGTGACCAGATTTTTATTGGTCACCAAGTATAAAGAGAAATCTCATCTCAGATTAAATTAGAGAAAAAGTAGATAATTATATCTCTAACAAACAATTCTGTGTTTCCCTGTAACACACTGACAGAACATCTTTGCATTTCATCATGTAATTAAGTGTTTCTCTTTGAGTCTTTATGCTTCACTCTCGGGTTTGTCATGAAACCTTTTACTGTACCTCTACCGAAATTCCTATATGCCTTATATGTATTTTTGGCCACTATTTTGACTTTAAACTATTTAAACTAAAACTTTCTCACCTGTTGCATGAAGGTAGTGTGGAAAAGGTTAGCATCTGTCCTTATCCTGTCATCTATGGCCTCCATCCATTTGCACTTCTGCTGCATTAGACATAGCAGGTATGCTCTGGTAACACTCTGGTATGCTACGCTTACAATACACTAGAAAACAGAGAAGGTGGCTTGATACTGAGCTGGGTTCTGCACATGTTACAGTGAAATTTAGTGATGTTGTCAGTTTAGTCAGACAGAAAAGTTCTAAACCTCTGCATACCTGCTTTGTCCCCTCTCCCTGTTCAGTTTGTGGTAGAGGTGTAAACATCTCTTTAATCATGTCCACCAATTGGTGTTTGTGTACATCACTTTTCTTGAAGTACCTTTTCAGATGGCCCTAAAATGGTGGAGAGAATCCGTCTTTGAGAATTCTTCAGATTATATTTATTGCAAACTGTGAATATAAGACCTGCTGAAGTGCAGGTCCAGTAACAAACTTGATAAGAACTGTTGTAGTTGTTCTTTATAGTGAGTGTAAACATGCATGGCTTTTGTGTTGCCTCCACCACATTAGAGATTTTCACATAAAGGAGCGGTTGCCTGGGAAATACATGATAATTCTACAACTTGACACACCACAGAGTTGAGACACACCTTTGCCAGGCCTGCAAACCACTCCCGTAAAATAGATAAAACTTCAGCCTCCATGTCCTCCAAAATCAAGAGAGTGGATATGTCTATGTCATTGTTTATATCGACAATGTCTAGCGTGTAAGACCTGCAACAAAGAACAAAAGAAAAGTTTTATTACAGACACATTATATTTATTACAGAGTCTATTACATATAGGGTGTGTCTCAAAACCTAGTGAGTGTCTAAGTAGGCACTGACTATGTGGGCCGCTGTGTTAGTAGCAGCGTTCTGTCCTCATAAAACAGATTACTGAGACGCTCTAGTTAGAGAGAGACTGCTCACGGCTTGTTCCCGCCCACTGCAGTACGCGATCGGTGGTTTAGCTGGTTGCTAAGTTACCAGCCGGCATTCAAAACAATAGCCCGATGCTAAAAAATCCGCTAGCATAAATGCTAATGGTTCAAGTATAAAACTACAAAATGGTCAACGACTCATTACAGAGTTGCAAATAAAATGCTGAGCGCATACTATAAAGTAAAATACTGTCTATGTAGGCAGCTCACTAGGTTTTGAGATACATGCAGAGCTGTCCTTGCTTTATTTTGATACATTTATGGCGGATGGATACGTGCGGGGTATTGTAAGGCAAAATAGTCCACAAAAAAAATTCTATTAATTTATATCTATTCTGTTTATTTTATCTATTCTGTCTATTTAGCCATCATCATAATTACATACTGCAAATTCAGAAGACATGTGAAGATCCTCTGGTCAATATCAATAGTAGAAAAAATCTATATTTGTGTTGTGAAAACCACAGGATCTTATCAGTATATGACCACTTTCATTTGTATCATTGTTTTGTTTTACAGATCACCTTTCTAACTCACCAGAGGTGCTTACAGGTGCCAATTATCCTGTACATATCCTGCAGAGAATATGTTTTATTGGACTTCTGGGCTTCCAGTCGCTCATGCTCATCATTCACATACCTGGAAGAATACATTTTAAACTATAACAATTTAAAAACGTGTTTTTGGTTCAGTAAATTATTATTACTTTTTTTGTCATTAAAAATTACCTCTGTACAAAAAGGTGGAGTTCATCACAACAAACTCTTTGAACAGCAGTCATCAGAGTCTGGCTGATTGATTTTGTTCCCTTAAGAGTTGCGTTCAGACACTGTTAGGAGAGAAAATGCTTTAAAAAAAACTAAAATCAACTGTTAGATCCAAATCGTTTATTCTGGACATGCAATTTACTTCTCTGTTTTCCTTCAGTACCTGTATAACATCCAGATGAACTTTAATAAGATCCTCTTCGTTTCTGTAATCGCAGTGTTCCTTATTATACCTCAGGATGTTCTGCAGCACAGTCGAGATGTTCTCCTGAATGAGTGTAAGGAACTTCTGCTTTGACTTCTCAAACCAGTGGGTCACTAACAGAGGGTCAGACACTCTGAAAACACCATTCTGGATGTTGGGGTCTCCATTAAAGCCATGACTGAAACAGAATTAAGCAAACTGTAGTGTAAAGTGAACTTTGGTATAAATGTTCACTGTCACAACAAAACCGCATATCCCCAAAATGGTAACTTCACAGAAGAAGCACAAACGTTCTTAACCTCAGTGAAGAATAATGTACACCATAGAGTACATAGATCACCATAGTGATCATTATTACAGTATATTACACAATAATTCATATATTGGTTCCTACCTAAAGTACGTCTGCTTCACCCACTGCAGAAGGTGTGTGGCCTCTGGCACTGATGAACTTTTATCCATTAACAAGTCCAGTAAAACAAAGAGGCGGCGATTATAGCTGTCAATCAGGTAACTCAGCAGTTTCGAAGCCTCTAAAACAGGAATTAAGCCCATCACCTCGCCCGACACCAAACTCTCAGCGCATTTCAGGTATTGTTCTGTCGTTAGCTGAGATTCTTTGGACCCCTCTGGTGGTAGAGTGGAGAAGTGTTTCTCTACAGATATTTCCACAATATCGACATAGTCTCTCAACCAGTTCTGAGAGTAACTGCCCTTTTTTCCCTCAGGTGTGATACCATTCCGTTTCGCCCACTGTTTGACCTGCTCAGCAGCTTCTATCAGCTCCTGGGATCTTAAATTCCCTAAAAGAATGTCTCCAAGAACCGAGAGGACCCTCTGACCTTCATCCTCAGAATGCTGATCCTGTATCTCAGGCTCAGTTCCAGTATCTTCAGAATCTCCTGTTGAATCCAAGTAGATTTATGTATGTGAATATTATCTGAGGCATTAGACTGGTTTTGAAGTTTTTCATGAACAAGGTATGATGATGCAAACCTGCATCAGTGCAGTGTAAAGGTGTAAAACATGTCCTTGTTGTTTATGTGTATAGATAAACCAAAAAGTTGTTCCCATTCCATTATTATGAAGGCTACAGCGTGATCTTTCACTAGCAGTACCTGACTGTTTTAAATTCCAAGTAAAAGGAAGAATGTCTTACCATCCACAGGCTCAGTGATCTGTGGGGCCATGTTGCTGAGTAAAGGTTCCCTGCAGGCTCTGTCCCTTGAACAACTTCTTTTCTTAAGAGTTTTAAAAACCTTTGCCATGTTTTCTGCTTGTTTCTTTCTGCCTCCAAAGCACACTGTGTAGTCTCAGTTTCAATATTGCTGTCTAAGTTTGATCTGTTCCGGGGTGCTCCGTATAAATGCCAGCACACACCTGGTATTCCCCATAGAGAATAAAGAAAAATCAATGCCCCGCCCTCTCCATAAAAGCCACCACTGTAGAGCTGTACTTTCCCAATAATTTAATGCTCTCTCTGTTCCCCTTTCCAATACAAAATTCCCCTAACTTTCACTGTTGATTGAGAGAGAAATATTTCCTTGGATGAAAGATGAGAAGACCTGGTCAAATGTAAAAAAAAAAACTAAACAAACAAGTTTATCTAAAGTTCAGTTTAAACTTTCAACTGTTATGTATCACTCAAAGGACCAGTACTCTTGAAACAGGTTTAATGGTTAGCATAAAGTCCTAGCTGGACTGATATTTTTTTATGTTTCAGTAGTATATGATAAATTGTAATAAATTACCCATTTTGGGTAAATGGGTAATTTATTACAAATTTATTACAAATAAAAAAGTTAAAATAAAAAAGTTAAAAGCGTATTGTTGCTAATCATCTAAGAGGAAAAAACATGGTCCCTGTTAATTATAATAGCCTACAATGTGCATGGAAGCCATTTAAAGAAACAAATATTGGAAAAATCATTGCTTTATAGGATTTCTGAGGAAATCTACAATTTTTAATGTTGTGATCATGAAGAACAAATTCATTACAAAATCCACACCAAAAGAAGGGTCAATACGTTTTATTAGTATTATAGGTTTTATTGGATTTGAATTCCTCAACTGGTTTTCAACTGCTAGAAGGAAACCAGCGTATGATTTCATCCTTAGTGGCGCAGTTTATGTGCTCCGTGAAACAGTACACGCAATCATACATCAAACAACACCAGTGTGATTGACACTTGAACGGGCCACTCAACGTTGCAGGATTGGCTACGGCAATGGGAGCTTGTCCAATGAGAGGCAGCGGAATGCTCGAGGGCGTGACTACGGGCTACATTCGCTCCCAGGTTCGGTTACGGCGTTACGACTCCAATCTGCCATTGCGTAGAGGAGCAGGAAGGTTCTAGAGAGGTGAGAACACAAACGGTGGGAGAAATAACTGACGAATTGTCTTCTACTCTCAGTTCTTCCACACTGTTTATCCCTCTTTTTTACATCTGCCAGTTGTGGAAACGACTTCAGAACAGCTGTCGCGCAGTTTGTTGTTAGCTCGTAAGCTAACGATATCTTAGCAAACGGCGTGGTATGGAATTACTTAGCTGTTCAGGGAACTTGATGTACTGATTTAGATACATATTTACAAATGGTTGTATCTAGTAGTTTATGTGACTGGATTACATGTTTTGTTGTTCTTTTTCCCCCAGATACCGAGTTTCGTCGTTGGGTCCGCTGTATCGATCAGCACTCCGGAGGTCTGACCGTCTGTACGGTTGTGTCGGGTTACATTCTTATATTGCGACCTAGCAGCTCCAGCCAGCTCAGCCATCAACCTTCACTGCGCCGTTGGACGACTAGCGTTGTGTTTATGTCTTTATTTTACGGAAACGGTGAGCGCTCGTGTTGTTACTACTAAGTTTCGTTAGTTGGTTCACCTTGTTTTATAACTGGGGCGGGTTACCATAAAACCCAGACTCACTGTCAGTTTGCGGAACTGCGTGCTTTTTGAAGTTAGTTTCAAATTTTAATTCTCCATTCCACCTTTTAATAGCGCAGCGAGTACATTCCGGAGCCTTCAGGATGTAATGTAATGGCGTCTCA
The DNA here is from genome assembly GCA_021613375.1 of Megaleporinus macrocephalus. Taxonomy (NCBI): domain Eukaryota; kingdom Metazoa; phylum Chordata; class Actinopteri; order Characiformes; family Anostomidae; genus Megaleporinus; species Megaleporinus macrocephalus. The sequence goes on from CM038706.1 coordinate 19,783,426, forward strand.
GGATGTAATGTTATAGCTAACTTCAGCCACGTCTTTCTTCAGGTTTACGATCAATAACTGGTCCATAATGGGGCAGCTGTTTAGACTGTGAGCTGTTAACCGCCCATGGCCGCTACTGATTTACTTTACAGACTCGTTAATTATGTGGTAGGGGGACGCTAACTCGCTGTTAGCTGCCAGGGTGTGAATGAGGAGGCTCTACTAACTTGGATCAAAATGGCGTCATGCATGTCTTCGCTACACCATGGCGTACACGCACACTTTGCGGTCTGGTTAGCTCCGTTAGCGTTAGCCGTGACGCACTCTGCACCACCACGGAAAATAGCCTGAATCAGCCCACTTCCGGCAGCTTCACGCTCATTTTCCCGATTCGTGTTCTCTATTGATCAGGTCACGTCTTGCTGAGCTTTCTGACTGACCTGGTCTTATTGCAAAACAACAGTCTGCGGTTAGTCCACATTTCCATAAGCTTCCTCGCTAGCAGGACATGACTGTAGGTCGCCCTTCAGCTGTGGTATTGGAATAAGCTGGAACCAAATATATGAAAAGCCTTAAAGTAGTTTTTATAAGGCTGGTTCAGTTTCTGGAATATAGCTCTGTTTTTCAGCGTTGTAGTGATTTGTGTATCGTTAAAAAAGCCCAGAATAGTGAACCTAAAGATCCAGCAGGCAGTGCTCCTGCAGTAAGAAAGACCTAGAGCACGGCAGACCTGATAGTTAGGTATGTTATAAGGAACTTATCGGATTTTACATGTGCTAAATATTTTATTAATATGCACTTGTATATTGTTACTGTCCAAAGAAAAACATTTCTCACTTTTTGTGCACTTTTCTTTTTCTGCATCGGGTAAGCAGCTGCTGTTTACTTTGTATGAAATTTTCACGATGAACTAACTGAAGGAAATGCTGCACAACAATTCTGTTTCTATTGATTTACAATAAAATTAAAGAAGGTTTTAGGTCTCTCCTGTAAAGTTGCCATTTTGGAGAATCTTGTGTTTCTTTGGACATCGACAATATTTTTCACCTGAAGGTCACTTTGGTTTGTACCCAAATAAAAGAGGCTGGACAATACAACAATACATGTCCTTATCATGGTACATTATGTCACAATATAATACAATATTTGTTCTGAATATATTGTCGATACCAGTGCTTGTAGAACACTGACTGCATGTTTTGTAATAAAGAGTGCAATATTGACTTTGTTTAACCTAATTAGGTGCTTTTGCTGACAAAAAACCTGTTGGTACTGCTATCCAATGGCAGTTGGCTTTAATGGTTGTCGTTAGAGACCACTAGTTACCTGTAGGATATCTTTAGATCCCATTAGGAAACTATCAAATGCCTCTTGAGTTAGTTTTAGCATGCCTCTTAAATCATTAGAATACAGAATACTATTTCTCATGACTGGACACTATTAGCAACGAACAGAAACTTTTAAGAGTTTCTCTTTATTTTTATTTATTAATTTATTTATTATTATTCAGCAGGACCAATGCTGTATGCTAAGTACTTAATTTAATTTGATTGTATTTTTAATATACTTTTTTTTTTTTCTCAGTTCCTAAAATTATTGACATGTGACGTATCGCAAAACATTCTTGAACAATATTTTTGCCACATTATCCAGCTGTAGCAAAAAGTCAAAATTTGTGCTTAACTGCATGTCTGTTTTCCAGTCTCTTATCTCTTAAGGCCAGATTATGCTGACGAGACAATTATACAATCACAAATGTTTGCTTGCTGTCCCATGGTCGTGTTTGTTTGAATACTCTAGATCATGAACTGTAGTTCATCTTACTTGTCAGTTCTCTTTTATTCATTTTTTTTACTTTCAAAGAACATCTGCAAACATGAGAATGTTCATGTTTGTCCTGTTTGTGTACTCTGGCCTTTAGAATTTAACCAGCTCTTGTTAATACATTACCTTTTAAGACCAGTATGCATTTTCGGTTTTGAATGGCTGTCGTGTATTGTGTTTTTTAAAAGAAAAAAAAAAAGGTTTTGGTTAGAAATCTGCCTGTTAACTAAGCACGAATCTTTGAGGCTAAAAAAAGTGGATGCATGTAAATGTGTTATTATTGTGATATTAGAAAACAATCAATTTAAGTTTTTACAACATAATTACATAAACACATGTTGGCTAAATGGAATGGGGAGTGAATTCAAAATTCAGTGTCAACATCAAAATTTCCAAAAAATAAGGAGAAATGTCAAATTGTGTTGTGTGACAGATGACATCGCAGCTTAACTTAAAAAAAAAAAATCTAAAAAAAAATTAAATTAGTTGGCACAATGTTTTCCTTATGAAGTAATAATATTTTCCCCCCTTCTTTTACAGAGCTGTTGCGCAGCTGTTGGAACGCGAGCGGTGTAAACCTAGACCACGAGCAAGGAGCTTGTAGCCACTGTGGCGAAATCTTTTTCATGTCAGAGACCAAGCACGCTTGCAGTCGTTTATGTCATCCCTTCTTCTCCAGACAGAAGATACCCAAAAATCCCCATCCAGGATCCTTTTATCTTGCTAATAGTGCTACAAGCCACTCAAAATGTCTGTCAACGTCAACCGCAATGTGTCGGACCAGTTCTACCGCTACAAGATGCCCCGTCTGATTGCGAAGGTACTAGAGACTGTTAATAGCTTTGTGCTAGGTGAAACCTGCTTAAAGAAAGTAAACTCCTCTCACTGTAATACAGTAATGAGTGTGTGTTAATTTCATCTGCCAGGTGGAAGGCAAAGGAAATGGAATCAAGACAGTCATTGTCAACATGGTTGATGTTGCAAAGGCACTGAATCGGCCTCCCACATGTAAGTTTAAATTTTGTTCTGTCCTGTCTGTTTGTCAGTGTTCTTTAGGTACTGACAAGCATATCTGTAAAGCAATGACTGGCCACGCCTAGACGCTGAGTAGAGAATGATGGATGTGCATTTATGGGATAACGTTCAGTGACAAATTAATGCAAATACAGGCATTTTGTGTGCAAATCCAATATTGGGTGCGGTTTTGTCCGGTGGCATGTGCGTATTTAAAACTAATACCTGTTTCCTATACAAGTGTTTTTGTTCTAGTTAGTCTATAAATAGATACTTTCATGGGTTTGAAGAATGTAAATTATTGTAGTGGGAAACATAACAATAATGAGGACAAAAACTCTTCATTTAGTTTCTAAATCTAGTGCTTGTTTAAAAAAAACAACTTTTATTTACTTCCACTTATATTATTATACTTTGTATATTTTGGTGTGTATATATATATATATATATATATATATATATATACATTTTTATTTATTTATTTTTTTTTCTTTGGTTATCTTAGAAAAGTTTAGAAAATTACTTTACCAGCCCATGTCCTTTAAACTTCATCTTTCTGCTTCTTTAGATCCAACCAAGTTTTTCGGCTGCGAGCTGGGGGCACAGACCCAGTTTGACTCGAAGAATGATCGCTACATAGTGAACGGCTCCCACGAGGCCAACAAACTACAGGACATGCTGGATGGATTCATCCGCAAGTTTGTGCTGTGCCCTGAGTGTGACAATCCCGAGACAGACCTAGTAAGTTGGAGTGGTGGCTTGCTGAGAAAAATACTGCACAGATGAAAAAAAATGGGGTTTTTGTAGAGGTACCTTGATTTTACAGTAATGGTGGGTTAAAAGAATATGTTAGCTTATAGGCCTAATGAGACCTCATGTCTGTTACACCATTAGACATAGATGTAAAAGGACTTTTAATTTAAAAGCACTTGGTTTATGTTTCAGCATGTTAATCCAAAGAAACAGACCATCGGAAATTCCTGTAAAGCCTGTGGGTATCGGGGCATGCTAGACACTCGCCACAAACTTTGCACGTTCATCCTTAAAAATCCACCAGGTGAGTTGCTAGCTGTTTGAATGTTGTACCAACGGTTCTAACGTTAACAATGAGCGTTTACCATTTTGGATATTTTGTTAGGTGGTATAAGGTACTTATTTTAAAAAAGTTTATGTAAATGAGGAGGTTCACAATATAATATTATACAACATTTGTAGTATTATGGTTGTGGGATTTTATCAGAGGATTTAAGTTAAAAAGGGCAATATGTTATATCCTGAACAGAAAATGAAAGTGGGTCTGTAAAGAAAGAGAAGGAAAAGAAGAATCGTAAGAAGGACAAGGAAAATGGCTCAGGCAGTGGCGATGCTGGGAACCATAACGATATTGATGCGCCGGATGCTGTGGTAAGTGGGTTTTTTGGTGTGTGGTGTTGGAGGTTTTTATTTGCTTATTGTTTTTTATTTATTTAGTGATGTTGCCTGAGCTGTGTAGGGCTGTTTGTGAACAATTGTCTGTGTTTTGGAGCACTTACTTTGCTGTAGCACATGTGTATTTAGAGAAAAACCTCTACTCCTCTGGTGTGCTGTCTCCTTGTCAGAAATTTATAGTTCATATCTAGTTTGTCCAGTGTGAAATTCCTACAACTAAGTAATGAAATGCTTTAGAGCTGGATACAGTTCTTCGAATACTTGCCTGTACTGTTTTCTTCTTTTGCCAAGCTTTGTTAAAATCCTTTATTTGGTTGAGGAAAACATGTTTTGTGTTTTTTAATAAGCTGTTTCTATGTTTAGCATGGAGATGATGATGATGAGGATTGGGCAGAGGAGACCACTGAGGAGGCCCAGCGCCGGCGGATGGAGGAGATCAGTGACCATGCTAAGAACCTGACTCTCAGTGAGGACCTGGAGAAGACTTTGGAGGAGAGGGTCAACATGTTTTATAACTTTGTGAAAGTACGCTATATCTGTTTCATTCTCTTTGTATTCTTTTGAATTGCTATTTAAGATATTGTCTAGATGTTGTATGTAAACAGTAAGCTGTTGAATTTTAACATGTTATGTATAATACACTATGGTTTTGATCCAGAAAAGCTTTCCCAATTTCCCACTTTATTCCTGTTCCAAAGATTACTGGATAGGGTTGGTGTTTGAACTGTGAGAATAAGAACCTAATCTTGTGTTTTGTTCTATGTGCCTAGCAAAAGAAAGAGAGTGGGTCGATAGACTCTGCAGATAAGGACATTTTGGCTGAGGCAGAGAGACTTGATGTGAGGGCCATGGGGCCGCTCATCTTGAGCGAACTGCTCTTCAACGAGAACATCAGAGACCAGATCAAAAAATACAAACGCCACTTTCTACGTGTGAGTGTCTAAAGTTTTTTTATCAAAGTTACTCACTTTCCTAATTTTATACATTGCTTAGTACTTCCAGGATGTGCAACAGCAGACACTTCTTGCATACTTTATAGTTACAGTTGCTACAATATTTTATTGCTAAAATATTGTATTTGATATTAATCACCTGAAGCTTTGCCAGGTAAACGTTAACATTTATCTTCAGAATTAATGTGACTGACATTGTGAATTTTGTCCTTCTCTCTCTCTCTCTCTCTCTATCTCATGCAGTTCTGCCATAATGATAAAAAGGCCCAGAAATATCTGCTGGGTGGCTTTGAATGTGTGGTGAAGCTGCACCAAACTCAGCTGCTGCCCAGAGTTCCAGTCATACTCAAGGACCTGTATGATGCTGACCTCCTGGAGGAGGATGTTATCCTCACTTGGGCTGAGAAGGTATGTACACATCACGGACAGGATTATGAGGGTAATTGTCAACTGCTGCTTTTTGTTATATACTGAGACTTTGCTTTACCAAAGATGTCGTAACATTTGGACCCCAAAATGCTTTTGTTTTTAAAGAGACGGTTGCTATATTTGCTTTTTTCCCTGTTTGTCCGTATCTGCTCTAAGGTATCTAAGAAATACGTCTCTAAGGAGTTGGCCAAGGAGATCCATGCCAAGGCAGCTCCTTTTGTCAAATGGCTGAAAGAAGCAGAGGAGGAGAGCGAGGGAAGTGAAGAAGAGGAGGAGGAAGATGATGAGAACGTTGAGGTAAACATTGGTTTACTGCTTTCCCTTTTAATCTGTTTTTAATTTTAATTAGTTCTCCCGTGGATTAAGTTTGAGTTTCAGCTCTCAACAATATTTGAAGCACAAAAAATGGGATGGGTCAAATACTAAGATGGCAGCAATAGTCCCAACAGTTTTGTCCGTTCACAGATATCAGATGTTACGATGCAAAATGATTCATAATGTTTTCTTGTTTTATTCCTGCTCATACTGCACTGTTTACCTCCTTCTCAAAGTCCCAAGTATTTTCACCAATCACTGAGAATAGGCAAAGAAATCAATGTTTAGGCTGACCAACTTGTTTATGTATTGTAAATATAATTGGATTTTTTTCATTGAATGTCTGCAACCCATTCACGACAGGGAAGAAATGAAGATTGAAAGTTTATTAAATATTCAAGCTACATACTTTTTACATATTCCACAGTAAGCAGGTGAATTTGTTATAGGTTCCACCAAAGGCGTGGTCTTTGCAGGGGTCATGGCTCACCACTTTGTGAGAATTGTCACACAGTTCAAAAATATCATTTCTACCTTGCATAATATTGTGTAAACAGGAAATCCAGAGGAGTCTTTCTCTGTTAAGGGCAAGTACAGAAACCATTGCTTGAATGTGTGTGACCTTCGAGTCCAGATAGCATTGCATGGGAAACCGTCATGCCACTGGGTTAAATATAGCCACATGGACTGGGATACTTTGGAAAACTGCTGTCACTTCACACAGTTCTCTCCTGCATCAAGAAATGCAACTTGAAACTCTGTTATGCAAAGAGAACGGCATACGTAAAGGCAGAAATAGGGCCCAAAAGCCAGTATCTTGCCATCAGTGTTACACTTCTATGTCAATAGTACCTTCACAGATATCGTCCAATAAAAAAACATGTATCTACATTTTTATTGATTTCTAATTTTCTCCATCAATTAACTGAGGCAGCTGTCGTTTACATTGTGATGAAATTTCATGATGAATAAACCAGTAGAAATGCTCTGAAATAGCTTGTAAAAGGAAGCTTGGCTTCCTTTGAACGTGAAGACAGTTTTTGACTACTCCTGTAAATTTTGGAGATATGTTTTTCATTGGACAGCGACGATATGCATGTAGGAAGATTCTGCTCATGCTACAACAAAATAGCTTTGTAGACACAGAGTGTGTGTGCTGCACTGGGCTGCCTGCAATCCAGATCTAAGTATCTATTGAAATGTATGATGCCTTACCAAGAGGGGGGTCAGATACTGATGACCACAGACCCCTGAGCAGCTGTAGCTAAAACTGGCACAAATTTACAAAAACTGGTTACAAATTTGTAATTAAATGGTATCGTGGTGTAACACAGTGGTAAACATTCCTCTGTCACGTTTTAAGTGCATTCAGGGCATCACGTTCTCAATTTGTTTATATTTTTAAAATGCAACTATGTTGGTCAGTGAAAACATTGGAAGTCCTACATTACCAAATGTCCCAGCTTTTTGAGGTTGGTAGTACGAGAATGTTGATTTGTAGGCACTTAACCATACGTGTGTTTTCAGTAGTGTCACTGTCTGGGTACTACACTGCTGCTGGAATTGGTTTGGCTATATGTGGTACATGATTTAATTTCAAAACAGAAGAGTGGAAAGTGTTACATCTATGTGCAAAGTAGTGATTTTATAGCATGAACCTTCTTGTTTTAAAATCTCGTGGACAGTATTTTAAATAAACATTTAAGTATGATTGGAGGAGTTATTAAAAATGTTTTAATCAAGAAAACAATTGTGCTTTCTTTGTTAGTCTCTTGTTCTTTGCTTGATCTTTCTGCCCCTCAGACACTCCATTTGTTGTCTTATATTTTGCATGGCTGATGCCTGGTGCTCTCTGGTACACTGACAAAACATCTTTTTCCTTCCTTTCTAGGTCGTGTACTCTTCCTCTGCCCGGGAGCTGAAAGTGGAGACTGTTCAGCCAGAAAAAAACGAAGAGGATGATGATCTTGATATTGATGCCATATAAAAAAATTATATTAAAAAGAGAGGGAAAATACAATGATAGCCAATTTAGAACTTTCCCAGCTCTTTTCCAGTGATTAAAATGGCCTCCTGTTGAGCCCTCTCTCTTCTATTCCACATCTTGTCTTTCTGCTAGTTTATTCTAAGGCATGGTTTTAACACAGCGCTTTTGTTGTCTTGCTGCTGAAGTACTATATGATGTTTAAGCTCTCTGTATTGAGAAAATTATATTGTGAGTTTGGCTTTTTTGATCTATGGATTTATGTTAACTGCACATTTCTTTTTGTGATTGTTATAATTTCTTTCAGTCGTGAAATAAACGTTTTTCTTTTCACTTGCACAGCTGGCTTTTCTCAGTGTGTTCTATATAAATAATTGTGTGTATGTATGTATGTATGTATGTGTATATATATATATATATATATATATATATATATATATATATAAAAATTTGTGTGTGTGCATTATTAAAAAAATAAAATGAGGACATGACATTTTTGTTAAGGAAGCCTCAGTGCTACGGTAATTGTAATGTGTAGGTTAATTTAGCCTGACCCGTGAGGTTAAAGTGAGGGTTTGTATGAATATAGCCAACAAAAAAAAAACTTAATCTTAACTCTTGGTTGGGTGTATGAATACTTTTTTATTGACAATGGTGATAATGTGATAATAGATGTGCTGATCAGCAATAAAGAACATGAGGCAGAAACTACTAGTTGTAAAAATCATCTAGTGTGCAGAAAGGTTTAACCATGTTCATGTTATATTGTTCATGTTGTATATTATCCATGTAAGGAAACTGTATATAAGCATTGAGACAAACTAAATCAGCATAATAATAATAGAGTTATAAGGCAGATAAAGCTGTGTTGGCTCTTCCTCTGACCGTTAGGGGTCATTATTTATCTATGGGAAATGTCTCCTGTCTCCAAATAAACTAACATTACAGCTCTTTTTCCTCAACCTGGGGAAACAGGTTTGGATTATCTTTGACACTAAGGCGGATGCCAGCTGAGCGCAGTAATCTTGATAAATGAAACCTGACTCAAGCTCTAGATACCAGCCTGTCCCTCAGGTGTGTAGAACATGTTGAAGGTGCGGTTGTGAGTTTGTGTTCTCGGTTTATGGACGACTATTCGGCTATTTGTACTGATGTCATCTGCGGGGCCTCTTTCTGAGCCAGTATAATAGACGAGCCTTATAAGGATCTCGGCTGATTTCAGTGGGAAAGGGTGTGTCATGGTGCTGTGACGAAGTCTTTCTCCCTGTTTCTCACCCCGAGATCACCTAACTTTTGAAAGCAGGGACCGCAGTGACCGAGGCTGCGGCTCCAATGAGCGCCGAGGCCCGTGTGTCCTCACTTCCTGCGTCTCTTCGGGGCCACACGGTGGCCATTTTGGATCTGGCTTTAACGGAAAGCGGCAGCGGTCGTCGGTGGATGGAGCCGAAACCGAGAGCGCAGTTCTCGGAGCCTCAGCGCCGCTGAAAAACAAGCGGTCTCACAAATGAAAAGACTGAGACTGGACGGAAGAAAAGAGTGTTTTACGGTGCTAACGACAGCTTTTCGTGTTTACTAACGAGACATAAAGGGGGTCGCTGGGGCCCTGTTGAGTGCGTTTCCCCCCTCAGCACAGCCGGACATCCGAAATGTGAAACAGAGAACTCGGAGCATCAGGACAGACGGGTTCTTAGTCAGCAGCTGCTCGCTTTCTGCTATTTCTGGACACTGTTTAACGGGCTAGCCGATGGCTCGACACCGGCGTCGGACCACAAAAACATCGGGGGACGTCGCCTAACGTAACGTTAGCTTTCATTTCAGTCAGCCTAAAGTTTTTAACTACTAAGTTTGCGTCGACTGTAACGTTTCTGCTCGGTAAACCCAATGGTGTCTAGTTAGTTTACGTTAGTGTAGTAAACTAAATCACACCTCACCTTTACAAAGTCTGCTGCTTCAAGTTAAAAGTCTCGTCATCAGTGCAATGTCAACAAGAACACCACTACCCACCGTCAACGAGCGGAAAACCGAAAACGTAAGTAACCTTAGTCACATAAAGTGATTTATTCAGTGTATTTACAGTCATACTGTCCACTGTTTCCAGACTTAATTGTGTGGTTGTGTTTTTCGCTGCTTTGTCGCAGTGTAGCCTGCAGGGTGTTTTGTGCTGATCGTGCACTTTAAGTGGATTAGCTATCCCTGCATTGTAGGTACCGGTCTGGAGACAGATGGGCCACCAGCCTGAAGTACCGCATGGGGTCTGGAGCATCAGGGATAGAGACTGAGCCCCTTATTCCCCCTAATGAGCGCAGCATATGTTTGCGCTAACAGTCTCCTCGAGTTGTGTGTCTGTATGTGTAACCGTATTGCTGTCTGTTCTGGTCACGTCTTCTACTTAAGTGTTTTCCTGTGCTTGGTCAGGGCTGATGCGCATTGAATGAATGCACCGAGGCTAACCTTGAGCAGCCCGCTCACTCATCACTGCTGCAGCAGTTTGTCCTAATACTCACACGAAATATTTCAATATATTAGCAAAATGAAAATCATCCCAAAGGGCATGTGGGTTTATGTCATCAGTGCGTCACGGGCTTGTCCGCAGAGTGGGTACGTGAAGTAAACGCACACACACACCTATAACACCTATATAGTCTTCTTTTAGAGATGTGGCTTAGGCAGACCTAGCTCACACCAGATGAAGGGTCAGTTATAAAACATCCAGCAAAGCTTGAATGAGAGAAGCTAATATATAAATTTGATACCAACCGCCCGATCAGACCTATCTGAGAACTGTGTGGGCGTGGCTAACGATCAGCTTGATTGACAGCTCTCTGTCCAACACTCTTGGCCTGCTCACACAGAACTAAAATCATGATCCAGATATTATGTGAGGCTAACTGGATGAGAAAGTCATGGATGATCAGATGTATGTATGGACGTATAGATAAAGCAGCGTGTGAATGAAGGACCAGACAGCAGGCAGCTATGGACAGGTTGTTGGCTTCTGGTCATGCTGGTTTAGCTGAAACTGTCTTCTGTGGTCGGTGCCAGAAAAGTCAGCCCTGTGATTGGTTAGGAAAAGCTTACGGAAGCATTACCCAAAAGTAGGACCACCTAGATTACATGGAGAGGAAAGAAATACAGTGAAATACAGCAGGCATTAGACCTTGGAAAGGTAATTCTAAGACATACTGTATACATGTTTATTACAGTCCAGAGGAGAAAGATTAACATAATTAGAAAGAAAACACAGATTTAGGTCTTCTGTGGCTATAAGGATTGGAATTATATATCTGTATATATCTTCAGAATATAGCCTGTACATAGGCTTTCACATTCAACTGGATATTAATTAGAACATTTCAGTCTATCTCTCTTAACAATAACGTAACCTGTTGAGTTCCGCATTTCAGGCATTTGATAGAAATAATAGTGGAAGGTGTCGGTCAGTCTGCGTGTCAATAGGGCTAACCCAACCCTGTTAAAAGAGTGGCCCCTCAGTAATGGGTATCAGCACAGAGTATCGATGAGTTCCCAGTTCCCACGGAAAACGGACAAGGCTGTTGGTTCAATGGCATTCAGTTTTCCAACATGAAAGGCTCTCAGTCTAACATGAAGCACCGTGTCAGTACTGTAAGTAGTCTTCATTTTCATCTGTTGTTAGTGTAGCAGTCACTTTATAAGACTCAGACATTCTGTTTTTATTTACAGAGCAAAAGAATCATTTAAACGTTTGGTTTGCCGTTTTTAGTGAAGCCTTGCATTTTCATGTTAGATCTGACTGGGTGGAACATTGAAGTTGGCACCAGTGACGATGTGTAGGGCTTAGCTAAAACTATGTGTAGTGCAGTGTCAGCTTTCTTTGGAGACAGTACAGTGTTGTTGGAGTATCACATGAGGCTCACCAACCTGCTAACAGTTAATGCTGATGCACAAATCGCTGAAGCAGTTCAGTAAACAGTTCAGTAGGAAGGTTGCGACCAGTAATATAACTAGGTTCGTCGAACTATTTAAGTTATTTTACCTGAATAAATGCACTGTGTTGTGTATTTAATCGTGATAAATCACATGTGTTTTATTTGACCCTGAAGAAGGATTTCACCTAAATATTTGCTTCATCAGAATGCATTTGCTACTTTTTGTACCTCATGTAATTTCATGTTCTGTGTGGGAGTGCAGGGTTCACATGATCCTTAGCTCGAAAGTCCTGTGATTTCAATAAATTGAGCACATCCAGTGAGAGAAACAGTATCTATGTGTTCCAACCTATGAGTGTGTGTTTCAAATACTCGTTTACGGCCATAGCCTCTTGCTCTCATGCTGCTGCTTTTTGTCTTGTTGATTTATCTATAGTCCCTCCATGAGCACTGTACACTGTTGTGTCCTAAAGATGTGTTCTAGTGCTAAAGTTAATGATATTGCTGGTATCAGTGATGTATTTTACTGACTTTAGACTCAACGTGCTTTGGTGACAAATTCATGCCAATGCTGTAGGTAGAAGTAGCTGGTTTTAACTTGAGAGCCATCAGTGTAACTTGCCCTTTAAATGCTGTCCTTGGCAGCTGGTCTGGAGCTATGAATGATTTGAAGGGTGTTAACGGTTTTACAGATGCTTTTCGTCAATGTTTTATTAATGCTGTATTCATGACACCGCCAATGACCAATTTGGTGATTACTTACATATGATGTTATGCTTCCATGATAAACTGCGTTTATGCAAGTGTGATGTAAAATTCATATTCATGTGCAGACAAAGGAGTCAGTCTTGGAGAAGTGGCAAATTAATTTTTGACTGGATAAAACTTAACCGAACTTGTGTTTGTGTCAGGCTTCTTGACATTAAAAAAAAAAAAAAAAAGGCAAACAAATACAGGTAACATGGACCACAGGCAAAGCTTAAAGAATTATTGGTGGTACACTGTATATTATTTGCAGTGTCTTTCTGTGTGTTCTTTAAGTTTTTCATTTGAAACAAACCCGAACCAATTTGTTATTGTTCCTTTACTGTAATCCCATGTGTTAGAATTACAGGTATAATTATGGTAATCAGTTTTACATTTGTTTTTTACTGCAGTGTACTGGTAGGATATGAACACTGTTCCCTGTGGTGGCCAGCATCTGTCGTGTTTTCTGAGTATTGTTTGTTTGTGATATAGTTGATGGAAAATGATGATACTGATATAATGGGCAGTTGCTATTCACTGTCAATCTAATATGGAACAAATGATGTGCTAGACAGGAACGTGTTTCCACCCCTGTATGGTTGATATAGTTGTTATTATGTCAGCTTTTCCTCTGCCAACTCCACAACAGTGATCACATCCTGTGCTTATCTGTAGGTGGTCATCATGGATTAAATGGAGATGTTTGATGAGTAATAGCTGGCATGTAGAAATTAAATATATTATGGTTAACGATGTGATAATGTTTAGTATTTTAACCATCACTTGCCTGTGAGACCTCTTCACCGATAATACAGCAATAGAGCAAAACATAGTTGTGTTTTCGTCTTTAGAAAAACGTTTTTTTTATTTGGGCAAGCAGTTTGGAACTACAGTGATGAGCTGTAGTAGGATGTTTAGGTTCACTATTTGTTTGTGTAATTGCTCCGTACCTGCAGTACAGATCAATTTTATTGTTTACGTTTTGATATTTTGAATCCACAGCATACTTCTAACGGTCATGGCCGAGTGGAGGGAACCTCTCGGTCTGCAAGGTCAAGCGGTCGAAACCGGGGTTCAGGCAGTTCTGGATCTGAGGAGCAGCACCCTCATGTTGGGAATTACCGGCTCCTCAAAACCATCGGAAAGGGCAACTTTGCCAAGGTCAAACTGGCCCGTCACATCCTCACAGGCAGAGAGGTGAGTGGACTAAGGTCACAAGTGTGCTTCCTGTCACACTGCGGTTTTATAGTTGCCAGAATGTTGCAGCTCTGATATTTTAACAAATCAGAGCTGTAAACTGTAAGTTATTACCAATACACTATTACTTTGGGAACACTGAGTCTTGATGTTGGTTTTTAAACTTTAGTTACTTGATATTGCTACTTTTGCTATGTAACTATGTAATGTCAAGGACAGCCAAATCAGGTAGTTGTCAGTGTTTCTCAGGTTTGGATAGCTTGTCTGCTTCCTTCATTTGCGAGATTTTTTTTCACTACAGCAGATGTGAGTGTGTTATTTATTCTTTCATTGGGCCTAAATGATTTTAAACAGCAAGTGAAAAATGCCGCTGGCTGCAGATTTTTGTCTATTTGTTATTAATGGCCTGAGTTTAAAATATTCCAATTGTGTGATTATCTAGTGGAATAACATTCCTATTTTTTATCAGGTGGCGATAAAGATTATTGACAAAACACAGCTGAATCCTACAAGCCTTCAAAAGGTAAGCCATAATATGGTTTCATTATTAAATGTTGGGTGTATTGCTAATGTTTTTATTACGTTTGTCTGAAACAGACATCTGGTAAAATAACTATTTTGGGTCTTCAAACACCAGCTACCCCAAAGCTTTGGACTAACCTTGAATCAGCAGGTTTGTTTCCTTGTTCTCAAGGAAATGATGTCAGTCATCTCAGGAAAGGAGGTTGTTTTGGACAAGTAAGCATTGTTTTAGCCTGTGGGGAAATTTTGTCCAGAGAGCTTTCATTAGGCGCAGATCAGACTTAGCTGTGTCATTTTTCATTTTGTGTCTGTTTATTTTAAATGGTTAATTCCGCTTCCAGCTCCTGACTGGCTGATGTCTATCAGGGCTTGTGTTTTAGTTGCACACAAAGGCTGCATGACTGATTTAGTTATTATTGAAGAACAGTTAGACGTAGGGATGCGTAAGTGTTGGTAATGGTTAGGCGAACCATTCCTGGGAAAATATACAGGCCAACGATTCAATTAAAGTTAAAAACAGTTTTTGTGTGTGAGAAGTTTCATGGCTTTGTTTGTACTTGCTACAATGAAGGACGAGTATATGCATTGTCATGCATTGTTAAGGACGTACTGCTCCAGTCAGGCTAGCTGTTCTGGTTGATGTTAGTTAGAACTAGGCCTGTGCTCAGTGAGACTTAAACAAACTTACCATGCTGACTGGCCCCAGTGACCGTAGACTATGCAAACTACAGCAAGACAATCTGTGAGCTGCTGGACATTCGATCATGCTTCCAAATCTTTTAACCCGCTCGGACCAGTCGCCATATTTGTGTATTATGATATGGTCAAATTAGACATGGCAGACTAGTTATCCATTCATTTCATTTTACAGATATTTGAATCTCATTGAAGCATTTCAGTCAGTCAGAAGATGTAGATGACTTTTTATTATAATATAAGATTATATGCCTGTTGCTATAGCAATACTCCTGGAATATCTAGCAATTGGAAAATCAACTGACATATAAGTTTCAGTGATTGCAGACAGTTTTAAGAAAGGCAAATGCAGTCATGTAAGCTCATGTTTGTTTTATTCTGTTACACTGACTGTACAAAATATATCTATCTTTGCTCCTTCACTAGAAGAATCTCAGTCGACTGCCGTTGGCTTTTTTGACTTCTAGTGGACAGTGTTAAACTGAAGTGTATGTGATAGATGTTTGGTTATTCTTTAGACTGTATGTCCATCATTAAGAAAGGCTACGTAAAAATAAGGTGCTTAGTTTTAAGCCTCCTGCGTTAAAGGCAGCTAATAAAAACACTTAAAAAACTCACTTCTAGTATCCACCCTAAAGCACATGAAGTCTGTCAAAAGGTATATCCACCTTTAAGCTGCATCTTGATTTTTCTTCTTGTTTGACATGGAAAAATGATTCTAAGATAAACCTTTAATTGCTGTTGGAGAAATAACATTTTTTCTTTTGTGTTTTTCTTTGTTTTACTAAGCTGTGATATGTGGTACACTGTTATAATCCCCATTGTTGCTGTTTTGGAAAGAGAACTGAGAGTGAAATTTGAGAGGGCTAATTTACCACTAAACAGCTTATGAATATGCTCTGGGTTTGTGTTTAAGACGTTTGTAGTAGTAGTAGTAAGTAAACTGCCTGTGTTCTGTCTCGGACTCGCCTTATTTTACTTCAGTTGAATAGAATTGAAAATAAATGCCAGCAGACTTTGGGACTTCAGCTTGCCTCACAGTGACTCCCTGCATTTTAATAAGTCTGTTAAACTGTGAGTGCACTGTGATTGTGCTGAGAATGAGTGTACTGTTACTAATGAGTTGAATCAAGTGTGTTGGGATCAAGAAGTGATCAGAATTTGCTACAATGAGGCTCCCCAAGGCCAGAGCTGGACACATCTGTGGTAAAATGTTAAACATGGTAAACAGTATACTTTGTGTAAAACAACAGCATCTTTGCTCTCTCTCTAAAAATGGTAGCAAAAGTGGATATTGTCAGAAGGTTTTTGTAGATCCGCTAAGAATCTACATTGCGCTCCGTGTCTCTTGGCCCGTGCTGATGGTAGCAGCTGGCCGGAGGGAGTGAGAAAGACCAAGGGCAGATGGACAGATAGGTGGCGGATAGAAGTGAGGTGAGACTGAGGGACAGCAGGACGGTTTTTGAGGGGCAGATAAGGAGAGAGACAGAAGGGCTTGTGACGTTGGTGGAGTGAGCGAATCAGAGGTGCATAAGATAAAGATAAAGTAAAAAGCAAGTGAGCAGGAGAGGAATAAAGAGGCAAGAGAGCATGAGACTAGAGGGGATACGTGTAGTGGACGGGGTGCTCATTGGGCATTGTGTTGATAATGTGGGATTTGAACCTGTGCCCACTCTGACACATGCGTTCAGAGGCCACAGCTCTATTATTAGCTGAGCGCTGGAGCACACTGCAGCCACCATTAGTTTTTCCACAGCGCCATTGATTAGAATTCTCTGAATATTCTGCCTTTCGTGCCTGCTGGTACCGTGCCAACACAAGAAAAGCTGTGACTCATATGTGTCTCTCTAATCGCCACGCAACGAGAGCAACGTGTGCTTTCTGCAGATTTTCATCTCTCTCTTTCTTTCGCCTTGATTTGTTGGCTTTTCTTTCTTGTTTCCCACTTGTCTCTACAGACCTCCCTACAATGACCTTTTGTTACCTTTTGTAGCAGTGCAGTACCACAGGTGCATTAGTTTATAGAGCTCTCTCTTGCTTTTATTCCAACACTCACATGTGTCCATTTGAGTGTGTGAGCACCTTGTGGTGGGTAAGCGGTTGTGTAATTGAGTGCGTGGGTGTTCAGGCTCCGAGCCCGCACTTGTCCCTCGACTGAAGAGAGTTGTTGTGCCGTAGTGTTCCTTAGTCATCAGAGAGGTGTTAAGATGGCGGATTAGAGACAGAAAGAGAGTGCGAATGGAGGATGATGGAGAAACGGACAGAGCTGTACAGAGAGAAGGACATTTTTGTCCTTGGACAGCGGTATCTTAATGCTTGTATGGATTCTGCTGAGCAAGAGAATTCCAGTAGAGGACAAGATATATTCCCTACAGCAGTGCTTCACATTCCTGGTCCCGGAGTACCACTAGAGAGTTTTCCCTGCTCTCCACACACCTGATGCCTCTAATGAACAAATAAACAAGCCCCTACTGAGGTGGGCTAGTCCAGGAAGAATACTACAGCATACTCCACGACCAGAACTAAGAACCTTGGCCTTAAAGGGAAAAAAAAAATAATAATAATAATAATTTACTCCATTTTCAATTACTCCATATGTAGGCAATCAGCCAAGTCCAGCTTGGTGTCCTAATTTTGCTTCTTTAGTTTAGCACTGGAGCTACAAAGCTTTTGTTGCAAACAAAAACAACCCAAATTGTTTCTGTAAATACATCCCCAAAGCTTCAGTCCACCCACTCAAACCATGTCCAGGTCTATATTAGGCTTGTGCAAGCCTGTTGATGTGGTTTAGTGCACAGTATGTAACTGTACTTCACTGCATAGGTAAACTGCACTGCTGTTATTTAGCTGTTATTACTAGTATGTGAAATGTAGGCGCATTCAAAATACATGTGTATTTCTTTACAGCATCCTGTGTATGGCTCTCTGTCATGAGGGGTGTTTGTAGGAATGTGTTAGCATGTTTGGAACATTGCACAGTTTTTGCGTCTGGGTCGTATCACCACTGTGAATTCTGACCTTTGTGTTTCTATAGGTTGTAGCATTATGTGTCAAACCCCTCTGAATGATTAAATTCCACTGATTTTCCTAAACAGCAGTGGGATTTTCCCATTCCTGTTTGGATTTTTAGGAAAAAGAGAACTCTTTCCTTTCTGGAGAGTGTGTTTTTCCGTTCTTGACATTGGCTGTTTCAGTTCTACGGCAGGGATTTTTTAACGTAGCAGGGAAAGTCCTGGCGTCAGACTGATATAGAAGGGCTTGTAGAAACTTCACCCTCTAGTTAGTCAGTGTGAGGAATGTACTTTTAGGATAATAATAGATCTATAATAGGTGTAATAATAGGTATCCAAGTGTAGTGAGGATCTTCTCCAACCCGCTCAGAGCAGCTTCTTGTTCCACCAGTGTGTCTGTGTGTGTGTCTGTGTCCTTTTCTGACATGTCTGAGTGCAGAAAGAGAAGCTGAAGTATGGGGTGGTTGTGAGGTTTAGTGATGCAGTAGAGTGAGTGCTCCAGTGGTCTCCCTGAACCCTGTAACCCCTGACCCCTCCCACACTCCCAACATCATGCTGCCCCACCCTGATCTGATCTGCTGTCTGCTGCTCTTCCTGTATCTCTTTCTGTCTGTCTCTGTCTCTCCCCCTCTGTGTCTGTTTCTGTCCCTGTTTCTATTTCTCTCTATCACTTTCTGTTGCTCTTTCCATCTCTCTCTTCTTTTTCTTTACCTCCTTGTGTTTTTGTCTCTCCAGCCAGGTTTCCATTTAAACGTTTAGCAGATGTTATGCACAGGCACAAACGTTGGTCAGAAACAAAGTGTGAATTAAACCGTTTTTCCATCCATTGCAGTGCACAGACACTTTAGATGACGTAGACTACCATGATTAGGGGCTGCATCCAAACGTGCAAGAAGGAGAGATTAAACTGTTTTGCTTTAAGTAGACTCTTTACAGCTGTTTGTCATCTTTTTATGGACTTCCAACTCAGATATATAGAGCAGTACAAGAATGAGAGCTGTAATCTCCACACCACTCCACTGCCGCACCATTTACAGTGGAATGGGAAATTCAGATAAGAAGCCAGCTTTAATCTCTGTTCACT
Organism: Megaleporinus macrocephalus; assembly: GCA_021613375.1. Taxonomy (NCBI): domain Eukaryota; kingdom Metazoa; phylum Chordata; class Actinopteri; order Characiformes; family Anostomidae; genus Megaleporinus; species Megaleporinus macrocephalus. The sequence continues at coordinate 19,802,517 of CM038706.1, forward strand.
TTGCATCTGGAAGCACAAAACAACCAGACAGTTCTGGGAGCACATTTTTCAAACAAGCTCAGGGTTAGACCTTTCAGAACTGCGAAAGCAACCTTCAAAACGTTTCGAACAGTTAGTGCGTGTGTGTTTTCTTGTAGAAGTATATTTGTGAGGACCACATGTCCTCACTGGTATAGTACAGTCTGAATTTTTTGGTACAGTCTGAATTTTGCTGGTCCTCGTTTTAGCACATGTCATTTTCTCAAAAAAGCAATAAAAAAATCTAATAGAGCAGCAGATTAGTCTTTTGGGTACTGAGGTTAAGGTTAGGTTTTGGTGTAGGTGTAGTATTATTTAGTCATAGTAAAACAAAGATCAATAGAAACCTATGGATGACCTCACTAATATAGTAAGACAAACGTGTGTGTGTGTGTGTGTGTGTGTGAGTCCTTTAAAACTCTTTTTTTTCATCTAAAAACAATCTTTCAGATTTGCGTTTGTATCTTTCTGTCGAGCTCTGTGTGTGTGTATTGAGTCAGAGAACAGGGCTTTACTGCTCTACGGTTTGAATGTGTGAACCATTGCCGAAGCGCCTATAACACTTGTTCTGCATCTTTAGCACCCTCTCCGAGCTAGAGCTGTATTAATGAGGAGAGAAGGGCACAAGCTAACAGCTTATGAGCACAGTCTGCCTGACATTTCATCTATTAAAGATGAACGACAGTCAGAGGTCTGTTAGTAAGGATCTATTATGTATAGCACTTAACCTTAACTTCTAGTGTGATGAACAGTCATGTAGAGCGAGCTCGCTGTTAGAACACTCTGTGCATGCTTGCAGTGAAACACTGGTTAGGGGTGATGAATAATTTAGTAGTCTGTGCTGTAAAGAACGCCCGTCACCATTATGTAATTACCTGATCACGTTTAATTAAGCTGATCGTAATTATTTAAGGTCAGCATAGTTGTTTTCTGCATTGATAGGCTTTCACAATCACATGTTTACATCTCAGCAAACGGAATTCTATTGGGTGCATTAGCAGCAGGGTAAAGACACTCCCCTCATAATGTGTTGTAGGTCCAGTCAAAAAGAGTTGTTGTTTTCATAAGATTTATGGCAGAGTGTGTATGTGGTCACATAGTTTCAACAGTTACATACAAGTGGGCGATGTGGTAAGAATGATTTTCTAAGATTTAACTATTTGGGACAGAATAATACCTGTAAAGCCACATGTCAAATATATTAATAATAATAAAAATAATAATAATAATACAACTGTGTGGCACTAAATACAATTAAACATGCTTCATTGTGCTCACGTGTAGGGCTGCATGATATAAGAGACTAACATTGCTACATTGTTTTTTGTGATATATATATATATATACATATATATATATATATATATATATATATATATATATATATATATATATATATATATATATATATATATATATATTAGTATGATTATACAAAAACAGGAATTTTACCAGATTACTTGAAAAGCTGGATTTTGAATAAATGTATCATCAAATGATTGGAGTGATCTTGCAGACAATTGCATCTGCATAGAAAGTAAAAACAATAATAAAATACACTGAAAACCTGTCTGTCCTGAACTTTAATGCTGTGCCGTTGGTTAAAATGCAACACAAAAGCAGGCAAATGATGTGACTACTATGGTGCACAGGTTACTCTACTTATGTTATAATGAAACATAGACAGTCAATATTTCTTGTTAGTTCTGATGATATTCACAGTATGCTCAGAAATGCTTATTGTGGCCTCATTTATTTCATTTGTACTTTAGTAAAACATTTTTTATATGGTATGTAATCATTAAAATACCTTGACTGTGACAGGCTAATGTGATGTAGTCTGTGGAGGGCCATATGTAATTGAGATACATCAGAAAAATATAGATGGGATATAGCTGAACATTTCTGTGAATAATGTAATTGTGAATAAGTTTGTGTGTGATAAAGAGAAAAATGTGTGTTTGTCTTGTTTCCTAGATTCTGAGTATAACTATTACTTTTTCTTCAACAGCTCCTCAGGGAAGTCAGAATAATGAAGATTTTAAGCCATCCAAATATCGGTAAGAAAATACTGACTTGAATAGAAACCAAGGTGTGTGCGTCCGCACTTTCTCTCTCTTATTATAGCAGCGAGACTTGCGGAGTAGAGAGTTCCTCTAATTTCCTCCTCCGCATTTGTCGTGATTTCGTGCCTGCAAATAAGATAATGAGTAGTTGAATCAGACGTATCATCATGTCGACACAGAACGAGGCTCTGTGTGTTCCTGTAAACTTAAACTAGCTGCTGCAAACGCTCGCTTGAAATCATGGCTCAGTGCGAGAGAGGGAAAGAGAGAAAGAGAGAGAGAGATGTTTCCTTGGAGACGTTTCGTTGCTGGCAGCGCTCACCCCTGCGGAGGGGAAAGGCCGCAGTGATGGATGTGCGGTGTAGAGCTCATCTCTCCATTTGAAAATGAGCAGCCTCTGCTGTATACTTTATGATCAGCCTCAGCGCTTAAACAGTCTGTAAGAAAGAAGAGCAACAAGTAGTTTACAATACAGCACGTACAGTTCTGCTCAAAATCAGCACTCTTTATTCATTACGAGGGAACACGAGTTACTCATTTTTAAAAAAAACCTGAAGATTACATTAAAGCATTAATAACTATATGCAATATGCATGTAATCAAAGTTTGGAAATTACTGCTTCAACAAATTGTCATTTGCTTGTTAATGTTTCCAGAAAAATTAATAACAGTAATAATAATGATTGGTCATTTGACTGGAACATGAGTACATGATAGGTGATATCTTACTTTTGCAGTGCTTTATCAGGATTGGAGAGTTTCTTCCATTTAATTGTGTGCAATAAGCTAAAGCAGACAGTGTTAGGAGAAATAATGTCTGTGCTAGGGTTTAAAAAAATATCAAGAATATCAAGTATTGTGATATGTTGTTTTGTGGTACTGTGTCAATGCTCCAAAACACAAATAAAAGTTTAATTAGTAGGTACATACAAAAATTGGTGGAAAGCAGTAGCTTGTTTTGTGTTGCGTTTAATTATATTGTGTTGTGATTCGTTTTCAGCTCTTAGACTCTTCCACTCCAACATCAACAAGTAACCTTAGGGCACACAGCTAGCATTAGCAGACTTATGCTTGTGGTGGGATGTTTTTCATACTATGATAATTCTCTATGATAAAAAATCGCAGTATATCGCCTTGCTTGCAATAGAGCAGTATATTGCAGCGTACTGAATCCCTGTATTATGTGATATGTCGCCAGGTTCTTGCCAAAACGCAGCCCATTTTTCAGAAAGGATTGCCTTAAATAAACACCAGACATCATCAGCTTGATTTTCAATGTGTTGCCATGTTTGTTTTTTGAATGCATTCCTGCGTAACAACCATGACATTGTCATGCCATTGAGTGTGACTTTGTCTTGAGCAGGAGTCCGTGTTCGCATTTAAACCACAAACAAAAATATCCTCTAAACCTGGACAGACAAGACATCTGGAAGGAGAGGGTAGCAGTTGTTTGTGAGCAAGACGAGAAGTCTGTAGCGTTTAAAAACCTCCACCTACACATGGGATGTACACGTGCCTCTCAAGCATCCATTGCCCTCGCCGTGCCCTGCATGCTCACGTAATTCGCAGAGTATAGGAGCACTGCTTATAAATAAGACATGATCTCCTGAGGAAAACATTCCATCTCAACTTATCTCATCTTACTGGAGAAAATGAAGTTCACATGAAAGGGGAGTAGAAGGAAAGAGACAAGTAAAATGAGCAAAGATTCAGAGACAGCTGGTACAACCAGTCTTTATGAAAAGGCTGCATTGTTTATAGCTGTTAAAATGACCAGATGATCCGTACTGAATCAGTCTGCAGTGTTTAAGCCTAATCTCCAAAGCTTTACTTTGGCTTATTTAAAAGTACCGAGAATGAAGTCTCTGACTTGTTTTAGTCTGAGGGGTTTAGACTTGTGGAAGGTTTGTAAAACTCCTTATAAAAATAAACCTCCGTGTCCTGTTCTCTCTACAGTAAAGCTCTTCGAGGTGATCGAGACTGAGAAGACTTTGTTTCTTGTGATGGAGTATGCCAGCGGAGGTACGTGTGTGTCTGCTTGTCAGAAACAGCTCCTTTCTTTTGTTCTTTTGTGTTGTTTGGGCTTACATTGTTTTCATTGCTTTGGTTCTCTTTTGTGTGCAGGTGAGGTGTTTGACTACCTGGTGGCCCATGGGAGGATGAAGGAGAAAGAGGCCAGAGCTAAGTTTAGACAGGTGCAGTGCTCTTAACATCTTACTGCAGTGTGATTTTTACACACACACACACACACACACACCCCTATAGATCATAAGAGACATTGATTGACTCTGCAGTCTCTGGTAAAACCTGTTCCAGTGAATGCAGATGTTCCAAGGAAGTTAATAAATACTGTCAGGTAGGGTTGTGCAGTATTGACAAAAAATGATCTTGATATTTCCCTGTAATTTAAAGTCTTGTATTTTACTAGCTTGTACTTCTTAAAGGATATTGATATCTATCCACCCATCCATCCATCCATCCATCCATCCATCCATCATCTTCCTCTTTATCCTGCTAGTTGTGGTCATGAGGAGGTGTTGCTGAGTGTGTGTTTTGCCAGGCGCCTTAGCTGGTTTAGGTCTGCCTTGGACAGCGCGCTCCCGAAGCTCTTCATACTCCTCATACTCTGTGCAGTGGTTTGCTGGGAGATGAAAGAAGTGGTTAGTTGTCGAGCAATATCAGTCTTTTCAAATCCAAACCAGCTCCAGAGTGAAGATTTTCCTCGCCTAGGAGTTAAATCTAAGGTGGTAGGCTGCGAGGCTGCGAGGCTGGCGATGTTTTGAGTTTTTTCCACTGGCGCAGTGTGTTTACTCATTTTCAACAGGTGTGTTGTTTAGGCAGCTATACTAGCTTTAGCCTATGCTAGCACATAATATAGGTACTCTCAATGTGCACTCGCAGCAGCCTGTACTAAAGTAGTGAATGCGTGGAGTCGAGGCGTTCTGATTGGTGTTTTTTCCCCAGTCAGTATATTCAGCATACTCGATAACGTCAGCTCGCGCATCGTTAACACGGCAATGAAGATATTACTGTAGACAATATGTATCGCACACCTCTACTGTATGATGTCCATCTTATACTCCGCCTGATACTGCATTAACCTTATGACCTCACAAATTAGGGAGTGGAATAAAATTGACACATTTTTACATGTAAGAATCTCTATAATCCCTAAAAACTACAAATGCACAATAATGCTGGAATAATTTTGGTATCGGGAAATAATTGTTTTAAAATATCAACAACACATTTTTTCAGATTTAACAAACTATAAAATCAATAAAGTGAGAGCAGTTACCTTTCAATGCTTAACCTTTTAATAATTAGATGAGTAGTCCAGGCAACTAATAAAATGTGTCAAATGTATTTTGATAAACTTGTTAAATTTGAAAGTACTTGTTGTATTAATAAGCATTTTAAAATCCTATGGTCATTAGTTATTTTTTGTTTGAAAGTTGTGCAAACTTTACCAGTGTTCGTCCACAGAAGAATATTAGGGAAAAAATTAAACGCAATAATAAAAAGTGAATATAGTTTGTCAAATATAGTATAATATAATATGTGCATTCTTAATGAGCATTGTACACTCATGGCACAAGAAGCACTCTACTGGACCTTTTATTCATCAACATCCACAGAGCTGAATTATGTGGGTAGGTAGACGCGTTAGTCTTATTCCAGAAACAGGAAGAAAACCGTTCTCTGTTTATTTGTTAGAAATAAAATATTAAAAATAAAATAAACCATGTTGTTGCTTTTACTTTTCAAACCTACAGAAAAATGAACAAAATAAAAAATCTGAAACAATAATGTGAAGTGACTACATTTTTACCAAGTCCTCCAGTTTATAACCTCTGGTCTACATTTTATAAATGTTTATATAGATGTAGATGACTTGACAACATTGTGGAAGAACACAATGGCAGGATGGACACTTCTGTTCTAAAGTGTTATTCTTTAAACAGAACATTTACAAAGTGTCTGCTCCTCTTTACAATGTGTCCTTTGTTAACTAAATCTGCGTCAGGGTTAAAGCAAGGTTACAGTGCTTAGCTTCGTCACAGGGAAACAAAAGTGAATCAATGCAGTCTATTGGAAAAAAGAGCCATGAGCCTGTTAGAGCAGATGATCCCTTCTCCCCACGCGGGTCAGAGTTTAAATAGAGTCTCACCGCTCATACACTGTGGAATGTTTACGGTGATGGCGGAAGTGATAACATTGGCACTTAATCAACTCTAATAGATATTCAATTACAGTCAACGTGAACAGAAATTTAGAGCCCACGAATATGCAGGATTTGTTAAAGGAATGTATCTGGCAAAAGCCTAAATTCACAGTAAGAATAAAAATGCTCTCTTGTGCACTCTGCTTGTGCACTCTGCCTGTTCCAAAGAAATTCAGCACTATGCACTTATAGTTTATGGACATTGAAATATCACATTTTTTGTGGTTTACATTACCTTTATTAAGGTGTTGTTGTATTAAGAAAAAATAGTAAAAGATAATATGTAGATGTATTGTTTGTAAAAGAAAGAATGTGCTTGTGAGATTTGTGTTTTGATGGCTATAATGGCACCACAGTTTTCATTCATTTCTGTTTTCTGTTTAGTTTGACCTTGATTTGAATATTAAATTCAAAACTGAATTCAAACTAAATAAAAAACTAAACTTAAACTATTGCTTTTCAGAAAATACAATCTAAACCAAAAAATAAGAAACACTTTAAATTAAAACCCCAAAAAAACAACAAAAATATTAGTTTTTTTTAATCAAATTGTATTTTATAACCCTGGCATAGTTTGAAATGTACCATTTTATTTATTCTATTTCCACTTCTTTTATTCTCTTTAGATTGTGTCCGCTGTGCAGTACTGTCACCAAAAGCACATTGTTCACAGAGACCTGAAGGTAAGCAGTCATGTGCTTGCATGTGTAGCCCTTCTGGCTGAAGATCGGTACAATGACTTTGTGACATTTACTGTAACCTCACTAATTACTCTACTTAAAAAATATTGATGATTCATTTTTGCTTTTCAGTACTTTAATTTTTATTTTTTTTTTTGCTGTTTTTTCATGTTCAAATAAGAAAGCACAGCGTCGAGAATAGACTCATTATCTAGATTGGCCCTGTTCACACTCTGTCTTCACTTCAAAGCAGCATAAATGATCCATGAGAACAGAGAGGGTGTAGCGGGCTGGAGACAGCTGAGTGCATGTCAGGGGGAGGGCAGATATAAAAGGATTGCGCACTGTATATACCTGAAGATGCCTTGTTTATTGCTTTTATAATGTATGTGCACTGTCTTATACATAATGCATAGATCTGAAGTTCAGCACAGCCCTCTAAGGGGAAACTATACTGGAGTGCAAAAGACATAGGCTGTCTGAAGTGACTTTTAGAGTAGAAGATAAAATGTAATATACATCACAGTTGTTTATTAATATTCATCACAGATATTTCTACTGTTTTCTGCAGAGCACTGCTTTACCTAGCTATTGTTTCTTAATCTAAAGTTAAAGTTTGTTGAGAGTAAAGGCTCTGCAGTGTGCTGGCTTAGTGTGCCTGTACCCACAGTACCATTGGTGGTGCACTAGTGTAGTTTAGTATATTCAGAACTGGTCATTCAACATTCAGTGTCTGAGCTGTGCAAAAATATGTCAACAAACTGTCTCCCTGTATGGACAGTTGAATAAATCCACTATGTTTGCTAATAATACAGCAATAATCATTAGAGACGAAATGGTGTAAGTGTAGGGTGAAATGAATCTTGTTGCTGGTTACATTTCATCTGGATTGTATCCATCATTCATTGTTCTTGATGCCTTATTTGTTTCTTTTTCTTTTGATCCTTTCTTCCAGGCTGAGAACCTGCTGTTGGATGCAGATATGAACATAAAGATAGCAGATTTTGGCTTTAGCAACGAGTTTACGGTAGGGAATAAGTTGGACACCTTCTGCGGCAGTCCTCCCTATGCAGCTCCTGAGCTCTTCCAGGGCAAGAAGTATGACGGCCCTGAGGTGGACGTCTGGAGCCTGGGGGTTATCCTCTACACACTGGTCAGCGGATCACTGCCATTTGATGGCCAGAACCTGAAGGTTTGAATATCTCTCCTATAATCTGTAACTGTCATTTACCTTTTAGGCCACTGTTTAATATGTCTGATCTTTTTCCTCTTGAAATCTGAGGGCATTAAAAAAAATCTGTAATTTCTCCACCATAAATCACTATACATCATCACTGCTTCAGTTGAATGTATACCAAAGTGCATTGCAAGTCTCTTGTTACTAAGCAACGTACAGAGGCATGTTAGCTAATGGTAACAGTGGTTGCTGAGCTACTAAAGATAAAACTTACAGACTCTCTCAGCAGGAACATCATGAAGCACCAGCCTGGAGTTAATATCAAAGAGCCTGCTTTTCATTATAGAGCAAAACACTGTGATGCACTTACAAGTTACTGTAGTCACAGACCAGAAATTTAATGTGTATTTTGTTCATGTTACTTGTGTATTTTTCCCCTGCACTTTGTGTGCATGTCTTCACCTACAGCTGGCAGGAGACCAGTGACGATGAGAAAGTCAAATCAAATCACTGTTATTGTCACATCACGTTTAACCCAAATTTGAAAGTGCATTAAAATTTTGAAAGTGCATTTAAAATGTAAATACAAAGAAAACAATATATAGAGATTAACATAAAATATATACATACATATATACATTTTTCAAGTATGCAATTGCTATAATTTATACAGATGGAATCTTTCAATTTATGAAGTTGGTGAGTTTGTGGCAGATAAGAGATGCTCTCTATACAGTCTATACAGTGTGTTGTGTGTTTATATATATATATATATAAATATATATCTCAAAAACCAAAACAGAAGAGGTCAGTCTATATATGCTATATGCATGTGTGGATAGATTGAAGTACCTGTGGAATGCAGGTTGAGTCTGTATTGAGGTGTGGATATGATTTGGATTGTCCATGAGATCTTCGTGTTGATGATTCAGGTAGAAGGTGTAGAGACAGGCCCTTTGACCGATACTCTAGTACTACTGGCCTGAGGGAAGATGATGTCTCAGAACCGGCTGTAATGAAATTGAACTACTGCCGAACACGCTGTTATATGTATACTTGTAAAAGAGGCCTAGAAGCCTGCTCCATGCAGTAGACCAATGGCAGTCAAGAGAAGGTCTCTGAACAAACGTCACAGTGATTAGGTGCTCTGTTTAGCAAACAGCACACACCGCACTAAGCATCTCAAAGCACCGCATCAATTTGGAAAAAAAAAAAGTTTTGCTTTATATTTAGTAGTACAAATAAATAGCAAGGTTCAGTCCTGCTTAATTTAGCTAAAACTTATTCGTTACTGGTGAATACTATCGTAGGCTAATGATTTATGTCCAAATAAACTTATTTATTTATAAGTTGTTACATTGTAGTGAACAAAACAGTTCACCCCTTTATACTGTGATATGAGGGAAGAGGGTTATCCATTTATATCCCTATCTGTGGTTTTCCAGGCCTAATAGTGTGACCTTTTATTGAAGACTTTAAAAATATTAATGCTTCCCTTGTGTGTATCTGTGTGCGTTCTGCAGGAGCTCCGTGAACGTGTGCTGAGGGGGAAATATCGGATTCCTTTCTACATGTCTACTGACTGTGAGAATCTCCTCAAACGCTTCTTGGTGCTTAACCCTGCCAAGAGAGGAACACTAGAGGTTGGTCTCTGTTCTATTCTGTCTCTCCGCCATCGTTCATCCTTTAACTGGCAGACTATCCTCAGCCCATGTCCCTTCTTCTTGTTTCCACTCCATCTTATCTTGTCTGTTTTTGATCTATTGTTGCTTCATCTGTTACATTTCTATTGTTTTTTTGAATCCCTTAATCAATCCTTGTATGTTGCTCAGCTGTTCAGATGCATCACATCTTTCTGAATCTGTTGTCTGGCTGTTTGTCTTTTCCTTCATTTGCTGGTTGTAGCCATGGCTGCTGTCTTCTTTCTTGTGTGTGGCTAATGTAGTCTGAGCGCACTCATTTGCTGTTCCTATGAAACGATGAATAATGCAGTTGCAGTGTTGCTGTTGCTAAATGCATGCTCTTTGAGCGCTCTGTGTGGGGGCAGAATTGCTGGCGCTCAGTGCTTTGTACCTACATCTCCTTATGAACCTTTAAATTTTCATGGAGAATTAGATTCTTTGTTGCTTCTTTTGGAATAATGTGGAAATGGTGCCTCTTTGCTCTCTTTCAGCAAATTATGAAGGACCGCTGGATCAATTCAGGCTCGGAGGAAGATGAGCTTAAACCTTACACTGAACCAGAAACTGATATCTCTGACCAGAAGAGAATAGGTACGCGAGAACATGACTGCCGTCTCATATGTATCTCATATCGTGTGTGTGTGTGTGTGTGTGTGTGTGTGTGTGTGTGTGTGTGTGTGTGTGTGTGTGTGTGTGTGTGTGTGTGTGTGTTTTCCTCTTTCCAACCTTCTACAAATGCAGTATTGCAATTTTGCAGTGCTTAATGTCCAAGAGTTGTTTTTTATTTATTTATTTATTATTTTTTAAATATTTCAAATATAATGTCAAAAGCTTGGCTGTGCAGCATAAAGTGACACGTTGCATAATTCACAGCAGCCCAACATCCCCCTACCCCAGCACATGCCTGTGTAACTCCAGTTAGTGCAAGCTCAGAGAGGTAGAGCACATGGTTATAAGCAGAGCTTTGTGTAGCAGAGCATTTGCTGTGCTTACAGAAACACACAACATAGACCGGAGTCTAGTGCAAGTGGGGTGGTCTTCTGATCCATAAAACACGACTTACTGATCCTTATCAGTCCACTTTTTATAGCAATGCAGTGCCTATGCCTGCGAAGCCACACACACACACACACACACACACACACACACACACACACACACAGTGTTCTCCTTGCTCTCTCAGCTGGGTCTTTCCTCCTAGCTTCCCCAGCAACTGCAGCCTGTAGAGATGCCCATCTCCTGAGGCAAGGAAAAGTGGTGGGTAGTTGTAGACGAATAAAGAAAAGCACACAACGTGTGCACCAGAGAGAGCACCAAGTTTGAAGTGCATCTCTGGAAGAAGACACTTAGCCCTATGCCTGCGTGATACACAAACTTCATCCATCTGCCTCTTCAGCCCAAAGGCCTTCTGCATTATGACATGGTGTTGCACTCCTACACGTGTCTACCCATGAAAAGCTCCTAAAGACACGTGCTCACGAGTATAACAGTTTCTCTCTCTGAGTTTAAGCTTAGCTCATGTCATATCCGTCCTGCTGTTCTATGTAGTATCTAATAGAAAGAAAATCTTTGTGCTTCTGTAAATATTCTGATTTATATATTGGTTACTCTGCAGATGTTATGGTCGGTATGGGCTACTCTAGGGATGAGATCCAAGAGTCTTTGTCCAAGATGAAATATGATGAGATCACAGCCACCTACTTGCTTCTGGGCAGGAAGGCCAATGAGGTGAGGAACTACTCGGCACAGATTGTACTACCAGACGAGTTACAGCACAAAGTGCTTTAGTGACTTGATTTGATAACTAACTCTTGGGGGGTTTGTTTCCGGAATTTGTGTAGGAGGGGAGTGACTCCAGCTCAAATAGTAATCTCTCCTTGGCGAAGAACAGACCCACAAGTGAAATGAACGGCCAATCACCAGCTCATCTGAAGGTCCAGAGAAGTGTCTCGTCCAATCAGAAAACCAGACGCTACAGTGATCAAGGTGACTCAGCATTTACTGGTTTTGTTTTTGTTGGTGTACACAAATGGATAATTCTGGTGCATTTTGTGGAACAAATATTTATATAAATATAATTTTTTTTTGTATGAATTTATTGACATTTCCTTTGGTTCATGAGACATGTACCAATATGTCTGTGCTTAAAGTAGTGCTAAGGTTTGTCCCAAGTGGTTCCTTATGCATTTGAACTGGTTAACAGCTTTGAAGCAATTGACCAATAGAACGCTTTGCAACTTGGACATTAGGACATTTACGAACATGCACCAAAGCAGACTAATGCCTATTTCCATCTTTTCCTCTTTCCTGTCTCCCTCCCAGTGGGTGGTGTAGCTAACTCAGGGTTGAGCAATACTAAAAGGGCTGCCCCGGGCTCAGCAGATGGGGACGTCAAACAGGACGGAGGGGTGGCAGGCCGTAAGGCTCCGTCAAACAGCCCCCCCAGCCCATTATTGGGCAATGCCAACAACCCCAACAAAGCAGACATACCTGAACGCAAACCGGGTACCTCGGTCACTCCCAACGTGAGTGTGATTTTGTGTGTGTGTGTGTGTGTGTGTGTGTGTGTGTGTGTGTGTGTAATAGGTGTCCATTTGCCTCCAGCTGGGCATTGTCTTTGAGAATTAATAGCATTACTCTTACTTTAATGCTGTAAACTGACAAGCTGCTGAGGAGAAATGTTTTGATGTTTCCTAGAATAACTCTGGATCTGCAGGAATGTCCCGAAGAAACACGTACGTGTGTAGTGATAGGAACAACACAGAGCGCCTTTCTGTTATTCCCAATGGAAAGGAGAACAGGTAGAGTTAGGATGAAGCCTCTTCTTGTAGGTCTGAAATGTTTTATAATGTTGCATAAGATTTCTTTAAGAATGAATGTCTTTATGCCTGGCTATCTGCAATGTTGTAAGCAGTAGAGCATAAACGCATGCGTGACTGTTTCTGTCTTCCCTTCATCCCACCCGTCTTTCTGCAGTGCGACTTTGTCTCCGGACCAGCGGAACCCGGGTGCCTCCACTCACAGCATCAGCAACGCTGCCACAACTGATAAACTACGCTTCCCACGAGGGACCGCAAGCCGCAGCACCTTCCATGGGCAGCTGAGAGAACGTCGCACTGCAACATACAACGGCCCGCCAGCCTCGCCCACGCAGCCCCGCAGCCGCGGCAATGCCAACAATCTGCTCACTAAGCTGACCTCCAAACTTACACGCAGGTAAACACTCCCAAACACAGTCCTCTTAAAACATTAGCAACCTCTAAGATAAAGTATTAGCTAATATATGAGAAAGTATTAGTAATTTCAGAAACAAATTAACACTTAATACTACAGGCAGCACATCTCAAGCATTTTAGCACAGAGAAAGCAATAGAAATATATTTCTTTCTTTTTTTTTTTTACTAATTTGAAATTCATCATTCTCGATTCATCTCTCTTTTTGTAAGTTCAGTTGCAAATTGTCTTCTCATGACATCCATCTGTGTAATGTTCCCACTTTCCTTTTGTTTTGTCATCTGTTTGTGTTATAGAAACATGTCATTCAGGTTTTCCAAAAGGTAGGATTTCAAGTCTATCGGGGCAATTAATCAACTAAAAAGAGTCGGAATACTAACACTTAGTACTTAGTGGTTTTCTTTGATTGCTGTGATTATGTTCATTTATCTGGTGGTGTTCAATTAAGCATGCCTTAAAGCTTCCTCTGCATGCCGTCACTGGCCAAATCAGTCTGCCGCTGCTGATTGCAACTAATCAAGTTGATCTGCTCGATGGGGCTAGCTGGTGTATATTCATGAAACATGAATCTGTGTTTGTACTAAATTTTCCTGCAAACACATATACAAATATGAGACAGTTATGAGTTTCCTTATGGATTCTACATGAGTCTTGGGTTAAGTTGCAGTCTTGTTAGTTGTTAGTTCATTATTTGCTGCTAGTTTAAAGGTCATAGCTGTACTAGACTGATTCGCTCACTTGTGGTGAGGATACATTTGGGCTTGAATGGTCAGTGTGTGATGAAGCATATTTAGTGTATCCACAGGTTAATACATTTCATGCACAGGGAGGCTATAGGTGACCAAGACTTTCACATTTGTGACCCACAGAGAAATAAGAAAATAAGTACCTGAAATGATGTGTACCTCTTTTTCTCATATAAGACAGTTTTGCAGTGTAAAAAATCAACGTGTTACCTAACATTGGCTGCCTGTATAATATAGGGAGAGACCAGAGGAAGAGTGGAATTGTCTGTGAAAGAAGGACTTAAGTTTACTAAGAAGCAAGTCGAAGCCTGTGTGCTCTTGTAGAATCTTGAGTCTGCTGCCATCTAGTGGTAAATGAGGAAGCTGCAGCTCTGGGACTTGTTTCTTGGGACAATTTTGCATCATCTCATTCCATCTTCTCTTCGTTTCTTGTTCACTATTTTTATCTCATATAACATTTGTCCTTTGTTTTTTTTCCATTGTTTATTTGATTACATGTTTTGGAGTATAGGTTTAGTACAGAAATAGAGTAGAGTGCTCACATTCTCCCACTAGACCTGCATATCTGAATACATTGATCTCAGTAACACTACTGTATGGGTGTCCACAGCAACAACTCCTGCTAGTCTTATGAGACTGATTTCTGCAGATTTCCGTCTCCGTGCTCTTCCTCTGTTTACCACCTTAACATTATGTTCAACAGTTACTTTATAATCTCTAATGCCTACAAAATGTTCCTCTTTGCTAATTCTACTATCTATTTCAACCTTGCCCTTCTTTATCCTTTCTGTCTTCCCCTCTTTCTGCTCTCCTACTTCTCTTTTTCACTTCTTTTTCTCTTACACCTCTTCTTCCCTCGCTGTCCCTTCATCTTTATCTCCTTCTCTCCGGTGTTCTCCGTCAGGGTCACTTTTGACCCGAACAAGCGGCAGTCTGCCGTCAAATCAGGGCCGGGGGCTCCCTCTGGTCCCCCCACCCTCTCAGCCCCCTCCAACCCTGCGCCAAAGACTCTTAGTAAGTCTGTGCTCTTCTCCTCTACTGTCTCCTTCCCTCCGAGCCATGCTCTTCCTCATCCCTCACCTTCTGGCAACATGTGACCCTGCAACGGCCTACTCTTCCTCTGCCTCCTCTGAATTGCATTTCATTCGTTTTTTTAAGCCTTTTTTATCATTAAACTCCGTCTTTTTTGCAGATTCAGGAGCAGTGGCTATAGGGAGTTGTAGGAATACGCAGATGGAGAGTGTCTAGAGTAAGGGGCTTATTAAAATGCACACATAACGACACAGGTGTGTTTTTAGGGGATACCAGAAAGTGTCTGTGTGTGTGAGTATTTGTGTCGTTATGTGCTGTATGCGCACTTAGACTGAGTGTGTGTGCGAGAGCGGGTTTGTACGGAAGGGCTGTTTTTAATTCTGACACGTCTCAGTAGTATATACACACTCTCCTACACGTTCTCCCGCATGAGCACAGTCTATGTACGGCCGTGGCCATGTAAATCTGTCTGCGTCCACTGTGGGTTCACATGTAGCATCTCCTCTGCGGGGCTCCGAACCGGGTACAGGAACGAAAACAAGACCAGAAACAAAAAAAGAGAAACGCAACCATTTCACAACAGAAACTTGGGGTGTGTCTGAAATCGTTTTTTATAATATGTTTTTATATTCTATATATATATATATATATATATATATATATATATATAAAATATTATTTACCGTTTAAGTTCTAGTTAGGGTGTCGCCCGTTTTGTAGCATTGTCCAAATTCTCAGTGGACTCTTAGATTCCCTATATAGTCACTATATTGTTACCCACAATGCACGGTAAACATAGTGGACAACCAATGTACATTACTTAGAGTCTAACGTACTACAATGCATAAAGGTTTCTATGGGACCTTGATCTTTCTACGCGCCTTCGTCTCTGTCTGCTCTCATACCGAAAGGATGACTAGTGTAATGAACATCTGGACTAACAGAAACATAAATATGAAAAGTAATCGTCACAGAATGTTAATATAACCACAAGCTTGAGTAAATAAATCTTGTGCTTAAGAAATAAGGCAGTGCGTGACAATACTTCACTGAGTAGTTTTATTGATTAAATCAAAACTACAGAATGAAATATTTTGACACAGTCCTGATAAAGTACATTAGAACAGGGGGGTAATCTCATGGCGGCAGTAGCCAACATTGGTCCAGATTTGTTTATACGGCGAAAGGGGAAGATGATTTGTTTCCGGTGTAAGTGTCATCCCGTAAATGGTGTTCTACATAGAAGAGTCTGTGTAGTGATCAGTGACGGAGTTAATGCGTGGACAATTTCAGACACACCCTTTAATGTCAGGATTAAAGTCAGCTTTGTCATTTCTAACTAAATATGTTTTCTCCAGGACACGATGCCACAGTTAGACAAAGAGCAGCAACAGACAATAAATACAGACAAACTGTGCAAACGCTGTACTCTATACTGTACACAACTATACAACCATATACACAGGACAGTAGAGACTAGACATGTAACAGAGGGGTGGGGGGGGGGGGTGGATAGACCAACTGTTGGGGCAGAGCAGCAATAAAAATCACTGTATGTAGTGTATGTGTATGTGTATGTACTTGGTTACTGAATAATAACACTAACCTAGTAAGATTAGTGGATTGTATATGTTTTACCTCTAACTGTATCTAATACATCAACCTTCATTTTAACTCAGAAGTGCATTGAGAAAGACCCTCATTTACAATGTGGCCTGCCAAGTTAAACAGTTAACTGAAAATGAAAAGTTAAATTAAACAAATCCATTACAACAAATCAAAATCAGCAACACCAGAAGTTGAACAGCACAATTCTAAAGTGATAGAAATAACCCTTAGACAGGAAATGGGTATAAAATAGCAATACAATAAAAATCAAGTAAATGAAGCAATAAAGCAAGTAAATAACATTATTGAATAAACAACTCTAACTCTATAGTAGACGAACTAACATCAAATAACAGCTGCAGTAAAATAGTAATATGAAATAAAATAGCAGAAAGTAACTAAAGTAAAAGTTAAGGTGGTTATAAAGTTAATGCTGGTTTATACCAGCAAGCGGAGTGTGTTCTAGTTTGCTGGTGTAACTAGATTTTTTATAGGTGTGATGTAAGATGGCCTATGTCTGGAGAACACCCTTTAAATAAATGATATTATGTTATATACATCAGACTGGGAAAACTGAGGTGTTGCTTCGAAGGTTCCAGCCTCTTGTGCTGTGAACTGAATTTAGGTTCATCAGCTGATGAGTTGAACGAGTGTTGAAACACCAAACCGCATTCTACTCAGAACCAATTTTGTTAAATCTCCTATTCCGTTTCTGAGCCCTGTCATCAGACCTTTAGAGCAGACACTGTCCAGTGCGAAAGCACGGCAGGTCATGTGACTCTGTGACCTGATCATCTGAGAGATTTGGTAACATTTAACCTACAGCTCCTGTGTGTTTAGATTTATTTGTGTTTGACCACTTTACACAAAGTGCCTGCCACAAACCGCTGAGACGCCTTGTACATTTTTGGTTTGCCGCCCTGTTCTCTCTCACTCTCTCTCTCACTCTCTCTCTCTGTCTCTCGCTTTCTCTCATCTCATTCCTCGTTTCTCACATTTCCTGTTTCCTGCCCTATCTGATGCTTTCTAACATGGCTAAATGTTCTCTGCTTCCTCTCTTCTTCCTTTCTGTTTTCTAATCAAATATAATAGAGTCTCAACCGAGTTTGAGAGAAGCGGGAGATTTGAGGGCACAAGGTGAGAACTGAGAGAAAGGGATTTCATGACTCAGCTCGATTAGAAGGAATCTGATGTCTCTATTCCTGCTACGTCTGAGCAGATGCATTACAGCCCATGGTTAAAGCCTCTATGCTTAAAGAATCATTGTCATGGTCTGATTCTAGTGTATTGTTAGTTACCACTGCATGTGAAATTGAACGTAGCACAATGTTACTGTCGTAATGCTTTTTTGGTACATTCTGTGTGCTGTACACTGCATGCTGACTGCTATCAGTGGAGTGTTATCTTCATACTGTGCACCCCGATCACCCCTCCTGCCTGAAATGTAGTAGTGTAATCAGATCAGTTAGGTAACATGCATGGTTAAGTATGCATGTCTGAGTTTTGTTACACTTTTTGTTTATTGAATGTGTTTCTTTAAGTTGCTACCTCTCTTATCCAAAGTGTACCACTCGTACCCAGCCTCTTTCTGGTCCAGCTCTTTTCCATTTTTCTGTTTTTCTCTCTTTTTTTCACTCTGTTCTCTCCTTCTTTCAGTCGCCATGTACCTGGGGATCAGCAAAAAGATGAAGGGAAAGATGGAAAAGACGGGAAGCCCCGCTCTCTCCGTTTCACCTGGAGTATGAACACCACCAGCACCATGGAGCCGGCCGCCATCATGAACGAGATCCGCAAGGTCCTGGACGCGAACAACTGCGACTACGAGCAGCGCGAACATTTCCTACTGCTCTGCGTCCATGGTGACGGCCGCGCCGACAGCCTTGTTCAATGGGAGATGGAGGTTTGCAAACTGCCCCGCCTCTCACTCAATGGTGTCCGCTTTAAGAGGATATCGGGGACGTCCATCGCTTTTAAGAACATTGCTTCCAAAGTTGCCAGTGAACTCAAGCTATGAATATAATCTATGTAGAGGAATATATGAAAGTGTTAAAATCCTATATAGAGAAATTAATTAAGCAGTACAATCACAAACGTAGCAGTTTCCAAATGTGTTTTTCTTTTTTTAAATCACTTACCATATATATTTAAAATAATGTATAGACATTAACATTGCTTAAAGCAATAATTTCTTATGTGTCAATTATATTGTTAAAAGTTGCTGAACACTGTAAAAGAGAACTGGTTAAAACCTTTCGGTTAAGATTGTATACTCCATGACACATGCTCTGAGTATCCAAAAAAAAAAAGACGTGGCCTAAAACTACAGTACCCAAGATCTTCTTGAAGTGGAGCTTGCTTTTCTTTTTTTCCTATCCAGACAGTGTTATATAGGTATTCGGTGTCTTGAGCAGCCCGTGTGTAAAGAGTAAAATCCTGAAGGAAAAATGCTTTTAAATTACATACAAGTATTTTGGATCTCTGTTGCTCTGCACCTCAGTCTAGTTTCTTTTGTCATTGAAAGTGCTTGTTCTTGACACATGCTGCAGCCAGCTCAGTTTCAGTTCAGTTTCACTGTGTGAATGTAATGAGACGTTGCTGAAGGACAAAAAAAAATGTTCTTTTATTTATTTCTTTTTATGCCCACCACTCAAGTGTATTTGTGTATATAATGTACCTTGTTTTACAACTATTACACATTGTCTTACTCTTGCTTTTCAAGTTCTAATATTTTCAGGGCTACTTGTAAATGGTCACTGATGAGATTCAATATTAAAACAGCTATACTTGACTGTACTTGTAGACTGACTCATAAGATTTGGTTGGTCAACTGTATACTTTACTTTAATTCATAAAGCAAACCATGTTTTCTCCCCCAAATGCACATTTGTAATTTGTCTCTGTATCTGTCAATAACTTTTCCATACAGTGCAAATGTCAACATTAGAACAGATGGTGCTTTTATAGAGGTCAGATATAATGTTTTGGCAAAGTTATTCCAATGATGAATATACTCTAACTATCTATTTGTATTAGTTAAACAAGTATAACAATATATATAATATATATATATATATATAAGTTTTGACTGACCCATTTTAAATGCAAGGCACTGTGTATCTTAGATTCTTGCGCTCATTTTCAAAACCTTGACTACACTAGGAATTTTCAAACCCTGGTCCTGGAGGCACACTGTCCTTGTTGTCCCTGTTCCCAACACACTTGGTCAAACTTACTAGCTCAGTGATAGCCAATTAAAATGTGCAGGGCAGTAGGCATCGAAGTTCAAGGTTGAGAAACACTGCATCATTTTGAACACAGCTAACATTACTTGTATTTATGTATTTGTAGCTTCCTGCTAATTATATGTAATTACAAAAAACTGTGAGGTTGCACAGAACTTGTATATCAGAATAATTGTATTCATGTATCTGCCCCATACTGGTGAAAGCCAGCGTCTAAAAGGGGGCTTGCGCAACCTCAGTCCTAGCAGGTCCTGCTCTGAAACAGCTTAGCATATAGGTTAAAAAGGTTGGTTGTTGATTGAAATTCTAATATATGGATAGGTGTAGTCTGTGTTCCCTCGTTGGACAAAGCATTCAACCCCCACTGCCCCAGGAAATGCTGGCGCTACAGCTAGTAATTCACTTCAATCGTTATGCCTGTGCCTAAAGAGCTATTCATGATGGGTGATGATACAGACAGTAGACAGGTCTACAAGGGCCAAGAGTGTTTAATTCTCTCATTATGTCATAATGAAAGACCTCCAACAGAGGGAAAACAGCTTAAATACAACATGCATTCATGGATGGATTCAACATACATTCATTTTAAGGTGGGATTGGAATGTGGGGGAGAGGGTAGAGGAAGAATCTGGAATTTTAGGGAAGTGAGGTAGAGGGGTGGGTTGGCTGGGTTCACTTTTGGGCAGGCATGAGGTCATCAATGGACTGGCCTTTCTCCAACCGCTTCTCCATCTCTATCAGCAACTTGACTCCATCTACAACCATCTGAACGAGCTCCACCTCTGAGAAACCCAGTCGGTCAGCATTAGAGATATCAAATACACCACCCACAGCAGCAGTGTCCACGCCACCTGAAACAACAGACAGACTTTAGTACCACAGTTATCGGCTTCAGTTTCTCCAACAGCTTAGTGTGCTTCAGCTAAACAGGTTCTCATATCTGGTCAAGGAGTTGGTGATTGGTCGTAGCCTGTTACCTGTTCCACGTTTTTGCAGCCGCAGTCTCTTGAGAATCTCCTCAAACTTGTTGTGCTTGCTAACATTGGGAAGTTTGACGTGCACTCCCCCACGCAGTCCTGTTCCCAGGTTGGATGGGCAGGTGAGGACGTAGCCGAGGTGTTCATTCCACATGAACGCATGCCCCTTGTTCTTGAACAGCTCCTCGATCTGAAAGCACCAATGTTATATCAGACAGTAGGTACTGGGCACTGCACAGTATAATAAACTGTATAATAAACCTTCCACCTAAAAACATCGTATGAAGCAGCTTACCTTGGTAAGGCCTGTACAGAAACGTGTGAAGACCTCCTTCATGTTGCCACCTTTCTGCATTGAGATGACACGCAAGTGATCCTCCTCATTCACCCACACGAGGAATGTCTTGTTGTCATTGTGCCTAATAAACATCAGCATAGCATTAGCATTAAAATGCAAAATCTGGTACAAAATTCTAAATTACATCTATATATCTCTACAATGTGATTTAATTTAATATACCATCAAAACCTTTTTTCACATTTTGTTGATAATTTTAGTTAATTTGGCATGTGTTAAACTTAACATTTTACATACTGCTCATTTAATCATAACAGTACTCTAATCTTAATCACAAGGAATTGCATTCAGTGTTACTATCCAGCTGGCAGGGCAAGGCTACACACTGCTACTCTTGTAACTAATGGCAAAACCACATCTGAACACATATGAGGCACCAGGTTTTACAGGAAGTGCCTGTAGGGGTTCCTTGTTCTTTCAAACACACATCTAAAGGTCACCTCTAAGAAAGTTTGTACATGTAACATATTTGTCATATTACTGTACTGTACTGGCCTCCCGCTTTAGAAATCATGCAAGCTCTACAGTATATAAAAAGCATTTTGTGGATCTTCTTACCAGATGCCCCTGGCATCGGGCCAATCACGGGCCATTCCGGAGGCCAGCAGCAGAGGAGACACGGGTTTGTCAAACAGGAAGTGATCGTCAATGAGCTGCTGTTGCTCTGCGTCTGTCATGTTCTTTAGAGCATAGTACTTCCCTTTCAGATCTCCACTTAGGGCACCCAAAGCTGAAAAAAGGCAGAAAGGGAGACAGAGAGAACAAAAATATTTTCATTACATCCTGATAAATACATGTTTGTTTACCATTATTGTAACACAGTGTTTTGGTCATGCCCAAGTAATGGGTTGATGACTTATTTCTATAATATACACACACCGATCAGCCCTAACATTAAAACCACCCACTTGTTTTTACATTATCTGCCCATTTGATCAGAACCAATTACCATATAGGTGCACTTTAGAGTTCTACAATTATCATCTGTTTCTCTGTATATGTTGTTATCTCTGTATACTTTGTCAAAGAAAAAATGTAGCAACCCTGCTGTGATCCACTCAAACAAGCACAACATACACGAAACATGCCACCATCACATCAGTGACGCTGCAGGGCTGAGAATGATCCATCAGTCTTATAATAGGTGGTGGCCCTGTAAAGGTCCTGACTATTGAAGAACCAGGTAAAAGGAGGCTTACAAAATATGCACAGAAACAGATGGACTACAGTCTGTAATTGTATAACTACAAAGTGCCCCCACATGATAAGTGGAGCTGATAAAGTGGACAGATATTGCAGAAATAAGGAGTTGGTTTGAACACTGAGGCTTAACATTGTGGTGTGCGACACACAGATATGGATTAAACATTTACTGATATTTGACTACTCCACTGCAATGACTATTCAGCTACTGTTTCCATATCAATGTAAATTAAGCCCTCTCTGAAACATGGGACCAACAGGAAACAGTCCAAAGAGATCTCAGTTAGACTGCAGGTCTGTGCCCCATCTCTAGCAATTCAACCACAATCATGATGAAACATTCAGACTTAGAATGCATTCTGGACACAATTGTGCTCTTCTGCTCAGCACTGCAATATTTGTACGTTTTGCAGTTGAAAGCTCGATTTCAGTTCTTCTTGCTAACTTGCTGTAGCCTCAAAACATACTATTAAAAGCATAAGCCCTACACATTTTCTATTTGCTGGTGCCACAAATAGAGATTATCTGCGGGAAGAGGGTAAGAATGAAATTATTATTATTATATTATTTATATATAGTATAATCACTAAGCTAAAACTGTAATAATTGATTATGCACACTTCCATAACGGTAGCTTCATGAAGTTTTGGCAAATACTATCCATTGCCACTAGATGGCCCCACATAACCAGCTCTAATCACCGTGTGGCATCCCAGAACTTTACCTTCCACAGAGAGTTTTTCAATGGCTCTCCTCTCTCCACGGCTGCAATGTGGTGGCAGGCAAAACCCGCGAACGCTCCTACCAGTTCGCACACGAGAGCTCAGCACATAATTGGGGTCCAGATCATCCCCACCCTAGAGAAAAAGAAAGGACACACATATAAATAAATAAAAATGTATTTTTAAACTCAAGATAATTTTAGTAACTGTATATATTGCAATAGTAGACAAGCCATCTGTACCTTAAGGTTGTCTGGGTTCAGGTCAGTTTTGTGTTTGTCTGTGGGCTTGTAACCACCATGTCTGTCCTGAATGACTGGGTCCAGCAGCTCCTTAAACACTTCATATGTTTCCTCATCCCCAGCCACACAGCCCACTGTCATAATGAAGGGGTGGCCTACGATGGGGAAAACAAGCAAACAATGAAGAATGCATACAATGAACCTATAATTAGCTAATCTGCTCCATATGTAACTTAGAATGTTTCCCAGTCACAGATCATCATCAATTGTGGAGCATATTTCACAGAAAAGCTCTACATCAAAAATCTTTTAGTCTTGCACTGAGGATAAGCTGCGTGGCTCACAGTGTGCTCTGGATGCTGGACAGTGTGAACTAATCTGACCCCTGAAAGCCTGAGTGTGTTGGTTTACCAGGATTATCTACTCCAGTCTGGATGACATTATCTATGGTGAAGCCATTGGAAGTGGAGCGTTCATAGAGCTTCTTGTACATCTCCAGAGTCAGAACCTTGGACATATGGTTGTGGTGCTGACTGAGATCTGGGTACTCATCCTCAGCAGAGAATTTCTTGATGCACAGAGTGGCCACTTTATGGCTGCTACACAAATACAATAACACAGAATACAATTCTACAAGGAGAGCAAAAAGCCAACCATCAATTACATCAGCCTTATTCTGTAGCTGCTGGAGAGGCAAGGTCTTTACTATTGCTCTATGTGTATACATATTGTATTTCAGCAAGGTCACTGTACAGCAAGAAAATTAAATAAAGTGCCTTGGAGATGGCTTTCTAGACAGAGATCAATACTACTCTTCGTCTAAAATATTCTGTCAATTAAGAGTATCCAGACACTTTAGTACGACTAGCCTTATTTCAACAAGCCAAAACCCTTTGAAACATGCTAGTACTGGGTGTTTCTAGTTAAGGTTAGATGTAGGTTATTAAAGCTTAATCACTAATGGTGATGTAATCTAATTAGTTCTGTTTCACTTACAGCTGTGGTTAAGTGCAGAACATAGATGGGCATTACAGCTAATGTTCTTTTTGATCTGATACCAATAATGAGGCTTTTAAATCTCTTCTGGTATGTGTAAAAGTGGAACATTTTGTGACTTTTACAGTAAAATGGGTCAAAAAATAGATATGATAGCCTTTGTATTAGTATAAAATAAACTGTCACTATTTTACACAACAGAGTGAAATAATTTCATATGATATATCATTTCAAAGCATTAATTCTGCTTTATCTGGTTGTCTGTGAAAGAGTAGTAAGAAAAGTATTTCTTGAATGTTTTATTTACTATAATGCTATTTTTCCCCACTATTTTAAAGACAATTTAAGTTCATAGCGTGAACATGGATATACACACGTATAGACTATGACGTCTCTTCTGACCATCCGTTATTGAAAGCGAAACAGTTAACCAATGACACTTTCTGGTAAAACTCTGTCATCAGGGTCGTTTTCGGTCAGTTATAATGTTGCATTAGTGTATCTTGCTGCGATAAGTTAATTTACTCAAATAGACAAGTGCACTGGTGACGTTAGTAGTACGTCTACATGAAATGTTTTTCTTGAAGTCACAATCTCCACATTAAAGTGATGCATTTTACTTGACTCAAATGCAGCATCCCCCCATGAATGGTTAAAATGTATTAAATCACATGTTTACTTTTAGCAACAGCACTGATGTTTGTGTTTATTTTATGAAACGATGGAGGTTTCGTTGTGAATAGAGAAAGAACAATGCAATTTGTTATTTTACATCAGTAACACTATCAGCCCCTAGAATTTCACCCGATGTAAGGGTTTTAGCCACGACCCTGTGCCGATTAAAGGTTAGGATTAAGGGTATCGATAGCTCAGTATCGAATCGCCCACCTCTCGCGTAGAACGGATAGCTTCGTGTGTGCGGGTCTTTACCTGGGTTATCTACCCCGGTCTGAATCACGTCGTCCAGCGTAAAGCCGCTGGGAGTCTGCTTGCTCCGCAGCCGATCGTACATGGCCGGAGTGAGCACCTTGGCCATGTGGTTGTTGTGCTTGCTGAGGTCGGGAAATTCCGCCTCGGCTGAGTACTTCATCTTCAGCTGGTTGTGAGTGTTTCCAAAAGGCATGGTCGATGCTAACTGAACGCGCCGTGGATGGGACAGAAAATAACGCCAGTTACAACCGGAGCTGGTCCACACAAGCTCAGTCTTGAAAAAATCCACACAACGACTTGGTTTTGTTGAGAAACCTATAATTTTGCTAGTGCAGCACATAAATGCGTGACGAGAGTATGTAATGACCATCTGCTATAAGAGGGAAAGCGCAACTTTTCAACCTAAACGCGCTAATGGAACACCCCGAGCACAGCTGGCAACGTCTGTCTCCTGGAAGGCGGAGTAATGGATGCTGACCAACCGACTGACTAAGAAGTAATGTGTTAATGTAGACTCGAACACACAAATAGCCAAAAGCAAAATCTGAACTGCTAACAAATAAAAAAAACGAGTCAGTGCTTACAAGCACGCAAAATGTAAATAAATAATCAAAGATAGAGTACTGCAGTGTGCGCACACATGAACATACTACTCCCCAATATAGGTGGTCACCAAAACCAAGTCGTTCCCAGCTTTTAAAAGAGAAAATCTAATTATTTCTCATTATTGAGCTACCAGCTGTCTGTGGATTTGTGTTAAAGCTGCTGACGCTTCTACTGAGCTTTTTCATTGGAAAAACACGCAATCTTACCTGTGGACTACTACTACTAGATGAAGACGGGGCTGACACAAAGATCCCTATGTTTCCGGCTGGGGAGTGCGCACTCCAGACTTACTCTGCTCTCCAGGGTTTGTCCCCTGATGGAGCATTTGCTTTATAGTACGTAAGAGCGGCTCCTATTGGCTACTATTTGTAGTCCATTTATACGATTGGAAGAGCTGCAAGAACCGAGGACACACAGTCCAGTGTCCACTAGCATACAGCAGATTCTACATATGGACTTTTGTCCCATTTCATTGTTCATAATATAAGGACACAGCTGCCTAGTGCAGAATGAGCTGCACCATTTGAAAGTGTTCTAAATAATAGTTTTAAAATGATTTTATCTGAACCTGTGCAGTTATGAGACACTTATGTCCAATGTTTTCTTTTTTGTGTGATGTGATTTATTATAGAGAAACGTACAGATTTATTTGAGTTGTGGTGATAAAACCTAGGGGGTCACAGTGTCTACAACACAAATATTGCCATTCTATTCGTTGTCCAAACCACCAATTAACCCATACAAGTCTTCTGAGTTTTGTTATGTAATACTAATTATGGTATTTTGCCACACCCCTCTACAGTAAATGAGATATATTCAAATACACTGTAAGCCAAAAAAAGCCTACGTCCATCACAGTGTACTGATTTCCCTGCTCTATCACACATACCAGACCTGTCAGTTAACTGATGACTTGAATCAGGTGTGTCTCAACAGGAAAAATCACCCAACTGTGCAGGAAACTAGCCCTCCAGGACTGGAGCTCCCCACCCCTACTCCAAAGGAAAACTGACCCCCTGACTATTGCGTCATTTGTCTGCGACACGTAAGTAATACTTCAGAAGAAACACAGATCCTTCAAACATATCCCCTTCAAAAGACGCATTTTCTATTATAACATTAACGAATATCCATAAGCACACGAAAAAGCTTCGTTAACCGACCGTAACCGCTACGGAGACACAGTTTTACACTTGAAACACCGCTAAAGACGGCAGCCAGGGTCAATCCGCATTGCATGTAGGCTGGTTACTGGGTATGCATCGTGTATAGGCAGTCAGACACGTGTGATGCTGTTTAACCGAGCCACAACATAAAACATAAACCCGTCGCTGACAAAAGGTGAGTTTTTTGGGGAATCGTTTGTACGTATCTAGCCATGTGAGCTAAACGTGAGGTTCTGTATCTGAGTATGTGAGTCTAGCACTTAACGCTAGCTATCTGGTTAGTAAAGTAGGTTGAGTGAATGAATGGTGCCAGATAGCCGGCTAGCTCGCTGGAGAACAATATTGTCTTACTACGAAAACATTTTTCAGATAGCTCGTATATTTGTACAATCTCTTGTATGTTTTGACAGCCCACTGGTGTGCCCCTAGGAGCGAGTCGACAAGAATTCGTCTAGTTAGCTGATTTAACTAGTTGTGTTTTAATGAGTGGCAGATTTTTTGTTAACTAGCTAAAGTTAAACCACTGTTGGCAACAGCCCAGTTATAAGTTAACTTGCTTGCTTGATAGAACATAAGTGTCGGCTAACTGTTTAACTAACGTTAGCGTGATAAGTGTATCTTAATGGCACTTATTGGGTAATGAATGTTTCACTATTTCTATTTTAAATATTACACAGTTAAACGAAACTGTAAGTGAGAATTTGAGATGGTGGGCCTGCAGACGTACATTAATGTTACATTAACAGTATACATTGTTAGTTAATGTACGTTAACTGACCTATGGCACCGAGCTAACTTGGCTAATGTTAACTACCTAGCTAGCATGGCTAGTTTGCTAGTAGTGCTAAACGTACAGTGACCTTGCTCAATTAAACTTTGATATAGGTCTGTTAATGTAAGATATTCTCTCCAGCTTTAAACCAATATTTACTTCTTATATTTATTCATTTTGCCACTTACATTATATCCATTTTGACCAGCACGTTTAGCGAAGTGATCGGAGCAGATCGGGACCGTTAAACTGCTGCGGCTTTAAAAGTAAACAACTTAACGGTTTGGAACGTTGATACTCACGCGCGTTTATTTCTAAATACAAATTCTGCTGCGACTTAATGTCTGATATACAGAAAGTAAAATCATACACAAGAGATACAGAGAATATTATGTTAAATAATTTATATATATAATATATAGCTAAACACCTAATTACAGTAATCAGGTCTGTTTACCATGTAGGTGCATGTTGGGCCTATATTTACAAGCTGTAGTCTGTTCCTCTACATATGTTGTCAGGCTCCTTGTACCATGTTTTTCAGTGATCAGGACCCCCACAGAGCAGGTATTATTTGGATGGTGGGCTATTCTCAGCCTTGCAGTGACACTGACACTGCTGATGTGTTAGTGTGCGTTATACTGGTACAACTGGATTAGACACAGCAGTGGCGCTGGAGTTTTGAACACTGTGTACACTCACTGTCCACTGTTAGACACCCCTACGTTGTTGGTCCACCTACCAGATGTACAGCCATCTGCTGCTCACAGTTTGTGTTGGTATAGTGTAGTAGGTTACACTGCTGTCCCCTCATGCTGTAGACTGGGCTTCGATTTCCCCCTCTGGGCAACCATCCTGTGCTGTACCAATAGTGGGCAAGATTCCTAGCACTGTTTTCGCCTACCTGTGTAAAAGCTGTAAATCTCTCTGGATTAGAGCGTCTGCCAAAGTACAGTAAGGAAAGTAAATTTTGGTCATCCTTTATCCTTCATCAGTGGTCACAAGACACTGTCCACAGAAAGACAAAGATTGTTGGTACAACAAGGTGTTCTAGATACAGTGCTTGGTAATCGTATAATATAAATAATATTAATATTTAATAAATACTGCCTTTTAAATTTTCTTTATAACTGTCTCTTTGTCCTATCTTAAAATTCATTTAAAATTACTTAAGAATAAAAGCACAATTGACTTGAAGTCCCAACACTGAGGATACTGATCTTTGCCCAGTATCGGAAGCTGTCTCCTACTCTCATCATGGATAACGTTGACACATAGAATATTGATGAGAGTATTGTATTCCTCTGATTTACTCCATGAACAATTCATCAACTAGTTAGTTGTCTTTTCCATTTGTTCTGATTCTGGAGGTTTTGATTTCTGATGTGCCAAATATTCTAATCATAATCCTTCTTTTTCACAGCAACCTTTTTCTTGTTCTGGAGGTCATTATTAGTGTCCCATGAGTTTTGTGGAGTACTCCGAGTTCATTCAGGAAGGTGATGTGGTCATTATCTTCCTTGGTCATGATTCCATGATGCCCATTAAAGTGGAAGCCGGGGCCCAAACTCAGACCCGATATGGAGCCATCCGCCACTCCACTGACTTAATTGGGCGACGGTTTGGTTCTAAGGTGACCTGCAGTAAGGGAGGATGGGTGTATGTGCTGCACCCCACTCCAGAGCTGTGGACTGTGAATCTGCCCCACCGAACACAGATTCTCTACACCACAGACATCGCAAATATTACATTGATGCTGGACCTCAAACCAGGCTCCATCGTCTGTGAATCAGGTAAGATTGTCATGAACTGTCATGTGTGGGTTGTTTGTATGCGTAGCATTATGTTGTCTAAAATTTTCCTGAGGTGTGTCATTGTTTTCTTAAGTAAGATCTGAAGTTAAAGGATCAAATCTTCCAAAACCATTTTTTTGGAAAGCAAAGGAGTTTGATGTAGGTAGTTTGATGTACACAAATATTTCAGAGTGTACTGCACATATCCCAGCTAAATATGGAAATTAAGCAGCAACAACAGCTTGTTTTGGATGAACTGGTTTGTGATTTCATGTAAAACCATCTCATTAAAATAGCATTATGGAAGAATTGTTTTATTATGTTGTTGTTGTTATTGGGTTTTTTTTTTCTTACACCTCTGTCATGCATATAAATCAGACTGACAGGTATATGGTCGCTACACATTACACTCATAATTTCAGTTGATTCTATCTGTAAATATTTCTCCTTTTTACAACGTCTCATTCGATCTTTTCAAGCCTCTGCCATGATGTACATGCTGGGAATACCCATCTACCTTCATCTTATAGCTAGCAGAAGACCCATAGTAGTTGGTATTTGTCTTTGGGGTAGTCGTGGCCTGAAGGTTAATGATCCAGTCTTGTGCCAGGAATGTCGTCGGTTAGATCCCCTAAACCAACACGACACGACTGAAGTGCCCTTGAGCAAGACACCTAACCCCCAACTGCTCCCCGGGCGCTGTGGGTAAGGCTGCCCAGCGCTTCACCCAGTGTGTATATTCACTAGTGTGTGTATATGTGGGGGTTGTATGCGGAGGTCAAATTCCGCTGTGTGCAAACACAAGTGGCAAAACGTTCTAAATACTAATTCTGTGACTTTACGCAGTTCTCTTGAGAGATTTCTAAAGTGCTATAGCAGGCGTTTTAGGTCGAGAGTGGCAATGAGAGAGACGTCGTTCAGTCAGTGTACCATCAAAATATATAATTTTTTGATAAGATAAAATGATTACTTAATATTGCTTTAACACATATCTGTATATTCTACCTACATCAGTTTAACCTCAGTGCAGCGATAAAAGCTTCTAGTGTCGTCAGTGTGTTAAAAAAATTGTTTAATCTTTTGTGAATTCAGTGTGGTTCTAGCTTCTAAAGTTGCCTTTTGACTATCTGCCCTGAAAGTGACTTTGTGATTAAGCTGAATAAATGTTCAGGGCTTATCAAAGTTTGTATGCTCCAGGGAGGTGTGTGGGGGGGTCACCTTGTTGGGTCATATAGGGTGGAAAAAGGCCCTGTGACAGCACCTGGCTAACTTCTCTAAAAATCCCTGTGACAGCACCTGGCTAACTTCTCTATAAATCCTCCAGGTAGCAATTGTGCACTGGGCACGGAGGACAGCAGGTCTGCCTGTGTAATGGACACTCATGCAGACTTTCTTGAATCTTGTGGAAAGGAGTGTTTGTTTATTTTTTCCTCCCTGTGCGTCTGTCTGTGGTGTTTTTCCTTTGCTTATTTCAGCCCGTTTACTGAGTGGCAGCCAGTCCTGGTCTAAATGGATTCATTTAATAGCTTCAGAGTACATAGACGCCCTTTCACAGCTTTGTTGCGCCTTCATAGCTTACTGCACTCAGTGGTGTGTTTTCCTGCTAGGTACCAATTTAGTTTGAATTGCTAAAGCATGTAAAATCTCAGTGTTTAGAATATTTGGTGACATGAAAACTGACTTAGCTAAGCCAAATCATTTATTGTGCAACTTGTACTTCATTGTAAAGTTCTCACTGGTGGAACTTAGTATGACTTGGTGTTATATTAGGTGTTGTCTCATCTCTGTCACTTCTTTCCACTTCTCTCTTCCTCCTCTGAGCCTTT
The DNA here is from genome assembly GCA_021613375.1 of Megaleporinus macrocephalus. Classification (NCBI taxonomy): domain Eukaryota; kingdom Metazoa; phylum Chordata; class Actinopteri; order Characiformes; family Anostomidae; genus Megaleporinus; species Megaleporinus macrocephalus. Next base: position 19,833,818 of record CM038706.1, read on the forward strand.
CCCTTCCTCTTGTACTCAAAAGTATTTCTTCTCCTGTCTCTCTCATTTCGTTGCTTGCTCTTCCCCTGAGCTCCTCATTCTAAGCTCCATTATCCTCTTGCATCTGAATACCACCCCGTGGGCCAAACATTGACCCCATTGTTGCCATGAGAACAAAAGCTGCGATGATGTAACACTGCAGGCAGGAGGAGTTGATGTGTGTGTGTGTCTGTCTTTGTGTATGTGCATGCACATGTATGTAGGTGTTCACATGAAACGTGTGTAGGTGGTATGCACCAAAGTACATTATAGAATCAAAATGTGTTCTTTAGGGGACCCTGACTGTTAAGACTTGTATGCCTTAAAACCGTGGACATGCTATATGCTCTAAAATAAACAAACAATCCAAATGGAAAAATATTTGTTTATTATAAAAAAAACATGGAAAAAACACCTCACAGCTAGATGATCCAGGTTTGATTCCCGGTCCGGACCGTTCTGTGTGGGGTTTGGATGTTCTCCCCATGCTTGAGTGGGTTTTCTTTTCTCCAGGTGCTCCGGTTTCCTCCCACAATCCAAAGACATGTAGCTGGAAGGGCATCCGACATAAAACCAAATCTAGCATGCGGGAGAATATGCCGAAAGGTGTGTGTGTGTGTGTGTGTGTGTGTGTGTGTGTGTGTGTGTGTGTGTGTGTGTGTGTATAATATAATATATATATATAATTATATATATAATATATATATATAATTATATATATAATATATATATATTATATACACAAAATTCCTCTACAAGTAGACATATGCTTAGAGTGGAGTCAACCCTATAACAATGTAAAATGTTTTGTTTTTTTTCTTCATACAGTTGCTCTAGCTGATGTTGGCTGACTGTTGTATGAGAGTTAAACTAGACATTTACCGTACTGTTCCACACACAGCATATTAGCGAAAGTCTATTTTTAATATCAAATTTGATACTTTATGTATACAATATATCGGAATGGAATTAGACATGTATACCATAGTTGGGTCTGAATGTCTTAACAATCAGTGATCTCGGTGGCATTTCTGATTAAGGACATCTATTCTGCACACCCAAGCTGTAGTCTATGTAATAAAACTGAATTTTTCTGCGTAATTAAATCATTAAGATAGATATGATTTAGAGTTGTTTAGCAAGGTTTGGTGTGAAATGCACCAATTTAGGGAAACTTACAAAATCTGAATCAGAGGTCCCTGAAAGCTCCCTCAGAAAGTTACTCTTTAAATGGTTGTGAAAACAGGGCCTGATGTTTTTGAGAGTTTAAGAGTTTTAAGAGAGAATTTTGCAGGTTGTTATCAGCATAACAGTAAACAAAAAACCTATTTTTCTGGATTTACCTCTGTTTGTTTTATCTTTGGCAACATTACACAGAAACACAGTCATTACACAGTTATTTTAGATAGTAAATATAGTGACTAGATTTGCATGGTAGACATTTTGACCTGTGGTTCCTATTGTGACATTAACAAATCTGAGTCAGTGAGTTTTCCCGGCAATGAGTGATTTTAGATCCAATCACTTGTTTTCATCTCAATGTTTGGATTATGGAGGAATCTAAGTATGTAGTTTTCTGGCCATCTGCTATATTCTGTTAAACACAACAACTGGCTTATTTGTTTGTTGGCGTAATTCATATTACATTTCCTTCTTTATTTACTGCTCCAATTTGTTGAGTATGTATGTGTATTATCTGTTAATTTCAGTTGTGAGTCTTTTCAGTGGTGTAATATTTACTGTTGTTTTGTTTGTGAATGTATGACAGGTACAGGCAGCGGCTCACTGTCCCATGCTATTCTCCGTACCATTGCGCCCAGTGGTCACCTGCACACAGTGGAGTTCCACGCCCAGAGGGCCGAAAAGGCCGCTCAAGAATTCAAAGACCACAAGGTGGCCCATCTGGTAACTGTCCGAAACCAGGACGTGTGTAAAGAGGGCTTTGGTGTTGTGGGTGTGGCCGATGCAGTGTTTCTGGACATCCCGTCGCCGTGGGAGGCTGTCCCGCATGCCAAGAAAGCCCTCAAACGCAAGGGTGAGTATGTGTGAAGGACAGTTGAAGTTAATGTTCCTGCAGCGAGATACGCTTGCTTTAGTTGTAAACATTGCTCACGAAGTGATCCATCCTGTTTTCTCATGTTTCCATGGATCTGCTTTAATTATTCCTGGGCCAGTTAGAGAGATGACTGACCGAGGCTCTTTGCTCATGTCTCACAGGACAAGTTTTTAGTAGAACACTAACCAGTGTTTTTAAAATGTAGAGCCTCTATTGGTCCAAAACAATCACAACAATAATATTCTCTCACCGACTGTGTGCATGTGTTTAGGGGTGTGAGAGGACTTGTATTTCCACTTATTTCCTTTATTATTGTCCTATTGCTGAAAAAATAATTCAGCAATAACAGTCAGCCAGCCTTTCTCTGTTGATCATTTCCTCCTAGGATTGGGTGGAAACGCTCTAATGTTGGAATAATTCCATTCTGTATAGAATGACTACTTCTACCTAGGTGACTGAACCACACATGAATGTAAAAATATACAGTGCTGCTGGAGTCTTCAAACACCTCATTGTCACTGCTGGACTGAGAATAGTCCAACAACCAGAAATATCCAGCTAACAGCATCCTGTGACCGCTCATACAGGACGAGAGAATGAACAACACAAATTTTGTGGTAACAGATGAGTTACTGTCGCTGACTTCCCAAGGTAGGAGTGTCTACTATGGTGGACAGTGTATAACTCCACAGCACTGCTGTTTCAGATCTACTCTTACCAGTAAAACACACATCAACACACCTCCAGTACGTCAGTGTCACTGCAGTCCTCACCAAGCAAATAATTACCAGTTCAGCCTGCATTGCTGTCATATAGTTAAAGATGTTTAGATTTTTTTCATGTTCTACTGAATGTATTCGACTGTCAAATCTGTTCCTGTTAACTGGTCGAACAAGTATATGGTACATAGTTTTATGGGCTAAATAATGTTTAATGTCTTGTCATAACAACACTGCTTGTGTTTGGTGGTCATGGATGACCAGTTTTCTGTAGAGGTGACGAAGTACCTGAGCTCATAGGGCTTTCTGTAGGTCTGAGCAGCTCTATGCCCAGCAGGCAGGCCTGGGCGAGTCAGCAGCTCAGCTGGGGTTCAGGGATTTGCAATTTGTTACTGGTGTGCTAAGAGATAATAAATAAATGAAAAATAAATAGCTATCGGTTATTGTTATTAGTCCAGGCTTTTCTGAGGAATGAGAACGAGGCTGACGGGAAGGCAGCGTGTTAAAGCAGTCATTAGTCGTTTATGATTCTTACAGGCAATATTTCAGTAAACAACAGGTTATAGAAGAGCGTATTTGGAGGAATTGACATTGCAAATACTCACTTCTATCCTAAGTGACTCTTAGTTTAAATCCCCTGGGGACATATTCTAAAAAAAATTATAAAACTAAACTTTTTTATATAAATATTTAATATACTTTTATAGGAGAAGGATATAAACAGGGAATGGAATTAAACAATGATTTTCTCCCCAACAAGTACATATGTCATACAACATATTGACAAAATCTTACATTCACCCCACCCTTACAACCCTACCCGAACAAACAAAATAAACAAAAACATATTGGGAGGAGAAAAAAAAAATAAAAAAATTGCACTTTACTTCAAATAAAGCCACAGACAAAATTCAACTCTTTCTGGTGACAGAGATGCTATAACTTAATAGAGAGAAATGTTCTATGGTCTTAAAGAGGACTTGGGGGCGTCCAAGAGATTAAATTCTTCATAATCAGAAATAAAAGTCATAAAAGGGTCCCATATTTTATGGATTAACTTTTTGTTTCCCTTCATAGTGTACCTCATTTTTTACAAATGTAGACAGCTCAGTATATTTTAACCACAGATCAAAAGATGGGGGAGAACTTTGCTTCTAAAATAAAAGGATGAGATGTCTGGCCAGCAATGTAGTAAAAGCAAAGGCTTTAGCAAGTGAGGTTGGTATATGTACCTTATTTCGAGAGAGCCCAAAAAGAGATTAAACTAAACTTAAGTGTTAAACATTCAAGAGAAATAAGATAAAACACTCCTCCAAAACCGAGAGAATTCACTCTTGGTTCCTCTCTGAGAACGGTCTGGCTGTGGCTTTCATATTCCAATGAACGTGTGTGACTGATGGTCCTCCATGACTGACTCATAGAGTTTTCTATATATTGCAGCATAGAATGCAGTTTGATAGACCTTGATTTAATTTTACATAAAGTAATTTTATTAAAGCCCTAAAAAAGCAGCTTCATCGCTCACACAAGTTTTTTTTAGTTTACGGCGCCATGACAACACACACAGCCTGAAGACAAAAGAAGCTGTTTCTAGTATAACAGAAATTATGACCCTGCTAAATGAGTCCATGACTAAAGATCTTAACCAGTATTTATGTATCAGTAACCTAGAGAAGGCAAAGCTTGTATCCACACACAGGAAATACTGACATCATGTTAGCTGGATGAATGAACTAGAGACATATCAGACATGCAAATGAGAAGCTGGATAGCTTTAACTTTAGCTCACCACTAGGTTGCTGAGACTCGAAGAGAGGATGAAGCCATGTTGGCCCTGTGATTGGTCAGGGTTTTGCTGATGGTAGCTTGACCCCTTATAGGACCACACGTTTTACAGAGAGAGGGGAGCAAAACTGGACAAATACAGCAGACATTTATTAGACTTTATGAAGGTTTTCATAAGACCTACTTTGTAAACATATGGGGGACCAAGAGGAACAAGATTAACTGAATTTGAAAGAAAACTCAGATTTAAGTTCCCAGGAGCTTTAATGAAAATGAAATAGTTTCTCATCATTGTGAGAACTCTGTCTCGCACACTCACTCTCTCTCCCGCTCTCCGACGTACGCACCACTACAGCTTTCTATTGGTTAGCTGGCTTTTGACCATACAGGGATAGGTTGTGAGGGTTGGGTTCTTTAAGGAATATTTATTTTCCTCTGCTAGTCTGTTACACACTCTTACACCTTCTGTCTCACTTCTTCATGTGCACCCTTCAACATAAAACCTCATTATGGAGAATCTTTGAACATTATAGAGGAAATCCTGCACCAGACTACTCTGAACAACTTAGTTTACATCTAAACCATTTAAAAGTGGTGGAATTCCCCTCCGAACAGAGTGTGTAGAGTGGTTGATGAAGCTTTGTGCTGCAGGTCAGATGTTCTTAGCTATCCAAAATAGAATGTATGGCATGCAACAGCCCTACAATTCCTCGCTCGCCTAGTTTCAGCTGTTGTTTGGCCCACAGCTGACTCGTGTGCAGTAGTTGGAGCGTATGGAGAATTCCTGAACTGGCATAACTTTCCTCTCTCCCAGGATTCTGTTGCCAGGAAACCTGTTGGGCCTGGTTGCCAGGAGACCTTGAGTCTGTGTTTATTACAGCATTTGCAGGGAATGACCTTATTTGTCAGTGGAATGTTTATCGGAGCATAGCCTAACCTCAGTCTCTCTCTCTCTCTCTCTCTCTCTCTCTCTCTCTCTCTCTCTCTCTGTCTCTCTGTCAAGGAGTTTAAATTTCATATATTGAGGATTCATTTTGTCTTGCCCCTGTTATCCCCCCGTATGTGTTTTGATCCCATATATTACCAAACAATGCAAGTTATATATGTATAACTCCAACAGGGAACAATAGTGTTTCCTTGTTAATTAAAAAACACCCTGAATCAAAGTTCACATTCACTTCAGTATAATTTTTCAAGACTCTAGGCACGTGCGATACTCTGTGCTGCAGAGCAGGACAGGGTGATTCTGGGTTAAGTACCTCTAAGAAAGAGAGCAAGTCTAAAAATGGAACCAGGGATACATTACAACCTAACAGCACCTTTCACTGTGTCCTTCACTGATGTAACTTGGGTGTCAAATGCCAATATTTTGTATTTCCCTCTTTTTAGCATCATTTGAATTTTGTTAACCTCTGGTGGCAATGACCCACTTATTACACACTTCTGTGATCTAACCTTAGTGTGCTATAAGTCTGGAATTTTAAGGTTTGTTTTTTAGTATTTAGATCAGTAGTAATTATGTATCTACTATTTCTGTGAATTTACCATTTAAAACAACTTCCACCAACTTTTGAGACTTTCATGGTCTATAGATGGTCTATGCATACACTATGTGGACAAATCTCTTAATCATTGAATTGAAGTGTTTCATTCAGTCCCTTTGCCACAGGTGTATAAAATCAAGAACCTGGCCTTTGCAACAAGTCATGTTTGTGGGAGAGTTTCTTCCTACTTGGGCTTTCTCACTTTGCAGAAAAAGACTACATGGCATACTAAGGGAAAGAGAAAACCTGGACAACAACATAATAGGTCCATAATAGGTCCAGCATTGTAGAGTTCATTTAACATTTGTTTTGTCAAGCAAATCAGGATTCAGGTTGCCTGGCCGTTGTGTGAAATGGTCATTCCGGCCCTGTTTCTGCCTCACTAGGCATCTTCTTTGTTATTGCTAGTAGAGTTTGTGCATGATCTAGATGAAAGCTGTTGCAACAAGTCAGTTTGTAATCTTTCTACCCTCTTAGATATTCCTGATCAGTATTATTTGAAACTGGAATTGTCAAACCACGTAAACATTAGCACAAGAAGCTTAAAGGCATGGGTTTCCAAGGCCAAGTAGCTGTATGCAAGCCTTACATCACCAAGCACAATGTTAAGCATCAGAGGAGTGTTGTAAAGTGCTGACTCTGGAGCAGTGGAAACGTGTTCTTTGGAGTGTCAAATCACGTTTCTCTATTTGGCAGTCTGATGGCCAGGAGAACCTTCCCTGCCTGACTACTTTGTGCCAACTGTAAAGTTTGGTGGAGGGGGGATAATGCTATGGAGTTGTTCTTCACTGGTTGGCCTAGCCAGGCGAGCCAGGCCCTCTCATCCAACATCAGTGCCTGACCTCACAAATGCTCTTTTGGATGAATAGGCACAAATTCCCACAGACACACAAAAAAACCTTGTAAAAGCCTTTCCAGAAGAGTTGAAGCTGTTATAGCTGCGAATGGGGGATCATTGCCATATTAATGCTTATGTTTAGAATGGATCTCATGAAAGCTTTTGGTGTAATGCGTGGGTGTCCCAACACTTTTTGTCAGTATAGTGTATCTACAAATATGAGAATGTGAAAATAATATTTAGCAACAGTAATAGAAGGACAGGCATAACATGTATATACATATTACAGTAATGGTAGTATACTAGCTCTCTGCACTACTGTTCTTCAGGTGCTTATAAGCCACTCACTGCATCGTCACTGTGTATTTCTCTTAAAATCATTAAAACAGCAATCCATTTTCCTTCTTTGTACATTTTAAAGGGGGTCTATTGTGCTCATTTTCAAAATTTTGTTTTTGAAGCTACGATAAAAGGTTTACATGCTTCAAACACAATATTTTTTCTTAAATGGTACATCTGTCTTCAGAACTACTCTGTTCTGATTGGTCAATAGCCAAAGTAGTTTTGCATGGCTTCCAGTACTTGGTGTGTATTGTGCGAGGACATGCCAAGCTTGCCACTAAGCAGGCAGTAAGGGTTGTTTTGTGAGATGACATCACCTTGTAACAGAGAAAAGTGCTCTGTACCAGTAAGAGGTTTTTAGAAACAGCGAACAGTAGTTTTTGTGGAAGAGAGTTTCTGCCTACTTGGTACATAACAGGTTTCCTTTAATGGCTAGCATCCTAGAGTTGATCTTTGTGTAACATTTTGCTTTGTCAGGCAAATCAGGATTCAGGTTGTCTGGATGTTGTGTGAAATGGTCGTTTCAGCCATGTTTCTTTTACTTACATTTTTTTCAGTTAGATTAAAAGCTAATTAGCTGACTCGATCCTTCTGAAACGGAGGCTATCATTACTAGTAAATGCTCTTGAAACTGTATCATTGGTTTGACCTGGATTAAAGGGGCACCATTTCTAAATCTCCTATTGTGATTGCTTAAGCAGCCTTGCAGTTTGGCACAGAAGTTGGAACTGAGACGTTGCATCTAAAAGATCTGACCGAGATCTGTCGAGGATGTTAGAAGAAGACCCTATGAGAACGAGAATGAGCTAGGGTTAATTGTATGTGTATCATTTGAGCTTGGTTGAAAGTGGCTTAAATGAACCGAACATCCTGATTCTCCAAAGGTCTTCACAAATACTTCCATCCTGTCTGTGTATGGTCTACGCTTTTTTCCTCCCATCAAATTAACTGGAAACAGTCTTTTTTGGCAGTGTGCCAGATCAGATGGACTGAGAGTCTTTTTGTAAATCTGTGTCTCTGTTTGCCTGTTTTTCTCTCTGTTCAGGGGGTCGTCTCTGTTCATTCTCGCCATGTATTGAGCAAGTCCAGAGGACATGTGAGGCCCTGCTGGAGCAAGGGTTTGAGGAGATCTGCACTCTGGAGGTTCTGCAGAGGGTACACGATGTCCGTTCCATTACTCTGCCCCTGCCTGACTTCGGCCCGGAGGATGGAGCAGGGGAGTGTGCCAGAATGGCCTCTGACTCTGCTCCAGAGGAAGTCACACCTGCAGCAAATTCCAGCTATTCCTCAGTGACCTGCCGAACTGCCACGGCCCCCCGGGAGATGGCTGGACACACGGGGTATCTCACCTTCGCTACCAAACCACGGGGCTAGAGAAGGCAAGCGCTTGGAAAGCGTTTGTAGACACACCATGTAGTGATTCTGTGGGAGTCAGTGTGGAATTTGGACAGTAGCTCTGTGCTTATGTTCTCTCATCAACTCCCATAGTGCACATGAGCACACCCTTGGCACTCCCTCCAGGCTGCCTAGATCTGTCGTATTGCTTAAGTTAGGATGCTGAAGGTATTAAGTAACCAGAGATGAGCAAACACAGCTGTTTGCGTATCAAGGGAATGACCTTTTTTTAACCTACAGTCATTTTTTTTATTTCTTGAAAAGCATAACAGTGTCTTTTAATTTGCTGATATTTTGTTAAAATAAATGTACAGTTATTAAAAGCACGTCCATCTTGATTTACTTATGTACTAATCCTCAGATCAGTGTTTCTATTCACTCTACATTTCAGCAAGGTATCCTGTGGTCACTGTTCAACATCATTTAATTTCAGACTTTACAAATTATCTAAAATCTGTTTACTGGCTGTAAGAATGATACAGACAGCTCTGCACTCCACTCAACACTTGTGAGGCACCTGAGCAAGAGTGCTTCACTGAAACCTGTTATAAGTGGATATTTGAAGACTGAGCTTAATCCAGCAGGTTGCAAACTGGACCTCTTAATGAATGGACTTCTATGGTTAGAAATTTGCATAGAAGGATGTGTTGAAAAGTCTTCTGCACATGGTGCCTCCTGGAGAATCCAATGACAGTTGAGTTTATTGTGTGCTGGTGTGTACATGAATTAATGGTACAGTAAGTGATGATAATTTGTATACTTTTCGACAAATTCAGTGAAAATCTTACAGTCCGTTAGCTGTCTGTTCTGCTTGTGCAGTGGGAAGAAGAAGGAGAAATGGCTGAGAAACAGTCAAAGATCTAAAAATCAATGTTTGGGGAAAAATGTCCTTAGATCAAGTAAATACAAAAAGCTGTGTTAACATCACTGAGGTGTTTTAACAGTGTAGAGACCACCTTGAGTTGACAAGGCTGGAGTTGGCCTTTTGTTAGAAGTTTCCTGTTATATCTTAAATAGTGTAGCAGTTTATCTGTTTCTCACGTTGGTGCTCGCTCTAACATCTGCATAGCGGTATTTCTCTATGCATCGTGTAAAGAGTGTTGTAAAGTGTTTTATGATCACAGAAATGTATTGTTCACCTCTGCAGCGCATGTCCATGAATTGGAGAGCGGAGCTTCTGAATGAGCACTAATAGGAAGGGTGTATTTGATTTGCGTTGAGTTCAAATAATAACAATTGTTCACCAGAATCACTAAATGTGGTTTTAAGTGCATTTTTTACTTGTTAGTATAAAGCCCCTCCAGGTCGGTTCTTAATAAAAGTAATGTGTGGCCACTTTATATTAAGGCGTAGGGACGAGATTATTAAGTTTGGATCACAACTAATTATAGTCTCGTGATCATATTCTCACACAGTTGTAGTCATGTATTATTTTTGTTTAGAAGGAATGTCATTAACAGGGCTCTGTGTGTTCAAACTAGGCTTTGTTTCTTAGTTAATAGTTACTTACCAAGTAACATTTAGTTCACACATTTGTAAAGCTGCTGTGGCACTGCTAAATGCTTAATGGATTATGTTTTTGTGAGTAATGATTGCTGTGACCATTGTTACTCACTTTTTAACTTAGTTACAAACTTTCAGTCTGACAACTGCCTGTGCTGCTGCCTTTGCGATAGCAAATGAGGGAACTCCTCTTCCTTCTCCCTACGAGCTCTGGCAATCACTTGCCGATGATCTAAGCATATAATACAGCATCATAAATTTGTTTAATAGAATGATTTACACATCATGGCATTACGCATGTGCATGTGAGATAAGGGTTCTGTAGCAGGAGGTTTAATGTCTGAAAAACTACCAGGAGTTTCAGACTTTCACTGTTAAAAAAAATCTGATAAGAAAAGACAAGTATTCCTCAAAATAATGGCGAGGAATTCTGAGTAATCCAAATTATTCACTTCTGACATGAACGACATATTGGAATATTGCAGCTCTCTTATGCTAGAACAAAGTCTGCCGCAGTCCTGTAACCATCTCTTATCTACTACTGTAAGCAACTCTTCCTTACTAACTCAACCCTCCCTCGTTCGCGTTCGAGTGATTTGTGACTCTAGTTAAGCCGGCACACCATAAAAGGTAGCGTTCCCTCTGCGCTCTGATCCCTAACAGCACAGATCATGTGCACAGGTATCCATTGCTCATGCGTGCATTTTCTGTCTCTGCATGAGGTCCTTCTTTTGTCTTACTGTACATGTAGTTTCGGATGCCCAAACAGCAGCTCTGCTGAGATTCGTCTTCCTGTTTTTGTTTATTTATAGGTAGAAGTGTATACTGGCCTCCAAATGACTCATTTAGCACTTGCATTAATTGGGATTGGAGAACCCTGTTAGAAAAAGCATAGACAAGCATGGCTGGTCACCAACCAGCATATGTTCTGGTGCTGGTTTGCTGGTTAACCAGTATGACCAAGCTGGGTGACCAGCTAAACCATCACCAGACCAGCACTACACCAGTTTAAAGCAGCATGGGATGCTTGGTGGTCTGTGCTGGGGTTTTTGTTTTTTCCCAGCAGGAAAATTATGCAAACGTTTTTTTTACGTATGTAAACAGAAGCCTCTTTTTCCATATATAGCATGTACGTAAAAGAGAGGTCCGGTAAATAAAGGGTTGGTGAGCAGCTGATGTAACAGTTGGATTGGGGGTGTGTTATTTTAAGCCTGCAGTTTAAAAGAAAAGGGATGAGAATAGAGCTAAGAGAGGCGGTCCACCTGTGTCTGTCCCCCGTCCACTCAACCCTGAGGGTCTAAGCTGCAGCACAAGTAACTAGAACAGCTGGTCTTAGCCCCTGCAAATCCACACATACCTTAAGCAGCTTCCCCTCAGAACCTCAGCTCCTATATGAATGTGCCAAGCTGTGTGGTACACTCCTTGGGACTATGGGCATGTGACTTGCTGGACGAAGATATAAAGTGGGTGGCATGTTTGCATTAGGGCTAAAAAAAAGGGGGCTGGAGAAACCGCTTAATGGAGGCTATAAGTAAACAACTACACAATCAATGCACTGTTATGACGTAATGCCGCTCTAGCTCCCTAATCACATAAAGACTTTCCTTTTTTAGACAGGAAGCATCCAATGAACCTCACTTACAACTTATGTTTAGCTGGATCATGATGTGCCGGAGTGCAGAGTGGGGATAGGGGGGCGGGATTGTGTCTTGTATTCTTTCTGGCATTATGCTTCTTTGCCTATGTTGTTCCATTAGAGGTCTATATTGGTGCAGAGTTGATGCAGTTGAAGGTAATGCTAGATCACCTTGATCTTTTAATAAATAATTGTTAGTTGGAACAGTTGCTCACATCCTAGTTTGCTTTTATTGGTTGTAAGTAGTTTTCCTAAACCTGGGATCAACAACCTTGTCTGCAAAGGTCTGGTGTGGCTTCCATTGTAAGCAAGCATGGAGTGTGGTTGTAAAAGTTGGACTTTTGACTTGCCTAGCCTATTTTTCTCCTAGCAAAACATGAGGTGCAGAGCAAAGCCAGCCATTAAAGGTACATTATAGCGAGCAACCACTTCCTGAATTTGCTGAACAGCTCGACTGTTAAGGCCAGAACAGCTTCCACATGCACTTCTACCCCCCACTGTCAGTATTCAACTGCAAATCTGAAGATGAACACTGGCAGAGCAGCAAGGCTCCTAAGGAAGAGTTGTGTTTCACATTCACCTTCAGTGCCCTTGTTCCAGTAAATGTTACAGGAACGATGCTTTCATCTACTGTTAAGTGCTTACCGACAGCCATCAGCTAAACGCAGTCTCTCACTCACATGCGCATGCGTACGCACACACAGTCTGTTTGCTCTTCAAGTTAACCCCTTTTAATCCTGGAGAAGAAGCGAGCAAGCTGTAAAAGTAGCACTGATAAGCTTAGCAAGCAAAGCAGGCTTCTAGTGGTTTTATGTTAGGTTGGTAAAGACCTTATGAAAGCTCTATTTGGTACTGGAAAGCACCTGGCTACTCTGATAGGCCTACTAACCCCTTCCCCCAGTGTCCTCTCATGACCTCTCAGGACTGTGAGCCTTGACCCTCCCCAAACTAAGGCCTGACACATTTCTGTTAATGTAAATATAGGGGAGGATTAATGCCACTCACAACAGTTTTAGTTTGACTGATGTGCAGTACGCAGTTAGAGCTGTTTACATATCTTGTGCAGTGGCCATGTTGATTCTATGCTCTTGCTCAAAGTTGAGGTAGACATTTTAGTGATTGTTCTTGGAATATATGAGTGTATATGCTTTAAGCCATGCTGCTTTATCCACATAGATCATGTGGGAGTCGTCTGTGGTTTATTTTGGTGTGGACAGTCAGTGCGGGAGTATGTTGCAGTTGAGGGAGAAACAGTAGAATAACCATTTCCCATAGTGGGAGAGGCTGTGGTGATTAGTCACTCAGACGCACTGGTCGAGTAATAAAAAGGAACTAGAGTTTGTTGTTGCACTGCTGTGGAAAATTGCAAGTGCGTACATCAGAAGCTAAGAAGTTCACTGCGATGCTAGTCAACGCAGGTGTCTCTTAGCTAATATAACAGAATTAGCAGTTAGCATTCCCCTCTAAACTCATTGAGCTGTCCAATGATGTTCCATTAGTGGGCAGTGCGGAAAGATGTGGTGTCTGTTTGTTTTAGAAGAGGCATGTACCAGCCTCCACCCTACCAGCTTCACAGGAAGGAGGACAGTAGGAGGAGACCTAGCTATTAGGTATAACTGGACACACCTAAACTGTGGAGAAAATGGTTTAAAAATAAAAGAAACAAAGAAACAAAGACTGAATATCATGCAGATTTGTGTCTGCCTACATATGAGTGTTTAGGACATGGTTATGATTCACATACTGATCATAAATATGCATAAATAAGGTAAATTGTTGTAATGACCTGTTCCTCATCATGTCTTTCTGCTCTCCAACTGTATATGCAGCATGGAGATTTTTCATTGTTTCTTGACACAGGGGCCTCTCTTCCTCTTCTCTAATTAAAACCAGAGTTTGCGTCTGAGTCACTGGTTTCTACAGAGACGGAGCTGGAATGTTCCCCTCAATCACGGGTTTCCCAGTCAAGGCCCGATCACATGACACATACCAAGCACATACGGTGCTGTTCTGGCTGCTGTTTCGGATCTCTAGAAATTCAGCTACACACCCTCTCTCCTTAGAGGAAGAGGAATGAGACTTTGTATACATTCCCAATCTTAAATAACACTGGTTTTTGAAGACTGGTGCCTGATGTAGGTGGTTGAAAGGACAATTTATGAATCCCAAGAACTCCAGTTTCACCAGTGGAGATTCTTTTTCACTTTCAAACACTATACTTTGTGGTCTACACAATGTTATTTTCTCCGCTCTTACGCATACTTCAGAAGCTGTCTTTCTGACACTTACCCTACTTTTCCAATGTTTCAACCTTCCTCCTATTCCCTCTCACTCCTTTTCTCCATGCCTCCCACTCACTGTCCCTCAGACCACCGCTCTTGTACAGTTGCTCAAAAAGTATAATGTACATCTTCTAAGACCTTTTTACACACAGGCAAATTCAAACATCTAACGGCGTCTAGTTGAACAATCTTTAAGGAGACCTATAGTGTCTTTGATTGGGTTGTTGCTTTCTCTATGGAGCTGTTATGGTCTACAAGATGATAAAGTACACAGGTTATGGTTAGGGTTAGAGTTAGCACATGCTCACAAGACACAGAGAGCTAATAAAGTAAAAACTTAGCGCTCTGAAACGTCCTGCTCCAGTCTAGCTTGTGAAGCTGGATTGGATTTATTAACTTGTGCCACCAGGTTTTCAGGATCAAATTGATTGTAAGAGTAGAAACGACAGTGTTGGGCTGGATCCTGCTGTGGTGCTTGACCAGTCAGAACAAAGTGAGCTGGCTGACCAATAAGAGCACACTAGGTTTATCAGGAGGGGGCCGTAAAGACAAAGGAGCTCAAACAGAGTGCTATCAGTCATAGGTCAGGGACCATCATTCATTTGAATACTCTGGGTTAGCTAGGACAGAGAACACTAGCAAATTCTTTGATTTGCAAACTTTTTTTATAATTTTTATTTCATGTTTATTTTTATTTATTTATTTATTTATTTTTGCTCTCTACATGTCAGACCTATCACTGATCTAAAGTAGCTCAAGTTTCTCTTATAGCCAGACAATAAACACACCCCTGAGCTAGCTCCAGTTCTGGAGAAACCAACAATTTGCCATATGTGAAAATAGTCAATGACCTAAACAATGTGCTATTTGTGGATGGTATGGTAACCTGCATTCAAGTAAATGTCTATACAATTTAGATAATGTGATAATGTTCAAGTCCGATAGACTCACCCCTGCTTTTCTCCCTGGGTGACTTTGTGTCTTGAAGACGTTTTGGACTATGTTGTGAACAAACTTGACACCTGCTCGCTTCAGGTCAAGTTTTACGCAGCAGAATTATCTAAAACTAGGCGAGCAAGCGGAAGAAGTGGTTAGACAGCAGCAGCCCCCTCTGTTAGCCAAAACAAGCACAGTGTGAAATATCAATGTCTGCTCTGCTGCCAGGTCTTTCTTAGTCCTTAATTTACAGTTAAAAACAGGGACATTTCAGGGAGACAGCTCCAGCGAGGGACAGGTCACCATAAGCGAGGACTGTCCTAGGAAAATAAGGACATCTAGTCCACCCACCTCACATGGGCCCATAGTCACCATGGCCAAAGTAGTGCGTCCAGCGAGAGGGGTATAAGATGTGCAGTGGGATTGCATTCCCTGCACTGTTGGGCCTCTGTTTAATACCACAGGGGTGAGTTGGAGTAGCGTTTGTGATCCAAAACTAATCATACAACGCCAGTGCCTGACCTCACTAGTGCGTTTATGGCTGAATGCAACCAGTGTTTCCATAACTAACACCCAGCAAAAAGCCTTCCCAGAAGAGTAGAGGCTGTTACTGCAGCAAAGGACAAACACCCTATTATTACTCTGGATTTCAGAAAAAGGTTGGATGAGCAGGTGTAGATGACAGTCTTACAAATAACATAGCACTCAGGTGTGTTTACTGATGTTATTGCAGTATTCATCAACTGCGTAATAGTACTGTCATCCAAACCACAATTGCTGTAAGGTCACAGTCCACTCTGTGACATTCGGCTCATACAGTAACACTTTCTTATTAAATGGTCTGTCTTGTTATTGTTTTATTAGAACAAAAAGATAAGCACAGTCCCCGCCCCGGGGTGGAGTCAATGTCTTAATGTCTGTACTTTGTGCTGCAAACTCGTTGCTTGTATTCTGACGATGATTTCTCGTCCACTCTGGATTGTAATTTAGATTCACTGTGTTTTACTGGTAGCAACTACTTCAAGTCACTTTATAAAGTATGAGCATGTGCTATACTTACAGAGTCTCAGCACTGGAGAAACTCTTGTTACACTCTTTCAGAGATAATTTTAAACACATCAAACAAACGTAACCTAGCCACTGCAACTCACACACTGCTTTCTTAAAAAAAAAAGATGAAAGAAAATGCAAATAAAATGAAAATAAATGTGAATGTGTGGGTGGGTGGGGTGGAGGCGGGGCTTTGGTTTTAAGCCTCCTCATTCATGCTTTGTTCTTTCATGCGTACACATCCACGTGGTGGGTAGCAGGTCAGCTGAGCGAGTGATGAGGAAAGAGGGTAGTGGACGACAAGATGTAGGGATTGCGCTAGTGAGGGAGAAGTACAGGCCTTTTGTTATCAGCCCTGAGAATGACACATTCACTCTAGATTTGGAGTGCAGCCCAACAACCCAGCACCAAGCTGATGGACGCTGCCCTTCTGGTGCCCCTTTTATCCACAACAAGCCTTTGTAGTTAAACGTGGTTGAACATTTGACCTGGTTCTTTTTAAATGTGCCAAAGAATAGATTCATTCAGCGTTTTAAATTGTGCCTACAATTTGTTCTGTGATGTTCTGTGTAAAAAGTATATGACGTTGGTTGGAGGGTTAAAAATGCTTAGTTGTGATTTTATATGTTAATTTACACCAAACATGATTTATCCTCAGAATGTTTTCCCATTTTAGTGGAGAATAATATGAATAATATGATAAGCTCTGCTCTGATTTGCTGGTTTACAGTTGTCTCACCCCTGTGGCCCAACAGTGCAGGGAATGCAATCCCACTTCACATCTTATACCCCTCTCACTAGATGCACTGCTTTGGCCATGGTGACTATGGGCCCATGTGAGGTGGGTGGACTAGATGTCCTTATTTTCCTAGGACAGTCCTCGCTTATGGTGACCTGTCCTTCGCTGGAGCTGTCTCCCAGAAATGTCCCTGTTTATAACTGTAAATTAAAGACGAAGAAAGATTGATTTTTCACATTGTGCTTGTTTTGGCTAACAGAGGGGACGGCTGCTGTTTAAGTACTTTTTCCACTTACTCGTTTAGTTTTAGAAAATTCTGCTGCGTAAAACTTGACCTGAAGCGAGCAGGTGTCAAGTTTGTTCACAACATAGTCCAAAACGTCTTCAAGACACAAGGTCACCCAGGGAGAAAACAGGGGTGAGTCTATCGGACTTTAACGTTATTGTCAGGTGACAACTGTAAACCAGAACAGAATCAGCATTTAGAAACAGACAGGAACGTTATGCTAATGTTACCTATACTATCTACTTTTGATCTCAATGACAGCACAAAATAAATTAAAGTTGTTACTCTCTTCCAGTTTCATATGATCTGCTTCAGCCATTGATAAAATCACACAACAAGGCTGCTACTTACAGGCAGTTGAGGTTCTGATGCTGATAAAGCTGAAACTGCTTCTCTCTTCAGCGAAGCCTGGTTTGAGAAATCGTCCACAGTGAAATGTGCAGAGCGAACTAACAACTAGTGAACATTAAAGTTGTCCAGCACATTTTTAAAGACTTGGATGCTGAAGCTGACTTCTTGTTATTTCTATAGATAATTTTTTTAAAATTCCACCTTACACTGCAGCACTGCAGTTACATTCTGGTACATGTACAAGATGCACCATTTAAGGTGGAACAGAACATTTGATCAAAAAGCTGGTGAATAGAAAGCCAATTTTAGCCTCACTTGAACATTAGCCATGTCCACTGACAGTTTGATGACTATGAAGTGCTGACCACCTTCACAGCCTGGAATGATAGATTTCTCCAGATAGCCTGCCATTAGCGTTACTGATGCTCTGTTGTTGTTGTTGTTCTGCTGGGCCAGAATGTGAGCTGGTGTATGTAAATATTGGGGGTGTAAATATTAATGAGTCAAGACTCCATTGGCTTGTTTTACCGTCTACTTTTACAAATGTGTGAATTTGTAGGAGAAGACAACAGTGTTTGAGTTTGAGTCTGTCCGTTCTTTATAACCTTCCTTATTAAACTATGACGATGTGAATACAGTTCCATTATGTGGCGCCTTTAAGGTTGTTAATACTCTACTTTGTTACGTGCTGTCCTATTATTTTCTTAATTCTTGAAGAACTCTTTGGTTTTGGCTTGGGTGGTTTGGGTGACCTTGAGCTTCAGAAAGGCACCATATAAATAAAACTTCTGCTTGAGGGCTGAAAACTCCCAATGTGCTTGTGAATCACCGCGTAGGGACTAAGAATGCTTCAAGTTTTTGTACTGCTGGTACAGAACAGGTTTCAAAACAGAAGCATTTGAAATTATAATATGTTCTGTTCTTTGTCAAGTTACATAGGTTGCTTGATCCTAATGTATTGTCTTGAAAAGATAGGATATCTTGAACCAGTGCTCTTACAGTACACATTCAGTTGAACACACAAGATAAAAGACCTGAAAGGTCAACAGATGTGACATCATCAAAATGACCCTTAAAATGATCTGATTGGCAGGTAATTACGTCATAGTCAAAGGTTGTGACTGATCCCGTGACTGGGGGTAGCGAGAAGCTTGACAAGTTGGTATAGAACTAAAGTGCGATTGGCGAATCCCCCTCATAACGAAGTAAATGGGAACATTATGTTTCCTGGTTCATATTCAGATGACTTACTACTGCATGAGTAAGAGTACATGTACCTGCACAGAGCAGCTTCTGTAGAACAAGCAGGTGAGATTTGGGTTAGACTCCTCCCTTGCCTGCTCCATCTATCAGGTGTCATGTGGCTGTTTGGAGTAGATAAGCTCGGTTACGTTAGTGCTGGGCATCGACCTTCACTCTTAGACACCTGACACGTACCACCTCGGTCAAGTAAGAATCAGGAAATGAGCTGACATCTGGGGCATGATGCCGGGTTCACTTAAACTTTTAGTTCGGAAGCAGTCCCTGAGGACCTGCACAGTTTGTTTTTTCATCTGTGACACATAGGAATCAACTTAACAGCAACTTATTAAGACCTCTTTAAGACTATTAAGCCCCTATAAAGACCTGCCGTCACAAGAAAGAAGGTGTTAGATGCTCCCTGATTGTTACATATGATAAATTATGTCATAGTGTATTTTGACAAAATTGTATTTTATAGAGTTTTGAAGCATTTTCATTGTTCTATCCATCACAGAGTGAAAAGGTGTACAGGAAAAGGCCTTTTGTTATCTTACACTGTGATTAGACTGCCGAAACAGCAATACTGCAGATATGTTTTAATATAATCAGGATTATAAATGCAGCAACATACATACATCAATTTGGCAACTGGAGCTACTTCAATCAGAAATATGGACTGAATTATAAAATTCAGGACTGAATTTCTTATGTGCTATCCCAAAATCCAAAGGGGATAAAAGGGGTGATTGTTTTTTATTTCTTTTTTTTTTTAAATCCCCCCTCAGATCAAACCCTGCATATGCCATATGTAAAATGCTGAATATCTAAACTCATTTTCTGAAGCCCACTTAGCATTCTCCCTATAGTTCCTCTTTTCCCCGTTTCTGTCTTCTAACATTGCAAAACAGGTTCATTCAATGCTGAAATGCGTCATACTCGATAAGTTCATGACCTGTGAAATTAATGAGAAGCTATTTGTTAAAGGTTTAACAAAACTTTTTCCTGGTTGCTACACTAAGGGCTTTATATGTGGCTTTTATGTGCCACCACTGCACTTTTTTTCTCTGCTTCTGCTCACAGGAGGAGGTGTGTCACACGTTCCTCTCAGCACTCGTGGTGGAGTAATGTCTCTCTGTCCATCTCAGCAGGCACCAAACCGAACGTGCACACATGCACGTACACACAGCGTGGAGGGACGTATGGGGCATTTTACATGAAACTTTCTGAAAGTCATGGCCCACATCTTTCATTACTAAGTGGTGAGCTGCCCTCTTCTGGACACAGAGCAGACTTTCAGAACCATCAATGAACTACACAACGTGTGTATGTGTGTGTACAGTGCATGTAGTTCTGCTTGGCAGGGTGGTGGGTGGTTGTCTTGTATAGCTTAACAGGGCATTTTAATTTGGAGTACCTTTGGGGGATAGTATGAAGACCAACTCTCTTCACAGTCATCAGGGATGTGCGTATCTAGTCACAGTGCCTGGCAGAGTTTTTTGTCCACCCAGTTAGACAAGGTATGAAAGGTTTGGCAATAAGTATCAGTATCAACCATTACAGATGCGTGTAAAGTCACACCACACTTACTTATTTGTCATTTGTGGTCCAGTTTTCCGTTTATCAGGAATGCATTGTTAAAAGTTCCTTGCACTTTACTCTATGTGGGTATAACAACAGTTAACACTAGACTTACATCATTCAAATAAAAATGATTCAAATAAATGCAAGGCTTTTACTCTGTGTTGGCGAGTCAGGCAAGCCCACAGATTTACATAAGTAATGTAAGACAAGCTTATACAGGTGTCATGTACAGTGTTACCAGTATGTCTTTCCATCTGTTTCTCTGCATACTTTGTTATCCCCCTTTTCAGCCAGTTCTTCAATGATCAGGACCCCCACAGGACCTTCACAGAATAAGTATTATTTGTGTCAGGGTCATTCTCAGCACTGCAGCGACACTGTGGTGGTGATGTGTTGGGCTGGTATGAGTGGATCAGACACAGCACAGGACACTGTTGGCTGTATGTTGTCGGTTGGTGGACTATTCTCAGTCCAGCGGTGACACGAGGCTGATTTACTCATACAAGCAGAACACACACTATCACACCACCATTATGATCCAGTGCTGAGAATGATCCAGCTCCCTAACAATATCCACTCTGTGGCGGTCCTGTGGGGGTCTTGACCATTAGAGAACAGGGTGGATAAACAATGTATGTCACAAATCAGATGGATTACAGTCTGTTTTTGTTGAACGACAAAGTGGTCCTATATGTTTAGTGGATAAAACAGACAATGTGTGTAGATGTAAGGAGGTGGTTGTGATGTTATGGCTGATCTGATCTACGTCATTATACACCACAGATGTTCAGATCTGTCTCACGTCTGTCTGATTACAATATTTTTAATGCAAATATCTGCTGAAACTGATATGATTGTAATATCATTGTGCATTACAAGAATAAATACATACATATGTATGCACAGCAAGTTGAAATCATTCCATTTTAAGGTTTGTCAAAGGCTGTGTTGTCTCTGCTTGCTGAGAATCCACGGACAGTTTTGAATCCGGCACAGTCACTATGCAGGAATTTCTCACAGAAATCCAGGGAGTAGAAGATGAGTTTTGCAGCTGTCTGCTCTGAATGATGTGATTAACTGGCTGAAGCTGAGGCACAGCTTGCCATAGCCAACATTCCAGCAGCCACCCTGGTTGTTTTGGTTTACCCCAAATACCGACCTCTACATGTCAAATGTTGACAGAATTGCATTGTTTGAAAGACAGAGTCCTAACTCTTCCAGTGAACTGACTCACTCGTGCATCTATTAGATACAGCAACGAAAACTGAGAATAGAATCATTTTTAGATGTTTTCATATTCACATACGATATGATATGGTAATATGATACAGGTGCAGTGTGATGGTTAAATGCTAAAGACACAGCTTGTACAATTAAATGTTTAGCCTCTTCTCACATGCGTTTACATGGGCGTACACGTGTGTAAGATACATGAGAGTCAAGGCAATGGTGTTGCATAACCCTTTAGTAATACCCGTTGAATTAGCTCATATGGTCTTGACCACTGGGCCGCAGGCGGGGGATGGGTCTCAGTGTATAAGAGCAGGCTGTTATGAGTAGTCTACTCGGTGGGGGCTGGGGAAGTTGTACATGTAAACAACAGGGGTTAAATGGGGAAGGGGTTAAAGTTCAACAGTCATCCCATGTGACCTTCAACATGTGACCACTTTAGGGAATCCCCTGTATTCGGCCTACATACACAATATGTGTTGCTAACACTAGTGTAGGCTTAAGCATACTGATGTGTATAGACCAACCACAGCAGTAGACTGAGTCACAATGAATAATTCAGAGACTATAAACATAGCATTATCAGAGGATGCAGCCTTTACAACAAGTCAGTTTGTGTGTGGTCTTCCCTGCTAGATCTGCCCTGGTCAACTGTAAGTGCTATTACTGTGAAATAGAAGTATCTAAAAGAAGCAATAGCTCAGCCTCAGAGAAGTAGACATTATACGGAGTCTCCAAGCATGTCATCTGTCCTCTGTTGCTTCAATCACTACTGAGTGCCCTCTGTGCTCACAAAGTGAGGTCCATAAAGACATGGTTTGACAGGTTTGGTGTCGAGTAACTCCAGTGACCTGCACAGAGCCCTGACCTCAACCAACATTTTGAACCCCACTGAACATTCTGAATGTCGACTGCAAGCCAGGCCTTGCCGCCTAACATCAGTGCCTGCCTGACAAGTTGTCCTTTGACTGAAAGGCCACAAATTACTACAGACACACTCAAAGTTTTGTGGAAAGCCTCGAAAATCTTGAAGGCCTTCTCAAATAGTGGAGTCTGTCACAGCTGCAAAGATAGGGCCAACATATTAATGGCCATGGTTTTGGACTGGGATGTTGGTGTCCACATACTTTTGGCTATATAGTGTATGTCAATTCTATAGCACAAATAAGTGTCTGATACTGATACTGAGTATTGGATAGCAGACAGCATATCCACAACATATGCTAGAGAAACAGAGAATAATTCATAATAAGTGTAACTGCAAAGGTTAATAATAATAATTACAATTTGCAATTCTGTGGTTAATTTCAGATTAGTATATACTTACTGTGATGGTGACACTTTACAGTGTTATTTAAAAAAATTATATGTTTACAACTTTCCCCAAGCATAGTTAAAAATCTGAATTTAAATTTGATTTCTGGCACAAACTGTGACTTTGTTATGAACCATCATTAATTTCATGACATTAATTAAGTCACAGAACACTGTAGCATGGTCCAGTTCTGCATGTTGATCATCTTGCCCATCCTTATATCAACCTTAATCATTAGGTTTGGTTCTTCTACCTCACAGGAACGAGTGATATCTTTCCAGCCTATCATAGTCAGTCTATCAAGGACGTGCTGCCATGGTTCAAAAAGTGTCCTCTAAAGTGGCAAAATACAAGAGGAAGTGCCCTATTGGCTGCCCTTCACACTAAAAAAAAGATAGAGTGCCCTCTAGGGTGTGCCTGAGCAAACCTTTTAATGTGTTATCATGTAGATGTCCTCACAATTGGATAAACATGGCATTCCCTACAGGGGTCTTTCCAGTAGAAATACACATTTCTACAAGGACATTAAAAGTTTGAAGTTCGACTAGCCGCTGATCATGTGATTATGACAGTAACAACATTAACGCCTCAGGGAAGACAACAGGTGAGGAGCCTGGTGTTTTCAGGATCTGTATTTACAGCTTTCTAAAGGCTAGCAATGTAATTTGTTGAGGAAGTTAGCTTCATTTTAACATTTCTCTGCTGATCAAGTCAAGTCAAGATGACACATATAGATTGCTTCAAAGAAAGGATAAGATACATTATCTGTGGTTTTCTGAAGGTTGGTTTTTCGCAATAAAAGGTCATGTGTCGTAATGCGCTATAATAGTTGTGAAATCAGTTACTCTTATATTGCACTCCTTTCTTTGGCTCACCAGCAAGTCAAGGCCTAGACTGTCTAGGGTGTTCCTATGTCAATTTATGAAATTCTGGGGTTTGTGTCTCAGGATCCTTGAAGGTAAACAACAACACCCATGTTGGAAAAGACACATCACACTTAAAGTCAGAATATTGAAGTTGCAAAGGGTTCCTCTTTTCCTGTTGTTTTATTAATTATGTCATCAGCATTTAGTCGACTCTACTTTCATCACATAACTGAAAACATGTATATGAAAACATGCAAACCCTAATGAAGACTAGTTCATAAATGATGCATCATAGCTTTGAGCATTGGTGGGCCCCATGCTTTTCAGCAGGTGCCCTTTTTATTTTTTCATCTCGGCCCTTCAAACAACCTGAGTCTGTCACTGTGTACATGATAGACATGATAGTCAACCCACCTAATGCCACTACAGTACAGGTCACTACAGTATTCATTTAACATTTATAACATAAAGCTATCTGGCTTCACTCCATGTGATACATTAGAGTAATGACAGAAACAAAACTACTCAAAACTTTAAAAGGGCTGCAGAATGCTCTATAACTCTCTAAATGAAGTTATGTGTCATTATTTGTCTTGTGCAACCTTGTAGGTCATTTTGCCCCTTTCTCACTAGCACACCAATATTAGTGTTATTTATCAAACTGTATTTATTTTAAACTTTAAAGGCTGTTTTTTTCTTCCAACCTAGTTTGACCCCATTGGTCTTAAACCAAAACATCAGCTTTATCAATAGCTATTTGGTGCCATCTACTGGCCCTAACTGGCAATTTCCATCTTACCTCATGATGTTTATCAGGAGAGGAGAACTGAGCGCCAGAGTCCAACACAGTATATTGATTTCTCTGCTGTAGCCCACTTACCAATTCAGCAGTGAAGTTAATCAAGTGTGCTTGAAAAAGAAAATCAACAAACTCCAGGAATCCGGCCCTCCAGGACAGGAGATCCACCCCTGCAATACAGCTGGCCTTGTCATATTTCATGTTTTGTTTAATAAAGGCACACATCCTCAACAGGGAGCATATGCTGTACACATTTTAAAGCACAACTGCTGTTGAATCACAATTAAACATTTTTGACAGAATAGAAATGGGACCCCTACTAAGGTTATGGAATATTTTATGTTTTATTTTTTTCATAAGTAGAATACATACGGAGTAACATGCCATGTTTTAAGTATTTCTTTTGTTTTGTTTTACTTATTGCTTTATTTATTAGCAGACATTTAAGTAGACAATGCAGCAATACTGTTGTGAAGTGTGGGCAATAATATACTGAACTGACTGATGTATTTAATACCATTCTTTCTAATGTAATATAAATCTGTTAAAGAGATATGGGCATATGGACAGCTGTGCAATGGGTCCTTAATCCTTTGTGTGTTTGTTTATCTGTTGGTGTGTGTATGTGTGTTGTTCTCTCCTCCAGAGCTCTGTGGTCAAAGGGGAGTGGTTTACCTAAGGGAATGATTACAGTTCTCCCCTGCCCCCCTACTCAGACAGCTTGCTTGGTGATCTTGTGGTTTAGCCAGATGGATGCGGTAGCACATGAGGACATGAGTCTGTCACAGCTGCAGGGCCCTCAGGAATTATGTGTATGTATGTATTTATCTGCTGAAACACATGAGCACGTATGTGTGTGTACTGAGTATCGGGGGATACTGCGCTAATGGAGTGT
Source organism: Megaleporinus macrocephalus (assembly GCA_021613375.1). Classification (NCBI taxonomy): domain Eukaryota; kingdom Metazoa; phylum Chordata; class Actinopteri; order Characiformes; family Anostomidae; genus Megaleporinus; species Megaleporinus macrocephalus. The sequence goes on from CM038706.1 coordinate 19,859,226, forward strand.
GAGGTTTCCACATATGTTAAAAAAGACAACATCATTTATGCTTGTAAGGGACCTTTAGTTACAACCTAAAGGTACATTCACACATACCATATCACACAAAGTATGTAGGACAGAGTGTATTTGGGTAAAGGTCATGTATACATCTTTGTTTTTGATCAAAGTCTGCTACACCTGAGTTGTATAGCTGGGTTAAACAGTGAATTCTAATGGAAGCACTTTAACGAAACACTGCAGACTGGCTCTCTCGTTACTCTGGCTCGATCATTGGCACTGCTGCGGTGTTTTGACAGGTACAGCAGAGCTAAAGCATAGCGGGCTGTGTAAGCAGTGCACTGACAGGCACTGAGAACTGCAGCACTAAGGCTTTATCTGGGAGGTATTTTGGCTTGCCAACATGCAGTTGATAAGCAGGTGATGTACGAGTGCAGAAACGGCTCAGCTTCAGGGCGGGTCAATCCACAGTGCAATACAAGACGAGGGAGGTTTTCTCAGCTTTGCTTTCATTGTATCATTCTAAGATAAGTCAGATCAGAGCTGGCAGTGGATGAAACTCCACTTATGTTGAAATAATAGGGTTCGTATAAAAAGAAATACAAAAATATCACATGCAAGTACAAGAGCTCTCAAGTTTACATCAATACTATGAGTGCTTATTTCAGTTTTGAGAATATCCCTGACTAGCTAAGGTTTTTCTGCTTTAAAGCTGAATGGCTAGATGAATCCCACATTCTGATTGGCTACTTGAACTCTGCTCTCTTATTGTCTAATCAAATTCCATTGGTTATTTGCAGTCCTGCAATTTTATTGGCAGGTCAAATCTCATGCCTTCATTGACCAAGCCTGCAACCTGCCAACCCTACAATATGATGGGATGCTTGCAGTCTGTTGTGTAACTTCATCCTACAATGTCATTGGCTGGTCAAATCCCATGGTGTAATCGGCTAACTGAATCCTTGAATCCGATTGTTTAGTCAAACCCACCCACTCAAGTATGGCCTTACAGCACCTCCTAGCCAGCCTGATTGATACTAGTGGGGAAAACAGATAAGCCCATGCATGAAAGTCTTCCAGTCATAGATTCAATCTTCAACTTATATTATTTGCCATTTACTAAACAACCAAGTCTGGCAATTTATTTAGCTGTGCATTACCAAAATAAGACAAAGGGTATTTGACTGGAGATGTATATTTTGTATAGGTTTAACAGATTAGTTTAATGACTGACTTGAGCAGAATTGCCACAGTCTCAAACTGTGTATAAGGTAGTGAGGAGAAGATGCACACTGGTTGGAGAGAGTGAGCTTTCAGAGCAAAAACTCTGCTTCTGTAAGGTGTGGCTGTGGCTGACAACAGTTTTAAAAAAGCTGTGTCTCTTTTAATAGCAGTGAACTCTGCATTTTTCAGTGAAAGCTATATTTTGTTAGTAGGGCCTGCAGGCCACACTTACTTAGAGCGGCACTGAACAGATAAATGCCCAAATGTTTTTGGAAAACTATGGTTTGGCTATATCCTTTAATGACAGGCAGCCAATAGAAGGAGGAGTAAACACGATGATGGCAGAAGCGACCATTAGCACTACCACAGTCCACTAGAGTAAACTAGAGGCTAAGGGCTATTTCTTACTGTAGTTTAATCACAGTCAACTGTTTGAATGGGGTATTGTAAAAAGGTTTACACTCCCACTTGTGAATTACAGCACTGAAGCTCTGTTTGCTGCTGAGATGTACCAAAAGATGCTAAAGCTCTAATTCCCTCTGAGCAAACTGAGCTGCTGAGTGTGGGTCAGCGCCCACTAGTGACCACTGAAGGGAGTATTTATAAAAAAAAAAAAAAAAAAAAATTATAATAAAATGGTAGTTGGATTTTAAATTTAGTGACACTGGTGGCCGAATCCAGGACACGTCTGAGCACAAGTACCACCGAGACATAGCTGGAAAACAGCACAGAGAAGATGACAGACAGGCTCCATCCAGTGTGCACTGGTTATAGTCTACTACACTTTCATACATGGCTGCACTGTATAGGGACTCTCGTGCAGTTGTGCCACTACAAACCGTGTGCCCCGGTTGAACAGTTTATGTACTATTTTCTGTGCATGTTGCCATAGAAACAAGCTGAACAGGTTCAGGCACAAATGAACAGTATGCAGTGTGGAGGAGTGCTATTCCGATTCACCTTTTATTTACCAATGTAAAGATAAATAAATTGCAAATAACCCACTTAACACATTCACACAGTAATTCAAACTTGAGTGTGCTTTTTTTTTTCTTTTTTTTTTTTGTACAAGCGTGTACAAACTCCAGACAGCACACGAAGTAAGCCTGGCACAATCAACAATGTCTCAATCATTTCACAAATTGGATGTAACATTGAAAACCATTCTGTAAACTGCACCACAGAAACACATTCGTCTTCAGACATGAGAGACTTGACTGATGAAAACCAATTGCTCTAATAAGTGAACTGAGACAGCCAGCAGGTTTTCTGTCTTTTCGTCAATGCTATGAGTTGCCCTTTAGAATTGTGTGAGGTTATGAACAGGGAAGATCACAATCAACTTTGGTATGCCACAAAGAAAGGACATTCTTCATTACATTCTGCGTAACTGATGTTTTCGATGATTTGTTTTAGTGATATGCTATGAGGGCGCCAGCCTTCTGTTTGGTATTAGGGAGGGGAGGGGAGGGAAGAACTTAAAGTACTTTAGAATATTAGCTGACACTGTACACACTGCCTTTCATCATTTCTACATAATGCTAGTATATTGTTCAGTGCTATGCACTTATGAATCGAGTGATTCATTCACTGAATTAATGAATCAGCTGGAATTCAGATCTACTGTAAGCCTCTAACAACTGTGGGTTGCTTAAAATAAAAATCTAGTATTCTGCAAGGAGCGACAACCAGCCTGACTAGGCCAGCATGCGACTACATTAAAGTCACAAATGTGCCACGTGAGAGTTTTTAGCACCACATCAGACATGTCGTCACCCACAAACACACCCACCGGCCCATGCAACAGCAAATAAATCTGAGTGTTAATTTATGAATCCGGTACTGTGCATCCACTTTGCTTAAACAAAGACTCCTCTGCATTCATCAAAGGTAACAGAAATATCACAGGTAACAGCTAGATGCCTAAAATAATACTTAAAGGGCCTAATATACACATTTTTGAAGTACATCTGGATTTTCCCAATAAAACCAGTTTCAAATTAATTTATTAATTAAATAAATCAACCACTAGCTTCAACATAAAGACTAGTTTAGGCCAAATGTCTTTAAAGTCAGATCGTTACACCCTTTAACAGGCGGAGTGAAAGAGTGGCCAGGCTGCAGCATGACTTCCTCACATCAGGATCAGTGTAAACACATTTAAAGTAGGGCTAGAAGGAATTCTTATCTGAGATCATCAAAGCCACCTCTCGCTAACTGAACTAAAGACGTCACTAAATTGTGCACGCTGAGCCACCGTCATAAACAGGAACTGGGCCGCAACTTTCAAGTTTGAGAGTCAAAACAAACCGCCCTCAGATGACCTCAAATTAATTGTAACCATGGAGATAGCATCACTGTGATAAGAGCATGACTCATATGAATAGAGAGCACGCAGAGCCGTTGAAAGAAGCTTCATTTAAAAATCTGTTTCCAAACCAGATGTGGGCTCAAGTCGTGTCTAAATCTGCAATGGTTCCCAAGAAGCAGTGGGTTAATTTGACATGTGGTAGGCAGTGCTGGAAACACAGCGTGGCTATCATAAGTACTGAAAAGTGAGGTTGAACTCAAACCACCTTCACACTTATTGGCACTGGAAAAATATAGCACATTTGTAGGATACCACTGCGTGGGTCTGGAGACTTTGCAAAACAGCTCAATTGGAAGTAAGTCCACATGAAACAATACAAGCATCGTTGGGGCGGCTAAGAGTAGGCGAGAGCATACATTTGACAGTGGACAGCTTTCCAGACATGAAAACACAATCTCAAATTGTTCAACTGTTTTCAGGAACTGGCTTTGTCTAGTCCTGGTCCAGGAAAAAAAAAAAACTTCCATCTGACTGCGTGACTGACCATCACTGACATCATCATCAGACAACACTTTATAATGACAGAAAATAATCATGACCAAAAGTCTAACGGCCATATAGCTCCTCAGGCCTTTTCCTTCACCCTCCTTTTCACTGTATCTATCACTTTTCTGCCTTTCCACTCTTTAATTGCTGTATTATTATCAGGGTCGTTTCTTAAATGTGGAGTTAGTTATTTTAGGGCTGCTATCTACTTCAAATGTGACCTAATTTTCTTTGCTACTGGTAGCCTCCTTTCACAACGAGTGTCCGGCAGAGCATCTGGAGCATGGCCGATGTCAGCACTCAATAGAGGACTGTCACTGCTTCAGTTGTAATTGAGTAGAATGCCAGTGAAATCTATTGATCGCACTCACAGCCTTGAGAAGCAAGTCAGTGAAAGAAAGTCCAAAAGTAAGCTCTCTGACTGCACAGCAGAGCCGGACCTTTACTACCGATTTTACGATCACTGATTATATACTGATTTTGACCGCTAATAAAATTATAGATGATACGTTTTTACATTTAAACTAATCATTTTTAGCTAAACTGCCCGTTCTTAATTTTCATGTTTTAATATCTCAAGAAAACAACAGAAATGCAGATTAAACTAAAAATTTGCAGCTGAACTTTCTTTTTTTGTGTTGTAACATATTATACTAACGCACATAAATCTAACTAAACTGGAGGTAGCTATAACTATTTCTCTGTAAGCTTGCATCATGAGTTCAAATCCTCACATTGCGATTTTAAAAAAATGGGGACGCCGTATGACATCGGAGTCATATCAGTACAGGCTGATGATTGTTTTGTTTTTTTTTATCTGGCTGCTTTGTGCTGCATTTTAAACAAATATTCAATTTACCATTTACTGTATCATGAAAGAATTGTCCTACTGTATCACATATGTCTAGGTTGTTTGGCAGTTTAAATGACCTTGATCAAAATAAAATACCAGCACATAAACTACAAAGTCAATTTCTTGTTTGAATTAAAAAAAGAGAAAATAAAAAAAGCCTAAATCACCCTGTCAGAAAAGGTTACCAGCATTAAAGTAGTACTTGATATTTGAATTGCCTTAAACAGGGGATATTAAGCTGTGCTACACAGCATGTCCAATGTGTGATGGAAAGCAGTTTTGCTTCTCCAACACTTACAGATATGTAAAGTATCGCATACTGGCCCAGCATTCCCGTATCAGTGCATCCTAAAAAAACAAACTAATAATCAGTGCATTGTCTGGGGTATTTACTGATATTAAAGAATCCATAGGTTGTCAATATCAGCCAAAATCAGTCAGGTTCTACTGCAAACAACTTAAACAATCCCATCAACACACTGGAAGCTTCCTCATCAGTCTTGAGCGCTAAATTATGCCACATTACTGGCCGAGGCATTCACTGATCACCCCGGGCCGTGTGCTTGTGATGAATATTTGAACACCTGAAGCTGACACTCCTGCTCTGGTTTTCATGACCAACAAACAAGAGCCTCCTGCAGTGTTTCAGAAGCAAAAAGGAGCGATGACAAGGAAGAGTGATCGAGCAGAGCTGAGGTGCTAATCTGATCGAACTGCAGCATGACTCACTGACCACCAGGAGAACATTCCTATGACCTCAGCATGAGGAGCGGACAGAGTCCAAATGTTAGTAGCCATGACAACCCTGACCATTTGAGCATGGCAACAAAAAAGGGGACACTAAGATGTTTAGGTGCTTATTTAATAGCCTGTCACCCTCTCCTACTCCTACAGTGAGGCAGAATGTTCTCGAATGCCCCTGTCTGCTTTGATCACTGTCATGCCCAAAAATAAATCAGACACGCACACATATCCACACAGCCTGCTCCCAGAAGGCTTTGAGACACACTTTTCTTCTAACAATGACAACCAGTAGAGGAGACAAGCAAAGTCTTCCTTCTATCTTTCCATTCCTCCACAGACTTGGATTGGAAAACTGGGCTGATGATGGCTAAACGCATTTCCGCCCCTCCTCTATTTGTTAGATCGCACTGAAAGTGCATTACATGCTATGTTGACAGAAGACAGCTTGGGTGTTGATTTGGAGAATTGATTTTCTTCAACTAATCTCTTTCTAACATACCTCAGGGCCTGCTTGCTCCACTCCCACACCACTCTTCATGGTAACAAAAACCTTCCCAAATGTCTCCCACACAACATTTTCTACACCTTTTGTCAACAGGAGCTTAAAAATATAATAAATAAATAAGAAAAAAAAGAAAGAAAGCAAGAAATGGAGGAAGGGAATGGAGGAGAACGAAAAAACTATGCCTTATCTTTGAAGTTAACTTTCATAGTTGAGTTATAACAACTGGGACTAAATCTTGGTTTGCGAGAGATCTTTAAGCTCATTCAGTCCAGCTAATGAGATCTGAAGAGTTAAATCATGGACTGTCTGTTCTGTGTAACTCTTGTGGTTATGCACTGCCACACTAGTGAGGTGAGTTATGGAAGTCACTGTGTAGGCATGTCTACAGTCTGGTGTTGAATTTATACTGAGTAAAGACTGCATCTGAACCTCCTCCCAGTTGCGAGAAGCTCCACACAGGCAAATGGTCCATTAGGAAGCAGGGTTTCTTTTTTGGCAGCAAAACAGGGTTTAGCACCACACCACAATCAAACCAACAGCACGAGTTGAACTATGAAGAGGAGAAAGTTCTAGAAGCGCAGAAGCACATTATGGAGCCGGAACTGTAACAATAACACTGTGTATGTTTGTTTGTTTGTTTGCAGACAAATGTATTGAACAAAAGCTGTTTCCAGAAACAACTATAAGGGTGATAACCAGACAGAATCAAAAGCAGCAACTGCAGTGCATGTAGGGGTAAGAGTTCTACTGTCCAGGGCAAAGTCTCTTATATACAAACTACACTTTTTTTTGTTTTTTTGTTTTTGCGACCAAAGTCCATAGCACTTCTCTTGTCCTTCACTGTCATACCATAAACTAGGCACAAAACTTTTTCAAAGCACTTTTTAAGATGTTCCTTTGCAAATAATTCCAACATTTTGTACCATTCTCCTCACGGTCTTAGTATTCCCACTCGTCAGTCTTCATGTCCAGGTAGCTGAGGATGTTCTGGGCATATTTGACTGCTTGTTTGCGAGCAGCTTTGGTTCCTTGGTCCCCCTGAGGGTCCACAGCATCCAGAGCCAGCAGCTGCTTGGTCAGCAACTCCTCAAGCACCATGTAGCTTTTATCAGCTCTCTTACCGTCAAAGCCCAGCACTTGGGCCTGCAAGTCGGACAAGCTGGCCAGAACGCGCCACACGGCCGCATGAGGCGGAGGTTCCTCTGAGCCGGGATTACGGCGCCCGAGGGCTTCCCGGAGGTCCAGGTAGGTGATCACAGCCTGGATCTCTAGCACAGCCCTTCGCCGTGCTTCCCTGATGCAGGGGTTCCGCCCTGTGTCCACTTGGTCTAGATGAGTCAGAAGACTCTGCAGTTCCGCACCCTGCCCTGCCACACCCTGTCGCAGGACCTCCGCCCGCAGCACGGAGACACGCCCTCGGATGCCCTCAATCTCACGGATGGAGTCGTTTTGCGCCAAGTCATACCTGGAGGTCAAAAAAGGAAGCTTTACTAGGAGGTGGCAGAAAGATGGTTGGTGGCAAATACTTTTATATTTGATGCTCTACATAGTGGCTACATCAAATACATCAGGTATTAGACTAATACACAACGTAGCTACATAACTAGCTATCTATATTGGCTACATAATTCAGGAAAATAACAAATCCCCTATAAAAAAAAAACAAACAAACCAGATAATAACCTGCCCAACTGAAAAATATCAACATTGGTGTACCTTCCCAGGCCTTTTACCTCCCTAAGATTTGGCCACCACTGGAAAGCCGTACTAATGCTCACTCTGACTTGACCTTCTGCTCTATCCAACCTCTGCTTCTGTCTTTCTTTTCTTCCCTACTTTAGCAGTGCATTTTATTCCTGCGTAATTTGCTCTGTGGCTCGCTACCTTTCATCTGGGCAGGTTGTTTTCTTTGTACTGTCAGAGCATTGGATTTATTGACTGCTGTCATGATGTAAAAAGTTAAAAAATGTGTTTTTAAAAATGTGTTTTTAAAATAAATCACCTGCTCCACCTCTAACCTGTGCACAGCTATGTTTTCCACATATCTCAACTACACCCAGATGTACAGGGCAAACCACTTATTTCAACAATCAAATAGATTTCGTGTGAAAAGCTACACTGTAAACACAGACAACGGAGAAAGCTCACCTCAGCACTGAACCTCTTGAAGGCTTCATAACACGCAATGCTTTGTAATCTAACAGAGTCCTGTAATTAAACTGGTCTAGGAATACTGTGACCTTACCGTTGTAGAATGTGTTCAGGGATTCTCTCAGGCAGCGTAATAGAAATGTTATACTTCACTGTAATAGGAAGAGTTACTTTCTGTCTGTGTGTTAAAACTAATTAACTCTACATGCCAGAGACCTCTTAAGCTGCTGATTAAAAAAAAATAAAATACACCATGAGGTTTAACTGCAGGACAAACCATGCTGAGCTACTTACTTTCACTGCACTTCAGGAGCTGTCAGATACATGTGCTCTTTACACCAAGTCATAAACACACTGAGCGTGGCTAAAGTAGCTCAGCATGTCTGGCACTGCAGATAGAGCTCTTAAATGCTGAAGTGGCTAAATAATTTCTGTTCACGCAGAACACTTTGTTGTCTCAGAGAATAAATGTACTCCTCAGTCATCGCACTGTTTAGGGACAGTTTACTGTAAACAAACCAGGCCTGGTGGTTTATTACATCTAGATTAAAGAAGCTGCAATTCTTGCAAAGCAGTAACAAATGATTTATTATATAGTATTATATATAGTGTATATAATTCTACACCAAATTTAGAGAAATCGAAATCATTGTGCTCCTATGAAGAGCTCTGTCAGAGGTAGCTTTCGATTGTATTGCTCAGGCTCGGCCTATGCTGGTTGCTGAATGCTATTATTCGGTCAACTGTTCGAAAAAATAACAATGGTAAACGGTTAAACCAGGTTGCGGGGGCAGGAGGTGGGTATTTACAATGCCTGTAAGTACATCTGCTGATGCTTCCAGGAACATCACTGATGATATGTCCAGAGGTATTAGCAGATGAACAGAGATACTACTATTAACAATAACAATTGTAATAATTGCGATGTTTCTTTCTGTCATTGTTAAACCCAGAACGTGGAAGCTTAATCTGTATAAAACTTAAATCACATTATAAACATGCAGGAAAAGATGTGTAGTATACCATTACTTTTAACACGGCCACAAACGTGTAATTAATCTACTAACAAAGACAGCAACTGCAAAGTTCACTGCATCGATGCTGTGGTCTCTGTAGCTGCTTAACCTAAGCTGGCTGCAGGAGAGCGAAGACCTAAGAGGTTTTTTTCTTATGGGTCTTGTACAGTTTTTGTTTTATTTATTGTCATTTTCTTTTTTTAGGATATACAAGAGTGTGACTTATTTTAGAGGTGGAGTTTTGCTATTGGGCAGGGCAGAGTTTTTCAAACAAACATGAATTCCAGCAAAGACACAATGCAGAGGCCACCCATGGCTTAACCCTGCATTTCCCAAACTGTGTTTCCAGCTTCTCATCACTATGTACCTGGGAGGAAAATTCAAGCTACAAAAGCTGTGTTACAGACTTGCACTGGAATTGGAACCAAGTACTCCAAATAAACCAACATTCTGAATCCAGCGTGGTCTGCTCTCTTCAGTTGACATCAGCCAAGAAAATACAGCAAGGCTCAAAGCTGTTTGGTAAAATGTGTGCAATCTGAAGCATTATACAGTTCTTTATAAAGTACCATATCTATTTGTTCGTAGGCATGATATCTGGCTTCAGCACTAAGCTCAATTAACCAGCGCAGCTTAACAGGTATTACACTGCACTAAACGTGGTATTAATGGCATTAATGGTATTAATCACCGAACATGTTAAAAGTCTAATTAGCCTCTTGTGTGAGTACCTTAGTGTCTTAGTATTTTTAGCATAACTGGCCAGCTTATGCCATGACCACAACTCTCTAATGCAGTGTCAAAGGCTAAAAATAACATGTGATACAAAAGTTGTAAAGATGCTAGTCTATAAGCTACAGATCATAGATTTAAACAGTAAAGTTCATTCGTTTCATTAATTTATTCTCTGCTTTCATAAACCACTAGCCGTAACTTCTCAGTCTTTCTAGGGGCTTCGGAAGTTTGTGTGCATGTTACCTGAAAGTGTCATCTCCCTCGCCTTCCAGGTCAATGTGTTTGAGAAGGCCGTTGATCTCCTCCACCACCTGTTTCCTGTAGTTCCTGACTGCTGTGTTACTGGACACATCCAGAGCATCAAGTTCCACCAGCAGCTCAGTAAGGACGCGTGCTAAATGAGCACAACTGTCACGTCCACTCAATCCCATCAGCAGAGCCACCAGCTGGCATCGGGCACCACTCACCTATAAAACAGAATTCAATCAGTCTTCGCTTTTCTAGTCTAATTCTGAACTGATCTTTTTAACTCAAGTCAGCTCCAACAGTAATATGTGATCTGTGGCAATGCAACCACAACGAGAGCATTCAAATACAAATACAGTCTTTTACTCCCCAATATAGAGTAGCATGGAAAATTTTAGGCACCCTGGTCAAAACTTCTGTTACTGTAAAAAGTTAAGTAAGTAGAAGACCTGAGCTTGAGAAGATTCAGTAGTGGTGGTGCATTGTTCAACTGTGCAGCGAGTGAAGATTAAAAAAGAATACAGAATTAAATGAAAAACATTCCTCTTCAACAGTTAACCAATGGGGTTGATCAATCATGCTTTGATTGATTATGCTTGTGTTGCAGCCAGAGGCACATAAAACATTTTACTGGCGGAGGTAATAATGGATTTTTTTAAATACCAGCAAATTCTGAACAATAACGTCATACTGTCTGTAAAAAGCAGAAGATGAAAAGATGATAGCTTCTGTGACAGCATAATGATAATGATCCTAAACACACCTCAAAATCCACACACAATCTGAACATTATGTTATGGTCCTGACAGGTCCCCAGACCAAAACATCATAGAAAATGTGTAGATTTTATAGAGATTGAGGATTCAAGAATCTAACTGAAGCATGAACCTTTTGCAAGGACAAATAGGGAAAAATCCACCAAATAATAACTGAAAAATTGTACCTGGCTACAAAAAAAAACAATTACAAGCTGCGATACCAGCTAAAGGGGGTGTTACTAAGTACTGAACACACAGGGTGCCCAAACTTTTGCTTCAGGCCAACAAACACAAACATGCATTTTTAATCCAATACTGTGGTGACTGTGGTGGACCGCCCCACTGTTTAATTGCTAGAAAGGTTTTTAAAATAATATATGGTTACATATAATATACATATTACATATAAAACATGTAATTTGGTAATATACGGTTAATAAATAAATAATAAATAAATCAAAATAAATATCTTTGACCTTTTTTGTCATTGAAGCACACTTGTAAAACTGTACATATGATAAATATGTTTAGATTATTATAGAAACAATTTGAATATCATGGCCACACAAGTCATCGGCTCAGTGGCCAGTGAAAATGTATTATTCCCTGCAGAAAGCTGGGAGGTATTAGGCTTGTATTGTAACCACAGTTTATTCTAAGGAGTAGCAATTTAGAACAGTTTAATTGCTAACCTGCACCATCACTTGATTGATGCGCTGCACGGCTTCATGGGTCTCATCAGACAAAGGCAGCGCCAGTGTGTGCATGCGCACGCGGCCCTCCAGCACTTCCTGTACAGCACAGACCCGCGTGAGAGCTCGGTAACGGGCCTTTCTGAGGGGGACACTTCCGCCTGTCTTCACCTGGGCCAGCCTCATGGCCACGTCCTGCACAGCCTCCACCAGCTCCTCACCAGTCTCGGAGGCTTCCTGGGCCTGACCCTGCCGGAATGGTGCCACCACTCCGGCCAACAGAAGCCTCTGCGCCTCCCGGCTCAGCTCCTCAATGGCTAGTCTTGACGGGTGAGTGGCATTGCCCTCCAGGTACCGTAGCAGCCCCTCCACCTCTCCTGCCGCCCGCTTCCTAGCCTGCTGCAGTTCCATCCGCCCCTCTGTCTCCACCTTAGGACATGACATACACATTCATCAACTGGATGTAACGCATGATAACACATACTGATATCGGCTGTCGTACGACTGTGGTGATGCTTTCAACTGGAAATACACTACAGTGACAAATATTTAATGCCATTCTATGAGATCAGTTTCCTTACAGAATAAAAGAGGCATGTCTAACAGCATTTCTGTTTTGAGGCTACATGTAATTCACATATCATAAATAACAGCTGAACCAAAAGGACCTTGAGAGAATTGTGCACTTTCATGGAGCTTGTAGCTGCAAGCTTTATTCGAGTCTGAGTGACAAACACACAATAACAACTGGCACTTAATGGGAACCTCCCACACTGCACTGCAGCGCTGCTGTTCAAGATTACAGGAAATTACATTCCCATGAAAATTCCAGCCTGGATTTCTCACACATAAACCCCCAAACACCACGCTCTCGCACAAAGCACATTCCCATCTAAAGAAGCACTGCACTCTGACATTTTGGAGAAGAGAAAATGGCAGGATGGGGGGAAAAAAGTGCCAGATACGTGTGTAAAAGTGTGTGAAATTCTCTCGCTGAAGAGATCAATGTGCTTTGCTTTTCGCCAACGCAATCAAATAAGCTGTCTAAGGGCACTATATCTGTTATATGAAAGCACTAACTTGGAATGTCTGGGCACATATTAAATACCAATGATTAACAGTGAAAGCTGTAATGACTACGTGAGAAACTTGATTATTAAAAATATCTGCTGCAAATTCTTTAAATTAGGTATTTGCTTAATCATAGAACTATACACCCATCACTGTGTTTCACATTGATGATTATCAATGTTGCATAATTCCACTATGGGCTCAGTGTTACTGTAAAACTGAACTTCCGCCTTCCGTAGCATGAGTCTACACATCCAGTCCACAGAGCAGACCCAACACAAGCTAATGTTAATGTTTAATGTTAATTAATACGATTGCTAGTTGAGCTGTATGTAAATTATGGATATATGTAATTAATAGTTTAGAATGTAAATCAATTTGGTAGCTAGTTATGATGTTAGCTAATGTATGCACTGGTGTTATTGTTAAAATAGATATACACACACACACACACACACACACACACACACACACCCCAACTTCTCTCAATTTTGATTCACAAAATATTGCAAAAAGTAAAATATCAGGTGGTGTAAGTAGCACCTGGAGCCTAAAATGCTGTAATCCAATATAGCAGGTATTTGCAGTTTAGTCTGATTGCAGTGAGTAGATTCAGCACTCACAGTGTAACCCTTCAACACAGCAAACAAATGTACATTAACCCACATTGTAAGCTAGCACTAAAATTCATTAAATAAGCTTAGTTTTAATAAATTTGATCGTTGTATGCCATTTAAGCAATAAAAATGTTCATTTATAAAAAGGAAAGCAATTTGTTGTTCATTTTAAGAGAGTTGTCTTACTTCTGCTTTTATATATTTAATAAAGCCAAAATTTGTTATCCAATTACATGATTAATCAATAAAATACTATTACTACTATTACTAAAATAACCGATAGCAGCAGTCCTACTGGTGTTACCACCAACCTCTATATTTAAGGCTTTGCAGGTGAAAAAAAATTCACACAAAGCACATGTACAATTATATACAAATGTTTGTATACATCCACTCAAATGACATGTTCTGTTGATTTCTTTGCAGTACTTTTCAGCAAATTAACATATTTGTGGTGAGAAAAAAAATAAAACAATAACTATTATTGTTATTAACCATAACGTTTGCACAGGTCACATTGTGTGGGGTTCTTCAGTAAATAAACAGTAACTGTGTATTTAAGAGTGCAGAAGTGTGATCTTTATAGACAATGTGTTAACTTATTTTCATATTAGAAAAACATGTCATGTGACCAGGGGCATCCAAACTTTTACATAAGACTGTAAGTGCAGTAAGGATAAGACAGGTTAGAACTAGCAGTCCCACCACCATTACTGGACTGAGAGGCTACTCAGATGAGTGGTATTGAAAGTCCTTTGATTTTGAAGCCTCTGAAAGCATCTCTCAATAAACTGCAGTTCTGTTGTTTTGCTGAAACCATGAACGCATCCACACTGCTGACATTTTTACTCTGTAGCATCAGATTGCTTTAGAGTGTGATTATATATGCGTCAACGCAAGTGCAAGTAAAAAAAAAACATAAAAAAGGCACAAAAGTGTAATTATGAGCTGGCAGTAATTATCGCCTGCAATTCCAGTATCGGACCTGTAATAATAATTAAATGTCCCATTTACCGGTGAATAATGAATCAGCTGCTGATTGTGCACTCTATGAACATTACCATCTCGGCTCCTGACCTGATCGATCTCCAGCAGAAGCCGGGTCAGCTCGCGCTCTAGACGCTTGTACTCTCGGTCGCTCTGCAGGCCGCTAAAGGAGCACACTTGCGGGCCCAGCGCGGCTACCTCCCTCTGCAGCTCGTCCAGCCGAACCAGGGTAGGGTGGTGCCCAGGATATGGTGGTCCCTGAGGCCCTGCGAATCCATGGAATGGCCCTGGCATCTGCTGAGCCTGCTGCTGCTGCTGCTGCTGCTGGCTGCCATGATCCATTGTCCGCTTCCCACCATCAAAGGGCTTTCCAAAAAGGCTGAGGGAGAAAAGGGGAGAGAGTGAGTGTAGGAGTGAGTAGGAGCCAGAGAAACACACAGAGGGAGAAAGAGAAAGAGAGGTGGTACTACAGGGCTGGGAGGCTGGGGTAAGGAAAAGCGATTGATAAAAGAGCAAAACTTTTAGAGCGCACGTATTAGACATGCTTTCATAACGCAGGACTTCTCTGTCTTGAAGACAAAAGAAAGGACTGTTAGGTCCCCTCCTGCTGGACAGCCCAGCTGAAGTTCTGTGGTAAATCCTACTTTATGAAATGCACTTCTTCTATAGCAACAAACTTGTCCACCAGGACAAGATAACACAGGTTTAATGGGTTTGTCTGGATTCTGTTGAACAATGCCAACCTAGCTAGTTGGTCCTCCACCCATCCAGAAAGACTACAGCAAACAAACATCCTGAAACGCCCAGAATCTTAACACAGCAGTGCACTTTGGGTGGATAACATTAACACTCTTGTCCTGTGTAGCTCCACAACCTTTGCAAACAGAACAGGCTGACGAGAGCTGAAAATTAGGCACTGGTATTTATGGAATGAAAATCTGTGTCTGTGCCCTGATCCCACAGATCCCACACCACAACTGTGATCCAGGCTTTGATCAACAGCCTTCCCTGAACACAAGTTAAATAAATGAAGCCACAGCACGGTCGGGGTGCAAGTGTGACCGCAACCAGTCTAGTCACAACATCCTTACTGGGATCCCTGGTCTTAAGTTACTTTCAGCACCTCATGCATGCAGAATGAAGTAAACGCTTTCCTACCAGAACAGAGACATTTACTTTTCCTTCAAAAGGAAAAACATTCTCCCTTTGGGAGATACGGTAGCCAAGAACAAACATTACCATAGCTGTGGCCCAGTTCGTCATTTGATTGAAATGTATCATAGTTGCAGTACTTACAGGGCTGGCTGCAGATGGAGATATCCAGGAAAAACTAAAATTGCTTAAGCAAGACTCGCTCTATGCAGTTTCAGAGACCTGGGAAAACAGTTTATTAGCGACTGAAGGCTGCAGCTATTCCGCAGAGATGTGTCTCTGAGGTCACAATAGACAGGTCATGTTCTGGGCTCTTAAAGGCACAGCAACTATTTACACCCTGGCTCGGAGCAAGAGCTAGCACTGCCTGTGTGCTGGCATTAGTAATTAAAAATACAGCACAACAAGTGTGTGCACATAGACCACAACATGTACCACGTTTAAAGGTACTGTACTTAGGATTTATCGTTCTCTTATAACAAGCAGAAAAGCAGGCAATATTTTTTTGCACCAGCATTGGCCTCTACTTGTCTTGTGTGCTTATATAAGCAGGTGAAGAGAAATTCCTTCATGTGGAAGAAGGGTGCTCATCCCACGGTCATTCACTGTGCATTTGGCAGTGACCGTGAAAAAAGAAAAAAGAAAAAAAAAAGGATAAAGCAGCCATAACTAAAGTAACACAGCCTGTGAGTAGGCATAGATGTTTTCACATCTAAAAATGCCTTACATGTAAGCTAAATGTAAACACTAGCATATTCCTATCAGGTAATCTCCAGTCTGACTCTAGTTATTAAGCCAAAACAGGTGCAACTGAGGGTTCAGTCGAACTTCTTTTGCTTCTGTGTATCTGTACACAGCTGTCCCCGGATACCTCTGAGGCATCATCAGCCTAACATTTAACTGAGAGCATGACGATGCTGGGAAGATGAATGTGTGAAACATAACATAAAACGACAGCAAGCGCTGGACACTGTGGGGTCAGGCTGGCTGCTCAACCTGCTGTACAGCTGTCCTTGCTCGCTCCTCTAGCAAGAGATGCCCTGATTACGCTCCCTGACATGGGTCTGCTCCAGGATGCCGATTATGAAGTCCCTAGTGAGCATGGGCACATCACGAAAGCTCTGGATTATGTGTTAGGGTGGGGCGCCGGAGCCCAAATGCCATCCGTGCCCAAACCTATTAGTAAATGCAGAGAAGAACATGACGACGGGTTCGTCAAGGCATTCTGACAACATCTGGCTGATCTGTACAGAAGCGTCCGACATTCTAAATTGAGGCTCCTGTGGACTCCTTCAGTGGCCCTTGTTGTGGCTCTCAATCATTTCAGCCTGTGGCTATGAGGTAATAGGTAATATCAAGGATCCCCCTTTCTGGAACAGTCCATCTGCTGCTAGATGCACTGAGATGATGAAGATTAGGTCAATAGCCCAGATGTTGATTTAATCCCCCAAAAATGTTAATGTAAATACCATATACAGGGTAAGGGTAAAAAGATGAGCAGCCCTGTAAAGAAAAGCATGCCAGCGTGTAAAATCAGCATTATTTCCTCCATAATCATTCACATGTGCACATGGAAAAAAAGACGGCACCAGCCTGATCCGCATTAGTGCACCTCAGTAAATGTTACCTACGCCCACCGAACGACAGCCCCTGCATTTAGCACAGCACGTCTGGAGCAGAAAAGGCATTTTAGGCAGCTCACAAGCCCAAAGATACGGGGAAAGCATGAGTGCACTCCACGCTACAGACACCACCTCCACCTCCTCCGGAGATGCGCAGAATATTTCTCACCTCTTCAACACGCCGAAGACGTTCGCGCACATTTCTGAAGAGGCCCGTTTCCATAAGCAGGGCTAATAAAGAGTCGGGCGCCTTGTGTTACTTCAGTAATCGATGGCGCGCTGAGCTTGCAGCCGGTCTGCGTTCGTGGGTTTTAAGCCGTAGATTTGCGTTCAGCCGAGTCGAGCCGAGCTGCATTGGCGCCCCTCCCATCTCTTCCCCATCCCACGCAGCCCAGACGCAGATAGACAGAACGGGGGAACCAATTCTGAGATCAGGAGGGAGCTGCCGCGAGAGCTCACCCACTCCACACGCAGATGTACGCCTCACATATGAATAAATCCGCTGCCCCTCAACCTCACGCATCCCATCGCGGGATACCGCAAGCGTCAACCACTCACGGCGCGTCCGTCGTCTTCACAATAATGTCTGCGCCTCCGGAATCTCGTCTTTCCAGCAGACCAAGTGGTTTAATCTTTTATGTGCACGAACGTCAATCACCCACCAATTAGCCAGCTGGTTAGCTCGCTCTCTCGCGCGCTCGGGGTTAGAGTTAAAATCAGACTCGCTATCTGGAGAGCTTCTTTCCGCTAGCTTCTTATTCTAATACCCCGCTCCACCTTAAATGCTGCAGCCGTTCCATTCTGGCGCCCCAGGCCAACTTCAACTGTCTGCTGGTTTACGCTAAATAATGGGTCCAGCTCGCTCCTAGCCGTGTGCGATGTCAGATCTTTAAATAAGCGGCTTAAAAAGCTGACCGTTTTGAGTAACGTGCTAACACGCAGCCTCTTCGCTTGGACAGACAGATGCTCGTAGTTTAGCGAGCCTTTGTGCGTCCCTGAAACGCACAAAGAGAACATTCACCACAGTGAAGCACACTCGGGCACACCGCCAGCTAGCAACCGGTCTACACCAGAAAAATAACGAGTAACTCAGCATGATATGACTCTGATATGACCGTTAAATAAATACTCACCTGCATAACCAGCGCACGGCCATCGGAGCATGTGTGTCTGTGAGAAGCAAGCCCACCGGGGATCACCTAACTGACTCCCACTGATGACCAGAGGGGACAAAAGCACCCGCGAAGTTTAACAGATCATTAAAAATTTCCGCTGTTTAAAAATATTTAAAGATCTCCGTTCTGCTCAGCTTTTACACAGTCAGCCGCTGTTTTTATATCTAACTGGGCTTTTAAACAGGCTTCAGCAATTTCCTCACGCTGTCTACAACTACAAAATCACCGTCGGAGGATTTTGAACTCCGTTTAGCTTGTTTTATGAGACTTTCTGGTTTAATCGTGGTATCAAACTCGTGAAAACATATTGGTCGTCCAGTTCTATGACAACAGGAAGGCTGCAGGAAGCGCTCCCGGGTGTTACGTGTGACGGAGGGCAATATAAAAGTCCTCAGAAGTGTTTTCCAGGGACGCAAACTCGTGGGATGTTTATAAGATGATTTGAATGTATTTTTACGAATTTTACCAGATTAGCACAAAATTTGTTATTGTGCACAATTCTGAGTGTTACCGCTGTATAAACAGTATAGCGTAGGGCCTCTAACAGTACAGTAAACTTGATAATGCGACCTCTTTTTCATATTTCGTCACTATACCCAAAAAAAAATAAACATTTATCTCCTTTTTTCTTGATGATAATTCTTCTTTATTATCGAACAGGACAGCTGTTCTATAACAGTTATATTCTGTGAAAGTTTAGTGATAAATGGACCACGAGAAATGCTCCAAAATCATTTGGAAAAACAAATTGGTTCCACTGACTTACATTGAAATTAAAGAATATTTTTTGGCCTCTTCTGTAACGTTAGCATTTTGGAGATAATTTCCTTTTCTTTAGGCTCACTGCAGTGAATTTCCTGCAGGAGTTATTATTCACCCAACAAGGTTTGGTCTACTGATAGTGACCTGACTGACAGCAGAGTGTGTGTCTCACATAGGAACACCTGAAACTGCAAGTATAAATTGTAGCATCCATATGCCTGTGTGATGTGCATGCACATGAAGAGGAGTTGGACTCTGTATCCTTCAGCTCGTGAAAAAAAGCATGTGTTCAGTGGCCCATGAGCGGCTTAAAGCTTGATCTGTATTTATGACAGTGGTGTAAAGACAAAAAACCCTTCTTTGCTATTTTACATATGGCAGAAGATGCATATTTTTAATACGAGAGTTAGCTATTTGAAATGTTTTAGGGGAACAGTGAATGTAGAATAAAGTCATATATTATGTTGCTGCTAGGAATATAACATCTGTGTCTGTTAGGGGTACAACAGTAGATTTCTTGGGGGAGGATGTATGATGTAGTTGTTTAATGCAGAAAACTGATAGATAGATAGATAGATAGATAGATAGATAGATAGATAGATACAAAAAGACAGTACAAAAAACAATAAGGTACTGCAGTGACGTAGCACTGATACATGAAAACATAAAAAGAATGGAAAACATTAGGTAAAACTAATGAGGCTGGGGTACAATGCTTCACTAAAGTTTATAGCTCGTTTTAGGCCAGAATGCATCTTTATTAAGATGCCTTCACACAACTGTGACAGTTTCAAGCATCATGGGAGTAATAAGGCAAACATTACAATTACCACTCTCTGGCCTATTATATCTCAAAACATTCCTGACTAGGACTAGTCTGCCTTTAAACTGTGTACATGTCCAACACTAATATACAACATAAACAAAAAAGAACCATGACAAAATTCCCTTACTAGTAGGCCACCTTCGTCACATTATGATGATGTCATATGGTTTCAGTAAATTTAGTCCTACGGAAAAAAAAAAAAATAACAAAGAGGTTTTTCTCTTGTGTAATATCTTGTTATAGCTAAAGCTGAAAAGGCTCACTGTTCTATTAGAGTTAAATTTAATATTTAGCTCATTTAGTTTCTTGTGCACTGTATAGAAATATATAGAGAACAACCATTTAATAAGCTTACTAAAATTTTGTCTAGTTTTGTCTAGTGGTTTTGGACATGCACCCAAATTGGGATCGATACGTTTTAGCAGACAGGGTTCCACTTTAATATAATGATTAAGTCATTTCAATAGCTGCTTGCCTATTCCAAGTAAGTATGTTCATTTTAAAGAACAGTTGGAGAGTTTAGTGAGTGCTGAATAAATAAATAAATAAACAAATAAATAAATAAATAAATAATATATAGGTATAGGTAGGTATGCTATAGATATCCAATTGTCTGGATACAAAACATACTTGACAACATTTTTAACTATTCATTTGGTTGTGTCTAGAGTATTTACAGGCAAGGTCACTGACACGCTGAACAAGACTTTTATTTTGAAAGTTCCTCCAAAGTCCACCATTTATAATAATAAACTGTTGTTGCTGGTTTCACGAACCGGAGTAGATTCACGAGTGTAGTTTAGCTTAGCCGAGTCGCTACACATCTATAATACTTTATGACTTAAGAGGAAGAAATGTAAATAACTGAAAAATGAACTCAAGAGCTGCAGGTTGTCTGTTTTTCGGGTCTCAGCGTTATATTCGCGGTGTCGTGGCGAGTAGCGTTAAGCGGCATTGCGCGAGATCAACAGCTCAGGATGAACTAGCGGAGGTTTGTAGCTCCTAAACCAGGACCTCCAACATTAGAGCCTCTGAATGGAGTTTGTTTAGTGATGAAGCTACTACTTTATGTTTGGAAAAAACATCTTTGTAACTTTAATGCTGTTTTTATGATTATTAGCTTATTACTACAAAATTTCTATGTAAACACAAACTGTGCTGTTTTTCTTTCTTTTCGTTAAGAAAACCAAATTTAGTCCAGGGCCCACCACGAAATATGACTGGATTGGGCCTCCAGACAGGCTGTCCAACCTGCGGCCCATCATCTACCACATCCCTGAGAATGAGACCCAGCTGGAGATGACACTGAGACATCTAAGACAGGAAACCGAGGACTGGAATCATGAGTTCTGGACCCATCAGAATGTCACGTTCAGCAAGGTGAAACCTCAAACACACCTTCCTCAGCATGTCAGTTTCATTTATTGACCGCTAGAGAGCAGCATTTTAACGTGCACTCTGTGTGAGGGAGTAGACTTAAATCCTTTTCGTTTACCTTGTTAGCTCATGTATTTGTTCATGTTCACACTTCACCAAAGCATCTGATGATGTCATTCTTTAATCACAGTGCAGTGACTTAGATCTGCATTTGAAACGTGTTCTGAGTGTTGATTACATCACCATGCACAGAGGGTGGGAACAAAGAATATTTACCAGT
Organism: Megaleporinus macrocephalus; assembly: GCA_021613375.1. Lineage (NCBI taxonomy): Eukaryota > Metazoa > Chordata > Actinopteri > Characiformes > Anostomidae > Megaleporinus > Megaleporinus macrocephalus. The sequence goes on from CM038706.1 coordinate 19,880,867, forward strand.
TATTATATCTTGTCTGACTTCCCACTCTCATCTTCTCCTCCCAAAATCGCTCAGGTAGCCCACCCTCACCCCCCACACTGTGGAGGGAAAATGCATTAAGGTTTCTGATTCATCTTGCCTTTAAATTAACGTTTTAAACTGTTAAATATTTAAAAATGAACTCTTAATTGTGTAATTATAGGAAAAAGAGGAATATGTCCATTCACAGCTGAAGGCAAGGGGCTTGACAGAAAGAGACGAGAAAGGTAAGTGGTCCAAGTTACCTATATATTTTTTTAAACTCTACGTTTAAACCATGAGTTTAAACTATGACTGTTACAGTACTGTACAACAAAAACAAGTGACTATGTTTACAGTCGCTTAATAATCCAATAACTGCAGAAAATCTGATTTTGTCAATAATCTGATCACCATGTTTACACACACACAGTCAAACTCGGGGTCTAAATGAGTCTGGCAGTAATCAGATTCCTTTGCAACCAGCCAATGAACTCATAGACCAAGATGTGACGTAAACACTTTGCTTGAGAACATAGATAGATACTTTATTGATCCCGAAGGAAATTTAGCAGCCAGTAGCAGTTTCACAGAAAAAAAACAAAGTACAACGCCCAGTACAAAGAAGTATAAAGAAGAATAAAGAATTCAAAGAATTCCAATAGTCAAAAAAAAAACACAAAAAAAACATGAACATACTTTATCACACAAATGATGAATGTTTAAGTCCTTCATTGCGTCAAGCATGTAGTTTGTTTTTAGCATCGCTCCATAAGTGTTTTGTTGCCATCTAATGGTGCATTAAGTGCCGCTTGCTTATTTCTTGCACTGGAGATTGTTTTGAGAAATCCATAAGAAATCAGAGTGAGGATATACATGTATTGAAATTCCTGATTACTGAGCTTAAACCCAGCAAGGCCTTAATCGGATCTAGGAAATTAGAGTATGCCGTTTACATGACCATTTGAATAGTCAGATCCGATAATGATTAAATTGTTAAGTGCATGTGAACACACTCAGTGTTGCAACAAGAAATAGTCATAAATGTTGCAGAATCACTTTAATAGGGATGAAAAAGCATTCAGCATGCAGTGCTACTTAAACACACGTCAACGAGACATCGTTCACGTAGTATTCTGAAAGAGATCATTGGCCACATAAACTGGCTTATCATTTCTATACTGGCAGTGGACGAAGGCGCTAAGAGATGGATTTGTTCTGCGTAATGCAAGTTTTTCTGCTGCTTTGTTTTTCTATTTAGGACGAAAAAGGACTTTGAATAGTGAGGAAATGGCCGTCTTCTACAAACAATTCCTAGACAAGAACTACGTTAAACATGCAAGTTATAACAAGTAAGTATACAAACCTTCTTGCTTGTGTTCTAAGTGTATCGTTGATTTACTTTAACTGCAGTTATTTATTAAACAGCGGAAATATTAATTGAATAAAATGATTAAATAGACAGGTTTTGGTTAAGATGAGCAGCTATTTACTTTATTTCTCCAAGTCCTATTTTTAAGAGTTAGTTTCTTTCGCCTTTGTGTTAGAACCTCCGCTCTGCGTTTATTTATTTATTTTTTTATTGAGCTACTTTCACTACTGCAAGTAAACCACAAACACAATGAACAAAGTTACATGGGAGGAGACAGAAGAAGCAGTAATGAGTTCTAAAAGGACAACATCATCTCATCCAAGGTTCATATTCAAACTCACATTTCCTCTGATAAAGTCATGGTGACGGGCGTGTTCGTTCACGCATCACAGAAACAGCGCACTGGGTCAAAAAGTCTTTCCTTACATTAACAATCCAAAATGCATTCTTCTTGAACCGTTTTGCTCTCTATATCTGCAGCGTCATGTGGTGCTGAATTCTAGTCATTGATTTTTGAAGCCGAATGTGAATTTAAGGGATAATTGGTGTTGCTCTACACGTTTTTGAGATAACATGCTACACAGAAGGGAGAAGCTAACAGTGATTTTACCGGCTCTTTATTTTGAATTTAGCTCCTTCATTAGAAATGCAGGTCCTCCTCTAAAGAAGGTGATGGATAAAGGCTATTATGGTGCCCCACAGTACTCTGTTCAAGCACAATACTCAACTTCTTCCAATTATTGTGACCTTAGCATATTATACTGTTTGTATTGTATAATTTATAATCGCTGTGCGCTTAATCTATATTAAAACATTCAGACACAAAGTAAACAACGATTGTCATGCGCTTGTCATGGAAAATAAGGTGAATATCATGGATGCCCTTCAGCGCTTTTCACATTATCCCTAACCCTTATATTTTACAGAGAATGGTATCGACGGAACTTCACCATTACAATCCTGATGGCCAGAGTAGCTCTGCACAATATGTGGAGAACACTAACTGGCCAAGGGAGGAGTAAAGACAAACCCACAGTGATGCCCAAATAAAGAGACTGGAAATCAGTTTACCTGCAGCTGTTCATTTTACTACTGGAGACCACTTCCTGCAAAGTATGTAGAAATGTAAATAAAAAAAGTGCAAAATGTAAATAAAAACAGAATTTGTGGGTGTGCAAATTATTTATGCATTTGAAAATAGTACAAATACCAAATGTTGAAACTAAGAAATTGATTTATTTATTTACTTGTTTTTTTGTTTGTTTTGTTTTAATATGCTTATTTTGAATTTGATGCCAGAAATATGTTTTAGAAAAGTCGAGCTGGGACAACGAAAAATGTCAGGTTGTGTTAAATGGCAACAGGTCTGTAGGGTATAAACAGAGCATTCCTGAGAGGCTGAATCCTTCAGAAATTCAATAGTTCAAGAGAAGTCCTTCAGAACAGTTCAAGAGTAATGTTTCTCAATGTAAAGCATGTCAGCAATGGACAAGGCCCAAAACTGGTATTACTGTGATTATTACTGGGCCTTTAGGTGGCCGTGCACTGAAAACAGAGATGATTTTGAGGTGAAATCACTGCATGGTCTCAGGAACACTTCCACAAACCACTGTATGTGATCACAGTTTATGTTTATAAAAAACTACTACGCAAAGAAAACCCCATATATAATAAGCATCCAGAAATACTGCTGCCTTCTCTGGGCTAACTAATGTTAGGATGGAGTGAGTTTGTCCTATCAAATCCTGTTACAAATGTAGCCTGAGAATTCACCATTCACACCAGTGTACATACCTCCTGTGAGGTGGTAGAGCATCTGAATAGTTTGAGCATGATTGCTTAAATTTAGATCTTATTAAGTAGGAATGTGTATCTTCATTACTGAGGCTGCTGAGATGCATCTTTTTGCCTACATTCATATACATTAGAGATAAACTAGTAGCAACTACTAATATGTGACCCCCCCCCCCCCCCCCCAACTGGGACACAATTGCTTTAACACAATGTAATGCAATATAATATTATGCTATTCAATAAGATATTTTATTTTATTTATTTGGTTCTCTTAATCAAACATTCATTCGTTTATTATTATTTCACGGTTGTGGTGTTTGTGTCTGTGTTTTTTGAGGGGGGGCTCTTGGACCCTTTCCCAGCATATATTGGGCAAAAGGCATGAAACACCCTGGACAGGCTGCTAGTTACATACACAGTCACACTCAGGGGCAATTTAGTCTGTCCAGTTCACCTGACCGCATGTGTTTGGACTGTGGGAGGAAACCAGCACTCCCGGGGAAACCCTCACAGACACGGGGAGATCATGCAGACTTCACACAGACAGGACCCTGCTCTGACAGCACCACCCACCATGCTGCCCACACAGCAAATCAGAAATGAATTAAAAAAGTGGTCATTTTGCTTACACACACATTTGGTTCTGAAGCATCACGTTTACAGGTCTTTTCACAACAAGTCCTTTATAGTAAAATAAAGTCTAAGAAAGAATGATTCTATAAGACTGAATATCTAAAATAAGGTGATTGTGTACATTAGTGTGTTAGACTGAGCAGAGCTGTTAGTAGCAGTACTGCAATACTATAACACCAGTGTGAAAAGGCGTTTTTTTTACAATACCTGAACAGCTCATATTAAAGTGTACACGCTTTTAAATAAAAACACCCTAATCAGATCAGTATCGGTAATCAGTATTAGTCAGTAACTTAGGTACTGGTATTGGACAAGAAAAAAAAAGTGGTATTGGGTCATCTTCAGTATATAACTATGTCAGATAATCTTTATATATTAACCGGTTTCACGTGAAGACTCTACCAGACAGATAACAAAATATGAAATTATTACATAAACATAATAGGAAAGAGAGAGAGAGAGAGAGAGAGAGAGACAGACAGACAGAGACAGAGAGAGAGACTGGAGGCGCTCCTCCAGTCAGTGTGTGTGTGTGTGTGTGTGAGTGAGAGAGAGCCTCCTCCTCCCTCTCTGACTGTGGTGTGGAGGAGTGGAGGACCGCGGCAAGCCATCGCCTCACCGGCCGGGCTGCTCAGCTTCGGCCCAAAACTGAAACAGCCAGGCGAATACCTCCTTTTAAACCGCGTGTGAGAGGCCTCTGAATAAAAATAGTGACGACTGGATGTTTTACAGAACGGTAAGAGCTGCTGAGCGTGCTGTCTGGTTCGCTGAGCGAGGTTCGCTCAGTGTCTGTGTAACTACTGTGTAGTAGCAGCTTAGCTGACCGAGTTTAAGGGGAGCGTCTGCCTCCCGTGTCATAGACGCTATTGACACGGCTAGCTCACTTGTACGGATAGCGAACTGCCTTAGCGTATCCTTTATGAGTAACCACACAGATATTAAAACAGTTGTACAGGCTGCCGAATACGCCAGCTAGCCAGCACTAGCGTTCAATGAACAGCTTAGACAGTAGAGAAAGCTGGCTTAGCCAGAGAGGCTACAAGATTTAGCTGGCTAGCTAGCTCGTTAGCCGCACAGCTAATTCGCTGTACTTGGACATGCCGCTGATTGTGCTCAGCACATGTTTCAGACATAGAAATGAATTCATGTGGGTATCTTTTAGTAGCCCTGTAATAAGAGTTTCTAAAAATTGGTGTGTTGGGTATTGGTGGTACTGAACTGGCTCGACTCGTTTTTAGAGATCAGGGAAGATAGGCAGGGAAGCCTGTCTGGTTATTAATGCTTATTGGGAAGCTGCCTGTCTTCTGCTGTTGGCCTCAGATTTATTTACCAAACTTAAATAAGACAATTAGCTGCATTAGCTCTTTAGGATAGTTATTAGAACAATTGATTGGCTGGTTAAGTGCCGCATTACAGTTGACTGATGTTCAGATAGCTGGTTGTGAATGTAAATATGAGGCCTGTGAAGTTGCCAGTGTCTGGAATCCATGTGTACTGCTGAAGACCTTCTGATCTATAATCATCTGCATTATTGGTGTGCAGCTCGCTTGTGCTGTGGAATAGCAAGGCCTTGTTAGCTTTTCATTAGTATTCAAGGAATGGCTTTCCTCAGTTGACATACCTTCGTTCTCTGCCCCTGAAAGAATTTCTGTTTTGGTCAAGATGTGTGTGTCCAGCTGCTAAACCAAACGTCCTCTGAAGTGGCCTTTGAATGGCAGACCTGCCATTTGTTTCCAGAGAACAGCAGTTGCTTTTCTTGAATGTGTGTATTTTCAACACACAGAGTTTCACTTCATACATCAGTTATGTAGCATTATTATTAGAGTTTGTTCTATCAGGTGTTTGTCATAGCTGTAGCCTGTATTAGGCTCGTTTGTTTTCGTTTTTTAGGCATTTGATTTCTACTCAAATGTACATATCTTCCTCTTTTTTCAAGCAGTGTTGTGATAAAGCTGCACTTACCAAAAACTTCTGCTTTTAAGAAACAGATGAACTGATTCATCATTGAAAGGGTGTGTCAGTGTGTTGTGAGATCTTAATGCAAAGCTGTTACAGTATGCATCGTGGATAATGACATTTTATTAATTTTGCCATCTAATGCAACTGCATGGGTTAAACTCCAACGTTTTTAAGCTACCAGCCCTAGTCAGCACCTCGCTCCATCTTTACTGCTGACTTTCAGGGTCATTAGGAAGTTGTGCAACAACAAAAACATAGTCATAGGTTTCCATTCAGTTGAATTTAGATTAAAATACTGCAGGAATACTGAACATCCCCACAGGCTGATATGTAAGTGTGAAGCTCTGATAAAGGAAATGTTTTTAATGGTGTCAGTCTTGAAACTGTTAGTGCTAATATTATGGTGCAGTTGTGAGAAACAGACTAGACATGTTAGTTTAAATGTGTCTTCAGATTTTCATTATGACCCCCCACCCCCCCACCCCACCCCCTCAGGCTATAGAGGACAGGTTGTACCCACTGAGGATGATGTCTGGCAGGGGGCTACGATCTTCCACTCCAGATACAGCCAGAGGCACAATTTAAAGGGTGTAGTGTAAACGGTTGGCAGGAAAGGAGAAGAAGTGAAGGCAAGAAAAAGATTGGTTTGAAAAATGGGAGACAAGGGGTCAGTGCGGTGATTTTAGATGGCTGGAATGCGGCACATTTTCACAAAACAGGATCTGCATCAGGATATTTAATTTAGCTGAGATTTGATAAAATAGAAGCTATAGTGCCACATAAAAACAACATCATATTAACAACTACAATGTTTTTATTCTATATTTTATAATCTGCACTGCACTTAATCCAATTAAATAGGTCTAATTATGAAACATGTAGTCAGTCATTACTGACTAATACAAGTGTCGATACAGTATTTTATTGTGATATTTTGTATGGCAATATATAGATATTATACTTTTTGATTTTAGTCCCAGTAGGCTGTAGTACAAATGAATGAAATGAGATGTACAGACTGGAAACAGTCAAACCATAATCTGCAGTTGGAAAATGTTAATAAATGGCAGTACATGGCAAAATATGGTAATACAATGATAAAGTGTTGTTGTATATTAATACAATAATTCCCCCGTGTATGTTTCAGAATTATTTAAAATAAAAATACACTAATGTTTATGTGACTGGCAGAGCCACTTGTGCAGAAGTGGAATATCAACGAGAAGATTGTTTTTTTGGGTGGTGTAGCGTATAGTCTGGTCAATAATGAGTTCATTCTTTATTGGACTGAATTTAAGTAAACAGTATTGCTGTTCAGACGTTATGCATTTGAAAACCCTGACGAGCTGCAAACATTGAAGGTCCATCACGTGCAGCTCACCACTTGTACTACATCCTGTCACCCCCTGAGCTGGCGTGAGGCTTTCCTGTGATGTTGCTGAGTGATACTGCTGACTTCATCATGTCCCCAGCATGGAAAGTGTGCCCTGCGGGGTCTCACCATTATTATCATGAGGGCTCTGTCCCCTCCTCCTTTTGAAGTCATTTCCTGGTGAATAGGGGCGTTGAGTCATGCTGCAGTTTGATCAGATTAACACATCAGCTCTGACTAACCAGCCTCTACTGGCCCTGCATCAACATTCAGCCATCTATCCCAATATCCCAATTCTGCTCTGTTCCTTTTCTCCTCTTACCCTCATCCACCCTCTTTGCTTATTTTTATTGATCATTATCGTTTTATGATCCGTAATTCCAGTGCGCCACTCTGGTGTAACTCCTGCTAGGAGAATAAGACTAAGAAGCGTGTGTGTGATTCAGTAATGTCTATGAGTAAAGCTGAGTATAAAAGCTGAGTTACTCCTTACAGGAAGCAGTCGATAGTCAGAGGTCTGGTGTGGAAGCATAGCACGTACAGTCACTAGCAGATCAACAGCAGATGTGTGTTTTTATGTCTTTTTGTCCTGTCTCTCTTGTCTCTCTTCGTTTTGCCATAAACTCAACTTTAAATAGAGTCTGTAAAAAGTTTGGTGCCTTCCTGTGTCTCTTCTTCCTATTGCGTCATTCTAACAGGTCAAATTTAGAGTCTTCATTAGCGTGTGGTGATTCACAGCCGCATACGGAGCCGATGAGATGGAAATATATGTGTTCAGTTTGCTCTAAATCAATGCTCTGGTGTTTAATATTCTCATCACATAACGAGGGTTCGAAGCCTGAAAACAAACTACTGTGTTCCTTTTTCAGCTGCAGCACCTGGGCTGGCTTGACCATCCCTAAGGCTCTGCTAGCGTGGTTAAAGGGGGCCGGATTTTTGGTTAGCATGTTGCGAATGCTTTTCCGTATTTCGGCAGTCTTCAATGCCGAGTGAAGCTTCTAAACATAAGATTTACACTTTAAACAGTTACACCAAAACTGCTGTCCTCGTCTCTACGGTGCTTTGCTCAAACCTTACCCGCTCCGAACACAGCACACAGGTGTTTCCTTCTCCCTCTGGTGCTTCTTGTTCTCGGATCCGTCTGAGAGGGGAAAAATGTGTGGAAATTCATATTTTTTGTCTCCTGTGATCTTGAGGTTTATAGTGGCTTTTTTTGCTGTTGTTTTATATGTACTGCATATAAAGCGCAAAAGGAATCGCTCTCTGTTCTATATTTTATACGTTGTTACTCTGTGTAGCAGACGACAGCACAAGCGGTTTGTAGTTTTTAGTGTTGCGCCGATACCGATAGCGCATCGATACTGTGGCACTTACACACAGTATCGGTATCGGCAATAGAGAGTGCCGATACCATGAAGCTTATTGACTAAATGGCTGCACGTGTTTCTGCATTTTGGCAATTTTTATTTTTTATAGCTCTGAAACTTTTTAATGTGCAGCTACTCAACCAGTAAATGGTGTTCTTTCAAGGTTATTATATCTTATTCAGGATAAGACATAAAAAATACAGCATATAAAAAGTGGAACACTATGAATATCAGGATTTATAGTCATATATCGAGCATTTAAGTCAGAGTTGGTATCGGTACTCGGTATCGGCAGATGCCTGAAAAGCTGGTATCGGTAAGGAAAAAGTGGTATCGGTGCATCCTTAGTAGTTTTCCTAAGTTTAACTTCTTTGTTGTTGTTTAAGGGTTGCATTATTCCCTGTTGTTATGTGTGCATGTGCAGTGGAGAGAGTAAAGTGCAGGAGTTCATTAGTGCATTGCCTCCCAGCATGCTGTGGTGCTTCCTTTCCAGTGGCCGTCACGAGTTGGCCTACTAGCCCCTCTCTGAGTCACATGAACCTCTGAGTGAGCTGCTAGACTCTACTTCCTATTTCTTTTTATGCAGGAACAGAGGCTAACGCTTGAGCAGTTGCAGCAGCCCGTAAACCCTGTAGGCTATGCATCAGCACTTAATGTCTGATTTGTGATAAATATGCTTTTTCACTATGGATTGTTAATAAGATCAATCGATGTGTGTTTCATTCCGGGTTCTTGCACGGGCACAATTAAAGCAACACTGTTTCAGCATCTCCTGTTCTTGTTTTTGAGTTTCAAAACCCCTCCCTGTGCTGAGCGTGCCAAGGGGACCTTCCCTAGCAACCTCACTCCGCCTTCCCAGGTGAGGTGCAGTGTCAGGAACAACTGTTTTCTTTCCTCTGAAGAGCCTCAATCCAGTAATGCTTGAATTATTCTAAGAGAAGTGAGTGCTGCGTTTGTGTTCTTATTTAAAGAGGGTGCTGCTGCCATTCACAGAACGTGTGGATAGTTGTTTTCCCTTTTCATTTCCCATTTCTGTTATGTTGGCGTTGTTTGTTCTTCAGAAATTACAGGGGTATTGTTCAGTGATGTGAGTGGGCTAATGAGATTTGGTACAGGCATGACGTGCTATAGGTTGTGTTACTCATAATCCTCTTATGATTGTTTATGAGTGATGCATGAAGGGGGCAGGGAGGACAGTGAAAGGGGATATACAAGAGCTCCGGTGGGGAGGAAGTTAATTTCATTTAGAGTGAAAGGAAATAGACAGTGTTTCACCATCATCTGTGCTGGTGCAAGGATTGATTTGGGGCTAGTTACCGTTGTGTTTGATGGAAACTGGTGCACAAGCAATTGCTTGCTATTTTGCATAACATAAGAGAAATGTGAATGCTGTTCTCCCTTTTACAAACCTGTACAACCAGTGTATGAGCAGTGCACAAAGCCTGGGCGTGTCTTTCTTTCAGTTTGTCCATGCAAAGATGCATGTTCTTAACCAGAACACATACTATGCTGAGCAAGACAACATGGCTGAGGAGGCAGGCTTGCACGATATTAACAAGATATAATAATTGGCTGTGTTCCATAATGGCGTTTTGTAATCTTCATCTTGTCTGGATGAGGTAGGATGGTCATGGCTATTGAAACAGACCACATTTTTTCAGAAACATCCCAGAAGCATCCCCAAAAAATGTTTTTAGGTGTCTCAAAGTAAAATTGATCCTCCAAATTGTTAAACTGCTTTGTTGACATAACCTTTCTGGGGTTTTTTTTTTTTTTAACTACAGTATTACAAATATGTCAGATGTGTCTGATAGCAGTATATGGAATACATGCTTAGCACACATGCACATACTTGTTTAAGTCAAGCTGTGTTTGCTGTTAGTAATTCCTTGGCTTTTCTAATGTTCGTTTAATTTACAGTAGGGGTGTAAGAAAATATCGAAATATTAAATTTTGGGATGTTATGTTTTGTGATACTGTATTGATTCTCAAAAACACAGTATCGCTACACAGATTCTTGGCAGACTGTGAATCATTGTGTGTTGTGTTTAAACCTCTGACCACTAGATGGCAGTGTTGTAATCCATTTTCAGCTCCACTCCAACATTAACAAGCAGCACAAGGGGGCAAATGCTATTGTAAACGATGACAAACCTGTTCATATAGTGGTGTGTTTTAATAGTAGGATTTAAAAAAACGCAATATATCAACTTGGCTTGCAATATTGCAGTATATCACAATATATTGAATCTTGAACGCTGGATCACGATATGTGTTGTATCTCCAGGTTTTTGCCAATGCACAGCCCTAATTTACAGTACATGTTATGTGATGTATAGTGAAAACTGGGGCTGCACACTGTATAATTTCAGCATTGACATGGCAACGGCTGCATGCATAGTGGTCACATCACAGGACATGCTGTGTTAAAGAAGACAAATTAATTGAACACACCATGCTTTAAATAGTTAGCTTCTCAATACAAACAGGGAAAGCGTGCATGGTTTTCATTTTCCCTGACTAATCTTCAGTAGAAGTGTGTCTGATACAACATGACTTTCTCCTATTTAAGTGTTCTTGAATACACAGAGAAGTGTAGTCATTGAAAAGCAATCATCTGCTTTTGTGTTTGGAGCATTGAAGTTCAGGAAAGGATGCTCACACTCAAAAAATGTCTTCAGTAAAAAACCTTTTTTTTCTGTGCAGATACAAAATCACCCCAGTCAACCAGGAATGTTTTTTTCATATCACACTATATGTAAACTGCAATATCAGCTTTCTTCCAATATTGTGCAGCCCTAGTTTAAACGTTATACCTTTGTTATCATCCAACAGGGACAACAGGCAAAATAACAACAGTATTACAGGAATGTAGTGGCTTGTTGAGTTTTTGTTGCATATTTTAGGCTTCTGTGATGAGTGCTGTGATAAATGTAGTGAACTATATACTGTACAGGTTGCACGGTGGGGTAGTGGTTAGCACTGTCACCTCACAGCAAGACGATCCAGGTTGGATTCCCGGTCCGGGCCGTTCTGTGTGGAGCATGTTCTTCCCGTGCTTGAGTGGGTTTCCTCCAGTTACTCCGGTTTCCTCCCACACATACAAACACATGCATGTTTGGTTGATCGGTCACTTTAAATTGCCCATAGGTGTGACTGTGGCCAATGAGGCTGGGATTGGCTCCAGCCCGCCCCTGTGACCCAGACTAGTGGGATAAAGAGAAAGATAATGGATATATTGTACAGTCTTCCTGGAAACTAATGTTTTTATGATATACTTGTTGACTAGAAAGTTCAGACAAGTTCTAATGAACACTGTGTTTATTATGTTTGTGTGTGTGTGTGTGTGTGTGTGTGTGTGTGTGTGTGTGTGTGTGTGCGCGTGCGTGCGTGTGTGTGTGTAGGATGCGTGAGGACATGTCGAGCGTGGTGTGTGTGAAGGAGGTGGAGGAGCAGGGCGACCCTGCGGAGAAGTTGTCCCAGGATGAGCTGCTCTGTCGGACAAGGGAGGTCATGCAGGGGCTGGAGGCTCTCCGGGCTGAACACCAGGCCATTCTCGAGGGGCTGCTGGGGACCCTGCGCTGCCTCAAACAGAGCCAGGAAGGCCGCGCTGTTGAGGAGAAGACCTCCATGATCCAGCGCTCACTGGAAATGCTGGAGTTGGGCCTCAGTGAAGCACAGGTCAGGGAGTACAGTATTTCAAAGATGTGTGAAAGAGAATTGGACTATATTTGAATTTGTTTAACTTTGTTTAGAAAGTAAGATTTCGGAGATGCTGTTCATTCATCTGTTCCTCTTTCATGTGTCAACTTGTCAGGTGATGATGGCTCTTTCAGGGCACCTGAGCGCAGTGGAGGCTGAGAAACAGAAGCTCCGGGCACAGGTATGCACACACACCAAAACACACTCACATGTAGCCACAGCTTCTTGAAATTTTAATACAGTTCTCAGGTTCTCAGTGTCTGGCTCTTAAAGGTGCACACACACACTTTATCTCTCTGTGGAAATTAAAAAATGACAGAAGTTATATATGCAGGAACTTTTATTTGTGTTGTGCTATGTTTTATTATATTTCAATGTCTGAATACTCTGTGGGTACTTGAGTATTCCATTCGAGACGCCAGTATTTGGATACTAAAAAACAGTGTTTGTCCATCGCCGTGAGACAGAGGAAATGTACCTGCTAACAGTTCAGTCAAATCCATTGTTTTTGCTTTTATTTGCGAGTAGGTATGTTGTTTTACACGTTGCTAATCCTGACTGAAAAAGTCAGTACAAATGTGTCAGGTGTGTCTGATAGCAGTATATGGAATACATGCTTAGCACACATGCACATACTCGTTGAAGTCAAGCTGTGTTCGAGCTCTCGTTAGCCGTGTGGTTGAAATCTGAATTATACATCTTTTAGTAATTCCTCTGCTTTTCTAATGTTAGTTTCTAATGTTAGACAGTAGGGGTCTAAGAAAATATTGAAATATTGAATATCATGATATTATGTTTTGTGATACTATATTGATTCTCAAAAACACAGTATCGATACACAGATTCTTGGCAGACTGTGAATCATTGTGTGTTGTGTTTAAACTTCTGACCACTAGATGGCAGTGTTGTAATCCATTTTCAGCTTCACTACAACATTAACAAGCAGCACAAGGACGCAATGCTGTTGAAAACATTGACAAACCTGTTCATATAGTGTTGTGTTTTAATAGTAGGATTTGAAAAACCACAATAAATCAACTTGACTTGCAGAGCAGAGATAGTGTGGCTATATCACTTACAATATGGCAAAAAATATTATATCATGATACCTCAACACTTTATGTAAGCTGTATGTATCATTATATTTATTCCAAGATTAAGTTGGATAAGTAATGAATAATATGTAATAATAATAATAATAATAATAAACCTACATCCACAGTGATTTATATTCTGTGTTTTACAAACTGCACTGCACAAAATCCATGAACACGTCCCTAACTACACAAATTTTACTTACGTTGTATTGAAACATATTAGTTGGTGTTTTTTCAGTGCTTGCAGATATCCACATAATTTGATTCATTTGAAGATTATGTAAAACTATTGCCCAGCCCTACTAACAAGGCCAGCTTCAGTAGCTCATGTTAGCTAGCTCCAGAAACCATAAAATATATCTCTGTACCAAATAACATGTTGCTGTGTTCTCTACTGAGGAGAAAATACCTTCTCATCAACGTCCAACATAACTCTTGTTAGTGCTCCTAGCGCATTAGCTCATCAGAAGAGGCAGCCTCTGTTATTCATCCGACAGACAAGCCTACAGACCTTCTCTGCTGTTTTTAAATAATAAAACATGTTCCTTCATGTGCTTTTGCCTTTAGCAACATCAGTCCTGTCACCTAAAAGCATCTCTTCATATTTCTCCCTCTCCCTCTCCTTTGTTTCAGGTACGGCGACTGTGTCAGGAGAACCAGTGGCTGCGGGATGAGCTGGCAGGCACACAGCAGCGGCTGCAGAAGAGTGAACAGAGCGTGGCACAGCTGGAGGAGGAGAAGAAACACCTGGAGTTTATGAACCAGCTCAAAAAATATGACCAGGACCTCAGTCCAACAGTGAGACCCCCTTTTAACCAGGCTGTTTCAGCTCTTTGCCTGAGCAGTTTTTTTTCTTCTCTGTCTACATTTATTTTTTTTCTCCCTCGCTCAGGATGACAAAGACTCTGACTCCAGCAGGGAGACTCTAGATGATCTTTTCCCTGATGAACAGGATGAGCCAGGCCCTGGCAGTAAGTATTGAAGTAATCTCTTGTCCTCAGTTTTTTTCTTTAATTCCAACCTGCAGATCAGTGTCTATGCTTCATCCAGTCCAGACAGTGTGCTAATTAAAGTAAACATCAACATAAACTCACTGTCACTTAGGGCTGCACCTGACGATTAATTTCCTAATCAATTAAGCTTTAACTTGTTTTTCAATTAGTCGACTTATACTTTAATGTCAGTGTGTTAGGAATTAAAATTTTTATTTTGTTGTGTATTTGTAACCAATGTATGATTTTGTGCGTGTATATATATATATATATATATATATATATATATATATATATATATATATATATATATATATATATATATATATAAGCACGAGGAAATGCATGGCCATTCTGGACCTAATGTATTAAAGGGTACCTTAAACGCACCTGATCTATAAACAGATAAAGACTAAAGATCTACGCTCTGACTGGACTTTTAGAGGCACAAATGACACGTGGCCACACCTCACACAGAGGTCATCAGACAGTTTGTGGACTGTATATGTTGACAGGGAGTCATTTGAGAACCAGCTATGTGTGTTTTAAAGCTCCTGCGGTATCAAGAACAGCCTTAGGTATCTACACTGGATGATTAAGAAACGGTTAGCAATGTCTTTTCAAGTAACACTACTGAAAGAAACATGTTACATGTGTTACTAATTTTAAAATAATCTGCTGAAATAAGAAAAACAAGTTAACAGTGCTGTCTTGCTGCTGTGTTGATGAAGCTCTACGGGATGTTTGAGCTTAAAGTGCTCGTGTATAGCAGTTGTACTGTTGTGATCATCTCCACCGTACAGAGCTGACAGAGCACCACACTGTGACGTGCTTGTGTGAAACACTCCCACAACTTTAGATGCACTTGAGCGATTGTTTGTAGTTGCAGCTTGTGCTCCGAATAAATCTATGCTTTCAGTAGGCATGGCCGTCTTTGCGATGCATCGGTGCTCGTTATGGTAATCGATGTAATTTTAGAATTGTCAATGCATCGCCCCAGCCCTACTGACACTGTACTAGAAACACCAAACATGTACTTGCACTTCAGAAAGCTTTTAGCTGCCTTCTTTACCATTTGGAAATGAAGGCTGACACATATTTATTACAGTGTTATTCTTCTATTAATCAGGTAAAGGCAGGTTAAACTAATTAGCATTAGTATCCACTGCATTAGCAGATACATCTGTTGTATGGAAAAGGAGAGAAGGGAATGAAACAAAGATAAGAGAGAGGAGAAATCCAAAGGTCTAGATCTGTGTCAGTCTTTTGGTTTAAGGCAAGGTTGCCCATCCCTCTCTCTCTCTCTCTCCCTCTCAAACTCTTTTGTTTTTGTTGCCCCCGTGTTTTGTCGCTGGTTAATTGCTTCAGACAGTGGAGTGCAGGATCAAAGGGTTGCGTGGGTAGTATTGCGGCAGGAGATTTTGCTGCACCCAGGGGCATTATGCTTCATCAAATGCACTCCGACACTCTTGGGTCCTGAGCATGTGTAAATCAGCTCCCTACTCCCACATGGACGCCAAGGCTCTCGCTCAACCACCTCTGGTGGAAAAGGAGTTCTCCCTGACGTTATTTACTGGTTTACTGTAGACAGTTCTTTGGACCTTTGACACTTTTACTTTCCCAGGTGTGAGATATTTCTCTTATTTAAATCTTGTGAGAATGTAACTAAAATATTTCTCTGTCTATCTGCAGTCCAGCCACCACACAGTAGCGCAGTAGCAGCAGCACAGCAAGGAGGCTACGAGATCCCAGCCCGGCTCCGAACTCTTCACAACCTAGTGATCCAGTATGCCTCTCAGGGCCGCTACGAGGTGGCCGTGCCTCTCTGCAAACAGGCCCTGGAGGACCTGGAGAAAACCTCAGGGCATGATCACCCAGATGTCGCCACCATGCTCAACATCCTTGCCCTCGTCTACAGGTCTGACTTTTGAAGGATTAGTATGACCAAAAATCTAATGTACTAAATTTTTCTGTACATACATTTTCCTGATGCAGTCACTCGACAGAGACATATCCGGAGTCCAAAATTTGCTTCTTTATTTAAAAAATGGAGCTGTGAGGTTACTATCATAAGCAAATAGCTTGGATAGCCCAGTTTGTCCGTACTGTATCACACCCCTGATCTCATTGCTGGTCATATAGAATCCTGACTGTGTAGCTAAACACTGTGTGCAGGCTTTTGCAACCGCCTCTGGAGTAGGAGTGAGAATAATTGTCATAAGTACAAAGAAATCTGATCTAAGAGCAGTCTTTTAATTCATGACTGCTTTGTGAATGCCAGTCCTGGTGTCTAAAATGGCTGTGTGTGTTTTTACAGTTCCTACCCTATACTCACAAACCGGTCCATGCAACCTTAACTAAAGGTTTATAAAATTAATTAATAAACCTATAATTTGTATTTTCAGTGTTCATAATTTAGTTCATAAACAGATTCACATGCTTCGGTTTTCCCAAACACAGTGTTTTTCTCACATTGTATATCTTTATTCAGCCTCTTGTAAGAAACGCTTTCTGTGATGGGCCTTCTGATGAGCCCAGTGTGCTCTGATTGGTCAGCTTGCCCACTCTATTATGATACCACCAGTGCAGTTAAAACCTCTGGTAGCAGCATCCTGCCACAAGTTCCCGCCCATACAATTAGCCAATGAGGGTTGTATTATGAGATGATGTCATCTTGTAACGGAGGAGAAGGCTGGAATTTTCACTATTTAGGCAGTTGAGAAAAGAGGTTTTAGTTAAAGAGAGTTTCTTTTCCTGATGTGTAATTGGATTTTCTAGGTTTGCAGAATCCTTACATGCACAAATAGCATACTAAAGGCAAGAGAAAAAATCAAAGAGTTGCCTGGGTAACTGGGTAGCAGTGCAGCTCCAGTTCTACAGAAACAAAAGTTGGACTCCTACTACTAGTGTGTCTCTGCCGATTAATTACGTCTAGAGAAAAGTGGAAAACTATAAATGTCACTGAACTATTCATCTCCTTTCCTTTTTAGGGACCAGAATAAATACAAAGAGGCTGCAAACCTTCTGAATGATGCACTTGCTATCAGAGAGAAAACACTGGGAAAAGACCACCCTGCGGTATGTTTGTTTGTATGTGGGGGAGCACTGTAAATGCCACACCTGTTATTACAGACAGAAAGTGTGTTTAAACCCATCTCATAGTCTGTCAGTGTTTGCCAGTAAATAAAGCTTTGCCTGTTACATAGAAAACAATAGGCAAAGTAAGGACCACCCTGTGGGTTGTGCATGTGTTTGTGTTTGTGCTTGATGGAATAAGCCATTAGCAACAGAGAATGTGTATTTGTATGCCATCTGAGCTGGTAGTATTTATCATCTTAAGCTTGTATCTGCCCATTTACCAGGACCTGCAGCCTCACTGTGCACTGAAGAGGTTAGAATCCCTCTCGCCACCCTTGCTGTCTCACTGTCTGTTCTTAAAAAAAAACACTTACCTTATTCCTCACACCAATGGGGCTCAAGTGCACATTTCAATCAGAGTCTGACGATTAAAGTCACTGTGGGGGCGGTTAGTGTGTTTAGTTCACATCATGAAGGGCCAGTTTGATCTTTGTGATTGAACCTGATCAGATTGTGTTGTCTGAATCACTTCCTGTGAGCACTGATGACTTCCAGAATTTGGCCCAAATCATAGCAGTTGTTTGATTTGGTTGTTTTGAGAGCTGTTGTTAACGTTATCCACTATTTGTGTATGTTTGCTGCATAATATATGTTTATATATGAGCGTGTGTGTTTTTCCTTCCAGGTGGCGGCGACACTGAATAACTTGGCCGTACTTTACGGTAAGAGGGGGAAGTACAAGGAGGCAGAGCCGCTGTGCAAAAGAGCGTTGGAGATCAGAGAGAAGGTAGGCCAGAGTTTAAGGGTTAACTTTTTAGTTGTTACACTGCAGTAAAGCCTCCTGTGTTGAATACTGCTTTGGGTTTGCTAAACTTTCTCAACTTTCTCTTGTTGCTGTGTTGTCCCTGAGGATTACCATGAGTTTGTAACTTCCTGTGAGTTTGTGAGGTGATGGTGAGAATAAGGCACAAGCAGAAGTGACTTAGGCTTATTTTAGTCTCTTCTGATGGCTTTCCCACATACCAGCAGCAAACTCTCATTCCTTTTTCTCAAGTCTTTTGTATGAAAACACTCTTTCTTGAGATACTTCACCTCCCTCATTGTGAGCTCTGCTGAGAGTGCTTCAGTAAGGAGTTCTCTGTTAGTTGGTATATTTTGAGTTTTTTGCTATGTAAGCCATTCCTAGACTCGGAAGTATGACTGGAGCTCTCAGTGAGAGGGCTCAGAGGCTTCCCACTCAGACTTACAAAGCACAAACAGGGAAAATGCACCAGCTGCCAACATCTGCTGCTGTGAGTCTTTTTATCAAGCTGCCATTTACTTCTCTCTGCTTTTGAATGCTTTGGTATTATGTCTTTTATTAAACTTGACTTTATACTTTAATTAAGCTTTATAGCTCTTGGTAAAGATCTCACTTCTTAACTCCAGTCCCAAATGATAACAGTCCTGCATGATAGTGATCAGCCTTTTTTTTTTTTTTTTCTATGGATGATAATAGTTGTATAGGCGGCACGGTGGTGTAGTGGTTAGCACTGTCGCCTCACAGCAAGATGATCTGTTTGTTCTGTGTGGAGTGTGTATTTTCTCCCTGTGCTTGAGTGGGTTTCCTCCCACATGTCCAAACACATGCATAAAAGGTTGATTGGTCACTCTAAATTGTCTGTAGGTGTGAGTGCGTGAGTGAGGTGTGAATACGTTGGACTGGCGAACTGTCCATGGTGTACCCCGCTTTCCCCCAGTGGTGCTGGGATTGGCTCCAACCCCCCCTCCGCCCACACACACCCCTGTGACCCCGAATAGCGGAATTAAGCGGCAGATAATGGATGGATGGATAATAGTTGTTAAAATTTGCTTAATTAACAGAATAGCATACTGACGTTGTCAGTAAAAACATGTCTTTTATTACCTGCCTCATACATATTATGTCAAAAAAAGCCATATCTGTTTTTGCCATGTTTTTATATTTTTATACAATTTGAAAATACCAGTTTTACACTTTTTATTGTGTCAAAATAGAATAAGAAAAGTAAATGCTGCAGAATTCTGTGTCATCAAATCATATTAGGTTAACATACAGTAAAAGCTAGTATTTTGTATATTAATATGGTGGTCTAGTGTTTAGCACTGTCGCCTCACAGCAAGACGATCTGGGGTTGGATTCCCGGTCCGGGCCGTTCTGTGTGGAGTTTGTATGTTTTACCTAGCTTGAGTGGGTACTCTGGTTTCCTCCCACAGTCCAAACATGGATGTTAGGTTGATCGGTCACTCTAAATTGCCTGTAGGTGAGAGTGTGTTGGCCATGTGATGGACTGGCGACCTGTCCATGGTGTACGAATGACGCTCCAGCCAATGACCTCGACTAGCGGGATAAAGCGGAAGATAATGAATGGATGGATGCATGGTTTGCTGTACAAAGAACAAAAGCAGTGTTGGTGCCACCAGGTCTTCCTCACTCCACCCTTTACTTCATATTTGCTCTGTCAATCATATGATTGTTCTTGTTTCACATCTTTGTATTTGTCGGAGGTGAAATGTGGGAATTAAAAACAACATTCCCTGTATGTTTATACTTATAAAGACGAAAAGGGATGCAATTGAATACACTGAATCCTACATATGAAGTTAGATGCAAGAGAACTATAATATTTATTTTTGCTAGTACATCTCAAAGATGTAGAAAGTGTATTCCTGCAAAAATAGCCTGACAGTGTAGCTCTGATTGGCCAGCCTACTGATTAATGGCATCTTCAAAGCATAAAATCCAGCTAACTCTGTTTAAAATTTTAGGTGTTATGGTGGACTTAATGTGAAAGATGGCTTTAGTATTAATGTTTTCAAAATTACGTTTTAATGCTTTTTAAATATTAAAACTTTTTATTTTTTAAAAACTTCTCCCTAGACTGGCCACACAGTTCACGCTCATGCAAATATACTGACAGTATTTCAGGACTTAAATTTACATTGCTGTCTGATCTACTGAGTGTTTAAAGATAGCGAAAAGCCAAATGATAAGAAAGGATCATACAGAGCTTTTTACATTTGAAAGTGTTTTACGTGAGAAATCTAAAATAGGGCACCTATAAAAAGTTAATGTAATAATTAAACTTATAAAAATTAACTAACGTTTTTACTGGAGTAATTGAGTTTACTTAAGCGATCTTGAAAGCCCTGATATTGTCTGCATTCAGGTCCTGGAGCTCTGATGTAGGTGACCTGGTTAGCCACTCACTCACATGGGCAACATCAACCACTTACTGCGACCAATCAATACTTTCAATACAATTCCTTTCAGTGCTGGAGTGCTACACAGGGAGGGAGGGTCACTGTGGGAGAGTGAAATAGAGACCCTCTATGTTAAAGCTCAATACATATCCTTTATCGCTGAGAGAGTGGGAGTCAGCAGGGGTTTGAAGTTCAGTAATTGCTTATCAGAGCAGTGGAAAAGGGGGGAGAGAGAGAAACTCCCAAGCTAATTAAGCACATTTAGAGTCGAGGCTCTATGGCATATTTTAGCTTCTCAGGGCTTTGATCATTGCCTATGTTAATAATCAGCAGCATGTAGGATGAGATGGGGCGAGAGGGAGAGAGAGCAAAAGATTCCGATGGGTGGGGAGTGCGAGGAGTATTGCCCCAGGGTTCCGCTTTCTTCTGTTAGATATTCACTGTGTGGCCTGTACAGCACAGCGCACTGCTGTTAGACATTCAGTGCGCCTTCTCTCCACACACACAGTCAGACATGATCAATTACGCCGTCTGTCTGGGTTGGGAGAGGGAGGAACAGGGTGAGAGAGAGCGGCCTTTCAATAAAATTAGGGTGCCACTCACCCTTTGGACGAGAACAGAGAGATGGGATTGGAGATTGGAGAAGCAAGATATTAAAAAGGAGGAAGGCATGTAATTATCTGATACGAAGAGCAGCATAGATTCGTCTACATCTTCCTGATGTGCTTTACTAGAGCAGTACTTGCTGATTAGCTCCCTCTATGCATATTACCTAGAGGCAGCACATATCAAGTGTAAGGCAAGGAGGGTTGGTCCTGTTAATGATGTGTCTTGAGACCGCTAGATAGAGAGGAAGCTGTTTTAATGATATGTCACTGTCTACAATTCTGTCTTTCTTGTGAAGAGAAGAAGAGCGGGAAATGAGAGAACCTTTTTTTTTGTTGCCTAGCCTCGGTCATACATCTGTTTTTGTGGTTTTGGAGACAAGGAAAAATAACGAGCTCAGCAGTGTCGTACCTGTATAATTCAACAGCCTAGTGTGGGAGCTGTACACATAAGGCAGCACTACCTGTAAAAAAAGGGTAACCCAGACTTCAGTGTTTTTATTCTCCTAGTCTGAAGCAAGCACAACCGTGCATTTGCACCTGTTTTTGGCTTTGCATGACATCTGCTTTCTGACAGCCACAGATCTGTACAACATACCTCAGATAGTTTGGTCCAGTTGGGTGGTGAAATAATCAGCTGCAGGGGAAGTCTGTAACTTTTTCCACAGTTCTGCATCAACTTAATCACTGAAATGATATTATACCCTGAAATATCGTGCTATATCCCCAATCCCTAATTATCACATCAGGGTATTGTACTGTGGGTACTGTTTTAGCAAAAGAAAATTCACACTTTTCTCATTTCCCATTATATATCTACTAGAGACAGATTTTATCTGTCCAGTATCATTCATTTTACTTCAGTCCTGCATATATGGAGATATTTGGAGTGCATTATGTATCGTGACATTCTGGATCATTGACTTCTGTTACAATCAGATGAAAATTCTTGTATTTTTTTATATCTCAAGAGGGGTGTGCCGTATCATATCGTATGCAACAATAAACTAATTTTCATTTTGCTGTATTAGTGTATTCTTGATTTTTTTTTAATTCAGTGTATTGTCATATCGTCAAGAGTATCGTTTTCGCAAAAATACCATAAAATATCGTGATATTATTGTAGGGACATGTCGCCCACCCCTACTCTGAGATATAAAGAGCCATTCAGAGTTGTTCTAGAGAAACTCACACTTTTTCAGTGGTCATCTGAGCCAAATATTCTTAACCAGTGTTTTAATGCTTCTAACATCTAATATTATGACTATTTCATGTTAGAAATAGCAAGAAATACCATCACTGTTCACAGAGAAAGACAGTGTAACTTTAGAGGAAGGCCAAAAATCTTATTAACTGTTTAGGAAAGTTAATGTAAAAAGCATTGTATTACACATTGTGGAGCATTTCTGTTGATCCATTCATCATTAAATGTTCACAGAATGTAAAGGGCAGCTGCTGTGTTCACGTAATACAGAAAAATTCAAATTAACAAAAATGGAGATGTTTTTCTTTGGACAGCGATGATATGTTGCCTTATGCCTGAGACAGTGTTTTGCAGTATTTGTGTGACAAGGTTTTGTCTAAAACTTAATTAAAACACAAAGCAGAGAGGAAATAAAATACAATATCCCCCATTTTTTTTCAAATGTACCACTATTTACTGTTATCAGCACGACATATTAAAACATGCAGACACATGCAGTTTGGTCTTTGTGGATAGTAAATGTAATGGCTGTATATTCATTGTAGACATAAGAATCCCTGCTTTTATTAGCACCAGCGTTACTCTTCAGTCAGTATGTTTCTCTACAATACATCATTTCACATCACTCTTAATTATTTAGGTTATCTCTCAACAACTAACATGTAAAGAAAAAATTTAGAAAAACTGTTATATTTGTCTTTAAACATGACAGAGCGCTCGCAGTTCTGTGCTTAGTGATTAAAAACATGTAGACCAGTAGTACTTC
The DNA here is from genome assembly GCA_021613375.1 of Megaleporinus macrocephalus. Taxonomy (NCBI): domain Eukaryota; kingdom Metazoa; phylum Chordata; class Actinopteri; order Characiformes; family Anostomidae; genus Megaleporinus; species Megaleporinus macrocephalus. The sequence continues at coordinate 19,904,027 of CM038706.1, forward strand.
TACTTCTACCTTGGTTCTTGTCTAACCCTGCGTTCACATCAACAGCGATGCGAAACAGCAAAGCAACAGGAGGTCGTTCATTTTTAATGAAAGCTGGGGATTTCCGGCGATGGGCAGCAGGGAGAACGTGGGCGTCGCGAAGTGTGCGCATCCGGTGACATGACAAAGTTGACTACGTTTAATTTAATTCAAATCTGGAGTGAAGAGATTTGGGAATGAAGGAAAGGGAATGACCAATAGAAATTGAGTATTGAGCAGCGTGGTACCCGTTTTATCCCTGTCACCGTGAAACGGTTCTCTCCTTTATGGTTCCTAGATAATTTTTCCTACTAGAGATGAATAAGAAACTCATTGTCGCAAAGAATAAATGCAGTTCTCGTCATACTGACTGCACAGACAGTGATGCTCTACGCACAAAGGAAATTTATAGACAAGCTACTTCTGCCTCTGGGTGGAAAGGTCTGATTTGTGGCCAACATGCAGTTTTTATCTATGTACTCTGTAGATACTAGATAGTAAAGTACTCTGTACTGCCATAGCATTTGATTTGCAAATCAGTGAATTAATGTCAACCAAACGTCAGCTTGAGTTAAAATTCAACCACAGGCTATGAACGATCCGTGATTTGGGCAATCAGCCCAACAGTGAACCAACGCAAAAGCATATTACAAACATGACTGTAACTTAGATAGCAGTCACTTTTTAAACATAAAATAACAGTAAGCGTTTTATAAGGATTTCTAATAAAATATTACATTAGCTTATTAGCGCTGTGTCGCAAACACTGTCTTGGTCTGGTAGAGCATCTGTCACACTATGGGTCCTTGTTGTCTACAGGAATGGTTCTCTAATGATGCTGGTGCAATAAAGAAGATAGTGCTTAGACTTTATAGACTTATTTTATACGATTTGATTGTCCTGAGCACAGTTATTTTCTTGATATTATTTCACAATATAAACTTGGTCTATATCCAACAGTAGTCTTAACAGTTTACATGCCTAGACTGACCTGCATGCACAAAAGAACAGTTCTTCAGTTATGCTTCAATCCTGGACTTTTTAGTTCATCTTTGCCAGCGTCACAGCCGCCGTCACAGCTGGGGTTGTCATCCAGAATGCGCTAAAGCTTGCTGTAAAAAGGGGACTTGTTTAGCCACGGCCACTTCATTGGTTTGCGTCCTTGGTTTCTCTAAACTTTGCTTTCAGACTTTGAACTTTTCTTAAATGCTTCAGAGTTTCTTTCAACAAGGAGTGTTTGTAATAAGAGTCTGTTTATGTTTTGTATTTATTCATCACCCCAAATGTTTGAGATCCCTGCAGCATGAAATTATGATGAATGTTGAGTTGGACTAGTGTGAAAGTGATATAAAAAAATCAGATTGAGCCGCATTGCCATGGAGCTGATATGTACCAGATTTTAGTACCACGTATGAAAAATGTCCTAAATCAGAACCAGAAATATCATCTGTTTTTGCTGCTCACACAGAAAAAACATGGCTTTAGTGTATATTTGTTTAAGTGATGGATCATGAATCATTAGGTGTATGTGCATGTGCGCTTCAACAGTTTCCCGTATGATGATGTAATATGTAAGCAGCTGAGTACATGCATGTGTGTGTGTGTGTTCCAGGTGCTGGGAAAGGACCACCCTGATGTGGCAAAACAGCTTAATAACCTGGCCTTGCTGTGTCAGAACCAAGGCAAGTATGAAGAGGTGGAGTATTACTACCAGAGAGCCCTTGAAATCTACCAGACCAAACTTGGCCCGGATGACCCTAATGTGGCCAAAACCAAAAACAATCTGGTACGTACCTCTCCATTCTTACTCTGTGCATACTTATTATGATAGCTTATATGAACCACTAGCCATGATGCATAGTCCACTTCAGATCATCTGCTAGACTGTAGGTGTACACATACAGTCACATGCACCCATCAGATCACACATACAGCACACGCATTTACATATAAGGTTATGTTTTTAGCTCAGTTATTGTTTAAAGTAAGAAAACTTAAGTTGTATTTGCAGCATATGGAATATCTTTCAGTCTAATTGCTTTCAGAAAGGGGTGTTTAAGCTTGTATTTTTTAAACAGTTATTTATTACACCATGGGCAGCTGTCTATAACCCTTAACCATTATTGTGCCTCATTCATCTCAGCATTCACAGGAAAGCTTTCTCTCTCTCGCTCTGTCTCTCTTTCACTCATTCTATCTCTCTCTTACAGGCCTCATGTTATTTGAAGCAGGGAAAGTTTAAGCAAGCAGAGACTCTGTATAAAGAGATCCTCACACGAGCTCATGAGAGGGAGTTTGGTTCTGTGGATGGTAGGCACATTGTCTGATCCTTTCAATTAACAGTGCTGCTATTAATTACAATGTTCAAATCGTCCTCCTGGTGATAATACAATTGACTGGATTACCAAACAGTTAAGCTTTGATCAGTAAAGGAGGCTTCTGAGTGGTGCAACACTAGAAACACTGGAGAACGAAAGTCCTGTAGAACTGTTCATAATGTAGAGTAATGTAATGTGATTTTATCACCCATTGAAACCGCATGCTGTCATATTCAAAGGGTGTTAACAGCTGAGGAAAAATTAGTTATGAGGGTTTGACTGACTGTATTGTAAAGACTGATGACTGGGTGATGTTATGAAATTCCAATCTACACTACACTAGATACGATGACTTTCTTCCACTGTACTTTCAAAAACAATAACTTACCAACAGACCGTTGGGTTCTAGTTGTCGTTCTTTTCCGGCTTTCTGAGAGACAATTGTAACTAATAAAAATAAATAATTAGTAATGAATGAATGGTCATTTTGGTCATTTTTCATGTGCAAGTCTAAAATGTATAGTTTCACTGTCCTGCTTACTAAATGTTATAGGTTAACACAGACATGAAACAACACCCACACAAATGTGCACCATTACAGGGAGAGGGAATCACTGGAAGAAAAAACTTTGAGCTGTTATAAACACATAGGGATAAACTGCTCTCAAGACCTACGCATCACAAATTAATGGAATCCTTTCTGTTTTACTCAAACCCACTGGTGTTATTTTTCGAGTACCAAATGTTTAGTTAGTATTTACAATATATCATCGCTGTCCAATGAAAATGAAGTATCTCCAACTTTGCAGGAGAGGCCAAAAACATACTTTACTTTCAATGTAAGTCAATGGAACCAGAAATTTCCAAGCTATTTTGGAGCATTTATGTTGTTCTGTTAATCATGAAATTTTCACACAATGTAAACGACCATTGGCGTGTTTAAATGATGTAGAAAACCTAAAATCGACAAAAATGGAGATACATGTTTTTCATTGGACAGCGATGATATGTAATAAAATATCAATATCTAGATGAATCAGACAATATTGCCACACAAAACATTAAGCTAATATGCTGTATCTATGCTGTATCATTTTTAAAATCAAACTATTTTTTAATTTATATTTGATATATTCTATTATTATTTTAGGTGAAAATAAGAGAAAACCACTTATTGCACTTTCTGTATCAGGTGTTTGGACACTAGCATAGAATCATATATTTTTAACTTGCTTACTTTCTGAAAGTTATGATTCACAAAAAAAAAAAAAAATGTGGTGGTCTTTACCTGAAACGATTAAAAAATATCTAAATTTGCTTAAGCTGCAAGTGCTATGATGCCAATAACAGCAACCTTAAGTACTATCAGGTCCAGTCAGTACAAAACATAACACTGAAATATTAGATGCTGGACCAATGCCTAATGTAGAAAAGCATACTGCCAAAGCTTTAGGTACTTACATTTTGTAATGTTTGATATGCTTTGCTATGTTCTTTTACTCCAAAGTGCTTGTCTTTAACCTAGAATGTGCTATACCCCTACTTAACACAAGTTTACAACAGTTGTAAATTTCCAAGACTGTTCTTCCTGCTCATTAGCTGTACACCATGATCCATGTGGAAAAAAGAAAATGCTAACCATAACAAGGAGAGAGGCATAGGCTCAGCACTGATTAATGTTTAGAGTTGAAGAGCAGACCCTTCATGTCTAAACCAAAAGGTCAGGATTTTTATTCCACTGGAGGCACTGACTCTACCAACGTCATCACTCACTCAGCTCTGGCCTTTAGACCCCGACAGTCTAGGTGTTTGAAAACGAGGGGGTGTGTGGAGGAGAAGAGGAGGAAAGTGGTCTGCTGTGTGTGTTTTTCTCATTTCCTGTGTTTTTGAATTGTGCAGATGAGAACAAGCCCATCTGGATGCATGCAGAGGAAAGAGAGGAACAGAGCAAGGTGAGAAACAGTGAAAGTTTACAGGTCATGTGACCGTTGATGAAAAACTGGCAAATGGTTGTGGTGAGCAATGTTAAAAGGAAGGATCCTTGTTCTGGCTTTTGGTTATATAACAGGCTGGTAAACTGTTTACTGTAAAGACACAACTCAGCTTTTCAGTTTCTCTGTCTTGGAGTGATGAGGTGAGGTGTTAATTGACAAAAGTACAAGCAGATGACAAAAACTTAATAATTACATTAAACTAAATTTCTGAGAGGTTTAAATCTTTAATCACAGATGTTAGAAGTAAAAACCCAAAGAGCATTAAAGCTAATAGTCCTTACTGAACATATTCTCTAATTATAGTTTGTATTTGTTTCTTTATTTGTATGTATTTTATTAACAAATCCTACATTTTGTGAATGTGCATTGGTTTCCCTGAGCCTCTGTGGCTGAGAGAGTGTTGCTGTAAATAATTGTTTATTGTGTTTCAGGGCAAGCAGAAGGATGGATCTCCATTTGGAGAGTATGGTGGCTGGTACAAGGCCTGCAAAGTGGACAGGTCTGAATTCTTTCCTTTGTCATACATGGAGTAATGTTTCTGTTGTTGCTAATAAAGAGACATTGTTCATTGGCTTGAATACACAACACTGGTTTAAATGTGTTACATCAAAGTCCATAACCATGTTAGCCTGTGTGTGTGTGGCAAAAGATGCTCTGTGCATGGTGACAATCAAGCTTCAGGCAATAAAACCAGGCTTTCGTGCCATCTGACAGCTTTACAGTGTATAATAAATACATGTACTCACTCTCACTCATCTAAACCGTTTATCATTCTGGGTCCTGGGGAAATAAATAAATGTAAATAAATAAATATCTTTGAGTTCCTGTTGAGCATCAGGATTTATTTCCTCTCCCTCGCAGCCCTACCGTGACGACCACACTCAAGAACCTGGGTGCTCTCTACAGGCGGCAGGGCAAGTTTGAGGCTGCTGAGACTCTGGAGGAGGCTGCAATGCGCTCCCGAAAACAGGTTTGCATTATCAGAGCATTTGTTAAAGGCTAACTGTGAAGTGGAAGCCAGTTCTTACTGATAGGACAGTCTTCGCATACTAAAAAAGGAATCTCAGCAGGCAGTGTTTAATACAAACAATAGATATGGACATGACTGCCTTTCTGCCTTAGAATACTGTCTAAGCATGCAGCATTTATAAAGTTTCAGACACAGCAATCGTTTCCAAATGCAGTTTGGGACTGTGTAATGAATGATGTGGCTGAGAGGTTGCTGCTCCTAGACGTTTTCACTTCTCTAGAACAACACAAGCAGTTGACTGTGGCAGCTCTAGCAGGAAGAAAGTTGACGAACTGACATGTTGGTATGAAGTCACTGGGCTCTTCAGTATGACCCATTCTACCACCAGTTTTTGTCTGTGGACATTGCAAGGCTGTATGCTTGAATTTATGCACCTGTTATATTTGGTTGTCCACGTACTTCTGGATCTCATGCTTCAGAAAATGGTATTAAACGTTTCGCAACCATGTTGGCTTGTTCACTCCGTATTCTTTCTGTTATGAGAGCATTCCTTTCACTCGAATGTACTTGCACACCTTTTGCAGGGTCTGGACACGGCCCATAAGCAGCGTGTGGCAGAAGTACTGGGAGATCCAGAGGCTCGGGAAAAGCAGCGTAGCAGAGAGAGCCTGATCTCCGACACAGTGAAGTACGAGAGTGGCCCTGACGGAGGAGAGGAAGTGAGTATGAGCGTGGAGTGGAATGGGGTAAGTACAGCACACACTGCCCAGCCACAGATACACTTACACATGCACATCATGCGGTAGTACACAGTAAGGAGCCAGGTGTGGGATATGAGGGGTTAAGAGATAAATGTTTACACTAAGAAGTAACAGAGAATAGTTTTAGTGCTTTATATGTCCAGGCTGGCAAACCTGTTCTTGATTGGTTGACTCACTGACATCAGCTTGGCAGCATTTTCTGTTTAATTACACATGATAAAGTAATTGTGGTTTACATTCTTAAAGGGCTGCAGTTCATTTGGAGGCAGGTTGCTTGTTATTTTATTGATTAACTAATACTTTTTGCTTTGAATTCAAGCTTAAACAAGAGTCAGAATATCTTGCAAGTTATTAAATGCAATTCATTCTAGAGAATGAGAGAACACAGATTTTTCTCATACTCATTTGTCTCAGGCTGCTGCCTTGTCTAGTGAGGAAAGTTATGCTTCTCATATATTAGACATGGAACAGCACTGTTGCATTGTTCCTATCCAGAATATACTTGATTAGATTTGACCTAGTGATTTAGCAAATACCCATGTGTGGCTGATCAGTTCATTGTACTGGTTTTGGTCGTAAGGACAGGAAGTGATAACATAATGCAGGAGTCTGTGCAGTAGGGCAGATTTGCTGGAGTAGTTGGACCAGTTGGAGCTGCTCATACGTTAAACATCTTACACAGAACCATGACAAATTCCCAGTTTACAAGCTGATAATGAAACATATGCTACTGGATTAAAAGATCCTGGGTGTAATCTGATGTTAATCCTGACTAAGTGTCTAGTTGGTTGTAGTGCTCTAATGTGATCTAATATAGCTAGAGATGGACCGTTCAGCGTTTTTGAGGCCGATTCCGATTGCCGATCACCTTTCAGCGCGATCGGCTGATAGCCGATACTGATCGAGGGCAGGGCTATATCCCACAGCAGGGCTACAAGTAGTTATTAGTGCAAGCAAGTCATGAAACATGGTCTAAACTGGTTTATTATGCTGTTTTATATTACTCATATAAAACAGCATAATGTTTTAAACAAAATTAACAGTAAACAAAGTAAATCAAACAAATATCCCCAATACCCAATAAACTTAGACCCTTAATTTGAAACAAAAAAAAGCAAATTAAATAAATGCAGTCAAACTGCAGTCATTAAACACAGATTCTGTTATTATAAACGACAATCTGCAATCATTAAATGTAGATCTTGAATTGTTGCTGCTGTTCTGTTCGTACCGGTCAGATCTGGTCTGTATGTGTTCTGGGTTATTAGTTTTGTGCTAGCTGTGTGTGTAGCTCTGCTGTTTGCTGATACTCACTGTATTCAGCTGCGTGCAGTGTTGTATCAGATTAGTAGAGTTAAATGTCTTTGTCTTGATTCCTAAACGAGACACACTGATTTTACTCATTTTAAAAACGCCCTGGATGAGTCTGCGTCACATACGGTAAAACACTGCCAGACGGACACTATGTATGTCAATGCATGCTTTTCTCGCGATGCCGCTGCTTTAGTCAGTCTGTGGAAAATGTAAGGGTATGTATTTCCAGCTAGCAGTTCAGATAGGAATTGCAGGGAGTGGGCCGGAGGGGGTTCTCCTCTTTCTGGATGAAACACTAGCTGGAAATACAGAAATTAGGCTCATTTGTTTAACACCATCGATCGACTCTTGGGATCGGCTAAATTGGAGAAATATCGGCCGATCACTGATCGCATATTTTGATTAAAAATCGTCTGATACCGATACATAGCCGATCGGTCCTTCCATCTCTAAATATAGCCAGTAACCATGCTAGTACTTTTAACTGGATTTTAACCCTAGTGATTTCTCCTCTTATGATTCTTTTTTTTTTTTCATCACATATGTGCATATCTTAGCCAGTCTTGCTTACTGAAATTGAAATTTGCTCATAATTTACAATACTGTGCAAACGGCTTTGGCATTTGGGAAAATGATTTGTAAAGCTCTTTATCTGGGTTTTGGGCATAAATTTGTTTAAAAACACTAACATGTAACATGTTTATGCAAGTAAACATACAGATAATCATATATTATAATTTTATTTGCCCATTATCTTAACAATTTACAAACCTCTTCTCTAAAAAGCCCAGTATTTGTAGACAGCTTGGATAATTAGTGCAAGGATTAATGTTTCAGCCGGCAACAGTTCTTTTAATCGTAACTGATGCAGTGAGTAGCTTTTCATTTCAGATGGCATGGACATATTCCAAAATGACACTGCCAAGATTAATTAAGTTTTAATTGTGAAAGAGTGGAAACTGGTTCTCAGCCAAAAGTGAATACAACTCTGGATGGAAATAAATGTTGAGACATTGCATACAGTTAATGGAGCAATGTCTTGGTGAATGTGTGCCAAATTCAGAGCTAAAAGCAACAAAGTATTGGACTGGGCAATCACTTTTTTGGGGGCAGGCAGTGTCGTTTATGTCCAAAACCTATTTTATCTAAACAATCCTGTATTAAATAAGGTGGTGCTGGTGGAATTTAACAAATCCTTACAATGACTGGAGTTAACTAAAAAGCAGGAATCTAACCTATGTTATTTTAAATGTATTTTTCTCACCAAAACATTAAGAACGTTTTGTTAATAACCCTTTCTACCATTCATGTTTATTTGTATTTATTTATTTGGTTATTTATATCAATATTATTTATTATGTAGACAAATTTTACAGATATTACACCCTGTATTTTTCTTCTTGTTGTATATTTGAGTTCATATGGAAGAGTTTAGTTTAGATCATGTTTATGGAGAACTGACCATCCTTTCACATTTAACAGTAAAGCAAAAACTTATATAAAATATGTGCTTATTCATTATAAATGTGGAAGAAATATGTATTAGAAAACATTTTTCCAAGTGTGAAATCCACTGGCATGATCACAAGCTGTGATATGACATCACTCGAGAAGAAAAGCAAGATGAGTCATGTGGGCTGTGTTAATAAGCAGCAGTCATTTGCTCAGAAGTTCACATGACATTGTACCTGATTCAGTAAAATGCCACGCTGTTGACTAACATTTTTCTTAAAAGATTCTGATCATGTTTTCCTGTAGAGCTGAGTTGTAGTCGCTGTTTTGACCCTCACACCTCTGCTGTAGTCTCTCTGCAATTCTGGATCAAACTCTCTTGCTCCCGTAGCAACAGTAGCCCTAGCTGCAAGACAACCAATCAGCTTTCCCCTCCTCAAGAGCCTGCTCTCAGCACAGACTGGGGGGAGACTCTAGTCACATCCATCAGGCTGGTTAGACTGTGTCCTCATACACCCTCATTTTCTTGCTGGCTTTCTGTCTCCCATGCTCTCTCTCTCTCTCTCTCTCTCTCTCTCTCTCTCGCTTGCTCTTTCTCTTCCATAATCAGTGCTTTCTCTCTTCTTTCCTCACTTCACCCACATTAATTAGCACAGCTTACTGCTGTATTATATACTACTAGACCTAAGAGAGCTAATGAATGCATTAAATGTTTCAGTCACTCTGACATGTACAAACATGTATGTCTGCCACATACATGCACACCAGGCTAACGTACACTCTCAATAGCTTATGTATGCATCAAGAGGGTCCCACACACATTCATGTACATGTTGGGGTCACACATAACGTGTTGGCGTGGGCTGTGTGTTCTGTACTCCTCTGGTATGTGGTTCTCATCTATGGTCTTTGTGCATGCTCTAATCTTCTGTTTGTGTTTGCGTGCATGTGTTTGGCTGTTTTGCTTAAAACTAAAAGTGTTCCTGAAAAGACCCTTTCTGTTTCTACTTTTCATCTATTTACCTTGTTACTTGGCCATTGTGGTCGTTTTCTCTGTTTTGTTTGTGCTGCTCTGCTCTTTCATATCTTTATGATTTGTTAACAGGTGGTTTTCTGGCTGACCTTGGTGGTCTACATTATTTCATGGTTTGATCAGGCTAGATGAGATGTAATGTAGCTGTAGAGACTTGTATCTAGTAAAGCTGTTTCATAGGATTTGTTAAAACCTTGGTTGCACAATGTTGCCTCAGGGTATCAAGACATTTTCCCCTACTTTACAGTGTCATGGTTCATATTTCAAAACAGGGCTAGTAATGAAGGAAAAAAGTTTATTTCTAGTGGCTATTTTTCAACTTTGATTTAGCAAAGTGCAGCTTGTGTGTGACACACATTTCCTCTCCAAACAGTTCTTCCAGATCCCCCTTCTCATTCATAAACAAGTATTAGTCACATATGTACAACATATAACATGTAACATTCAGTAACATTAAAAATGATTGTTACTTTGTGTGACAGCAGAATGGATATAATCAGTAGCAAGGGATGTGTTGTATAGGTAGTTACTCACATACTTAAGATAATACTGCAGTTATCATTTAGTTTTTAAAATTTAGAATTCCTTTTTAGGTTAGGGATAGGGTTATAGCTAAACCTACTCATTTAGTATTAATGTATGTGCAGTGTTCATGGCTAAGAGATCATAACAGTTTGTGCCAGTCAGCTTTTGTTTAGTTTAGTCTCATTTAAGACGTCATATTTAATTTCCCCCCAAAAAAAGAACATGTTTATTTGCCATGATGACTCAAACCTGTATATTCCTGAAACTGCAGTACAAAAATGAATGCTGGTTTGTTGATCCCTTCATTATTGTTTGTTTTGCTGATTGCATTCTTTTAAGTTGGCCTAGTTTATAAAATAATTCAAGTTCAAGATGAGTACTTGCTTGTTTCCATTGATCTCAGTTTACTTGCAGTTTGATGTTCTTTTTTAAGGCTGACGCATGTGAGCTCTGTATGGTAGTGATGCTGCACAGCTGTTTACTCCCACAGCTGGGTAAACTGTTTGGCCCAGTGCTAATTTCGTTCAGGTCACTCTTCCTCTTTCCCGTTATGTGTTCTTGTCCAATCATTGTCCGTCTCTCTTCTTCTCTTTCTTACTTTCAATGTTCTCCTCAATGTCTCCCTACTAATGTGACGTTTTTCTGTTTCTTCTGCTCTGCAACCTCTCTCTTTTTCTCACACTTCCCTTTCTCCACTCTCTTCCTCTTTTATTCTCTTTCTTCCCCCTCTATCTTGTGTGGTTGGCAGGTGTAACTCCAGATGCCTTGTTGTGGTTGTAGAACTTATCTTCTGCATGATGGATGCTCGCCTCGCCTCCCTCTCCAGCTTTGCCGTTTTCCGTCTGCTCTCTCCGACTGGTTCCTTTCTTCCTCCTCCTGCTCCTCCTCCTTTGGGCACAAGCAGGCCAAAGCAGGCTCAAATGGGCTACTGGGTGGACCCAAGTGTCTCACAGCTGTATAACTGTATAGTTATTATAATTACATCTTTAATCCTGGTACTGGAGGAACCTTTTCTTATCTGTCTATCTGTGTGTCTGTCTTATAATATGAGGTTCAACCTGTCACTTTCACTTCTGTGTCACTAACTGACTTGTACAGCTGTGTGTCTAAACGCTCTGGTCTCACAGGTCTCCCTCGTATGTTCTTGTGTACATTTGTGTATCTTTCTGTTTGCCTGCCAATATATTAGGTTTTCACTGCTTGTGGCAGGACTTAATAACTAGAGCCCAACCAATATATTACTAGGCTGATAACATTGACATTGACCCATAGTTGTTTGGGTATCGGGGGAGAAGACGTACACGTTGATTAGTGTCTTTTTTGGTCACATGCACCTTCTCTGGAATTTAAACTCATGATCTTCTCACACTTTCTGTTGTATGTGTTGAAGAAACCTGGCCATGTCCTGATCATGTCACAGCTGAGTAAAGCAACTAAAACTATTGAAGCGTAAAATTAAGGTCTATACTGTATCCTATCGGTCAGACCTTACCAGAGACCTAGTTCTTCTCCCATTGGAGTTTTTAAGCGAGATCTGTGACACTATGTACAGATGTTTGTGTTTACCCACTGTGTCGGCCATGCAGTAAAGCTCAGTTTCCGTCAGGAGTCATGTCTCTGCACGCTCCTGTCTCTCATGTGACTAACTGTAACTGTGTTTTGCTGCAACGTTCTGTACAGTGGCATGACTGTACCTTGGAGCTGCTGTCTTAACGTGGTGTATAATAATGTTATTATGCTCCACCCCTTCTTTCTTCATGTTATATCATACTGATCATTAATGCGAGGCCACTGTGTAGATCTCGTAGCCAGGAAAGCAGGACCGAATTGTAGACAGACGAGTAGAAAGAGAATGGAATGAATAAGAGCATGACTGTGGAGTCTGAGGCTCCTGTTTTCTTTCTCTTACTAATCTGCTATCTGGTGTTGCTGCATCTTGTGTCTTTCTTAACATCTAATAAAACGTACTCTGTGCTTACCACAGCCTCTGCCTGTTTCCTCATTCCCTCTCTTAATGTCCATGTCTGCGTGCGAGTGCATGTGTGTGCGTTTGAGCTCCTTTTCACCACTTTTGATGCCGTTCGACAGGCCTGACGTGTAGATTGCGTGTATATGTTTGTAATTCCTGGTCACTCTGGAGTTGCTAGTGGAGATTTTTCTTATTTCCTGTCAGTTTTCTATCTCCCTCGACCCTTTCATTTCTTCCCTGCACATCTTTGGCCCTCTCTTCTGCATCTCCACGCCGCGCTGAGCTACCAGGATGAGGAACTGGGCTCAGGGCTCACAGCAGAGGAGACTGCAGCAGAGCGAAGAGGGGTAAACCGCACAGGACCAGTGGTATAGAATGCCAAGAAAACACACCAAAAAACTTTTTTTTTATTTGGCAACAGTAGGAAAACGAAATACTGATATACACATTAGGCCAGTATATGTTTTTGAATTTTATTCAGAATGGTTAGGTTATTGCTCCAAAGCTATATTAAAAAATACTGCATTACCGTGAACTGGAACATCTAGTTCAAGTTCTACCTGAGAACTGAAATGCCAATAAGACTGCATATCTGCACTATGCATGTAAACTGATGTAATTCATACTTCCTTACTGAATTCTGAATATACCAGTATTCTCTAAAATCCCTAACGCAGTATCAGTAGTGCTGCGTTGTTAGTCTGGGTTATTGACTGAAAAGGGATTCACGATTTGAGAGGTTGATGATCTGGCACAGAACAGTGCAGCTGCTCGAGAGGATGTGTGGTTGAACCTGGCTGCATGTCTGAGAGTGGACTTGCACGCATCCCTGTGTGGAAGAGGTGAACGTGTGTATGCGCGTAACGCTGAAGTGTGTGTGTCCGCAGGATGGCTCGGGCTCGTTAAAACGCAGCGGCTCCTTCAGTAAACTCCGGGCCTCGATCCGCCGCAGCAGCGAGAAACTTGTCCGCAAACTCAAAGGAGGCAGCTCACGGGAAAACGAACCCAAGAACCCCGGGTAACTATCAGCACCAACCACTTCCCTTACAGACTATTCCCCTCCCAGCCCCCCAACCCATCCAGCTGCGGACCAAGCCTTCGTTAGGACACCTAAGCACTCACCAAACACTGACACACTTGACAGGGCTGGTGCAGTTTGGTGAAAAGACCCACTCAAGCTTGAATCTCAAAGACGAGATTGGTCGGAGGGGGTGGAGGAGGATGAGACCTATTGGAGTCTAATAAGCTCGTGTGACGGTTGTGGTGCAATTTCATACTTGACTTTAAGGCAGAAGGGAATGTAAATATGCGCTGAGTGATATTAAAGGGACATGGGTAGAGAAGTGAACGGCAATAGGGCAGTGTTGCAGAGGGTTGTAGAGAACTGGGTACACGGAGGAGATCAAATAAAGTTTTCAAAGCTGTGTCCTGGGAGTGGTGGGAGATTTATAAGGGTCAGAGAGACTTCAGAACGAACATAAATATGAATAAAGTGTTTGGCTCTTTGTTGGAACCTATTATTCCCCCCCGCCCCAAACTACCACACTGCACCTGTCCCTATCTACGCTCAGTGGCACAGATTTGGTTCTGTAGATTAGGTGAGCACTGTATGCTAAATAAGGAGCAACGAACAAACAGCAACCCTTGACGGAACTGGGACATTACAAAACTGTCCGAAAGGGAAGCGAACGTAACTTTACGTTTCAAAAAGCTTATATATGCAATCTCGCTCTTTCTGTGTGTTTCTGTTTTTTTACTTTCTCTCTCTCTCTCCCGCTCTTTCTATCTACCTAACCCTCATAAGGGATGAAGGGGTTGACCTGCTTGATTAACTTGACTCAACTTTTGCACAAATATGGGCCTGCATAACCCCGATGTATACAGAAAACAATGTGTTTCTAATGCATTGTTGATGCATTACACTGTACACCAGGCGCCTGGAGTCATGTGTCTGTGTTATTTCAGTCACTCACTGAGGTTGTAACATGATTTGCCAAATGTCACTAACTTAATTCTGCTGTCAGCCTTTCATCCTGTAACATGCTGATGTGTGTATTTTTATTATTTATCAAACTCAAAAAGGAAACAGCACTTGCATTTTTTTGCTGGGTCACCATAACAACCTTCACTTGCATTATAGTATATCAGTCAACATGTGAAAAATGTCCATGTTGTTACTTTATGGTTACTCAGAAAAAAACCTGTTTCCTTTTTAAGTTTTACTCTGCACTGCCTGTTTCAGCATGTGTTGTTGAACTCCCTCTTTGTGTTCAGTTTTAATTTATTTTCTGCCTCTTTATTTTTAAATAAACATGTTTTAAGCTTTCATTTTTTTTATGTTAACTTTAATGTCGTTTATGATTTGCCTCGGTGCAGTGTGACTTTTATTACGTGTCTCGATTTTGTCTGCATGGGCTTCTTTTGTGTGAATATTTTATTTTCATTTCTCTCGGCTGTTACAAAGTTTAATTGAATAAACTTCTCCGTGCAAAGTTGCTGTCTACAGCATGCCTGCTTACTCCATTTTCTCACTCAGGCTTTCTTACTCTCAGTTCCAAGTTTTCTGCTTGAATTGTCTCTTTATCTGCCTCTCTATTCCCCTTCTCCACTGTCAGATCTTGTTACATCTCTTCATTCCTCTTATATATTCTCTCTCTCTGTCATGCTGTCGTTTTGTTTTACCTTTTGTCTCTCGTGAATTCTGTCTCCTCTCCTCCCCCCACCCTTTCTGTCATTTCAGCTTCTATTCAGACACTGTTATGTGTTTCTGATTTTGTCTGTATCTCATTATGAAACACAGCGTAACAGCGGATCCCCTTTTACACTAGTGAGGAAATAGGCCAGAGGGTCTACAACATCATTGTACTGATGTACATTGTGGTCTTCATTGGTGGGAACTTGACTGTTTATATTTTTTTAAAGAGGGGGCTGTCGAGCAATGTATTCTATTGCTTTAATTGGTAGGATGGGGGAAATGCAGAGTGTCCATTGTTAAAAACTCCTCTAACAGAAAATGAAGTAACACTTATCCAGCACCACCTCTGCATACAGTCATATGCAAATTTTTGGGCAACCCTGGACATGGTTTTAATATCCTAACTAACTTAACACATCTTCCACAGTAAACACACTTCTACACATTTTAATACAGTTTTATTCATATTATTTATTATGTTTATTTCCTAAATGGATATATATTATATTATATTTGTTCTATTTGTTTTTTTCCAGTATGTTACATCATGCATTGAACTACGTAAATAGAGTTTGTACACTAAAATGCTGGAATAATGCTTTATTAATTGTGTCCCCTGTAGAGGATATGCACTGACTGAGCACTTTATTAGGAACACATTCTTGTATCTACACCCATTTCATAAGCTCCACTTACCAAATAGGTACACTTTGTAGTCCATTTACAGAATTTGTTACCCCACATCAATGGCCAGGACCTCCACATACACCATCAATGGCCAGGACCACTGCATTCCAGGTATTGTTTGGGTGGTGGCTCATTTTCAGCCCTGCAGTGTCACTGACATGGTGGTGTGTTAGTGTGTGTTGTGCTGATGTGAGTGGACCAGGCACCCACCCGCCAAAACAATCCAGCCAGCCGTGCCCTGTGGACCTCTGATGAAGATTTAGAGGATGACCAGCACAATCTGTGTAGCAACAAATTAACTACCATCTCTGACTTTACATCTACAAGGTAGGAGTTTCTAATACCGTGGACAGTGAGTGGACACAGTGTTTAAAAACGCCACACGTACCAGCGCAACACACACTAACACAACACTACAACATCAGTGTCACTGTAGTGCTGAGAAAGACCCAACACGCAAGTAAGTACCTGCTTTGTGGAGGTCATGATTGTTGAAGAACTGGATGAAAAGCTGCTAAGAGAGTCTGTAATTGTAGAACTATATGGTGGACCTATATGATTAAATGGAGCTGATCTAATGGATAGTGGATGGGTGTAGATACAAGGAGGTGCTCAGTGAGTGCACATTTGACACTCATTTGACAGGGTGGTCAAACTTTTGCATACAACTGTTTATCATTGCATGTTTTTCACTGTGTGGGTCGAAGGGTTGGCTTCATGTTGTATTGTGACACTAACCTGTGTGTGACTTTCATTAACATGGTTAACAAACCCAAAACCCTACACCACAACCATCACCCTCCACACACCCCCCTCCCATTTGCCCTTTCGGCCTGACTGACGTGTGCTTGCATGTGGCTCTCTCGGACGCAGCATGAAGAGGGCCAGTTCACTGGGGGTTCTCAACGAGCCGGACAAACCTGTGGGAGAACTCTTTAAAGTAAGGAAGTGTATATCTCTCACACCAACTCTCTCTCTGCCCTCCCTTTCAACACCTCACTCTCCTTTCAAACTCTCGTCTTCTCTGTCTCACTCTCCCTCGTGGAACAAATTTCTCTGTTTCTGGCTCCTTTTCTGGGCCATCTGCCATTTCTGTGTTTATCTCAGTTCTGCTCTCTCCACTCTTTCACTCACACCAGCGCAGGCCAGAGCCCCCACACCCTGCCAAAGTGCTTTGACTGGTTATTAATTAATTGTGTGTGTGCGAACGACACCGCAGTCACAGACTAACAGGTCATGTTCCATTGTGTCCACTAATCTTTACTGTAACCCCAAACAAACTAAAGTTATGTTACACCGATAACTGAATTTCTCACCACTTACTGATTATTACTATGTATTAATCACACGGGATGAATTACACTTTAAAGAAATTAATTTTAAGAAGATCGGCTGTAAATTTTAACCCAAGGGCTTTTGGTTTGGTTAAAATATATTCATTCACAACCCCATTACCAGAAAGTTGGATTGCTGTGCAAAATGTACATTAAAACAGAATCCAGTGATGTGTACTTTCCTTTATTTACTTGAAAATATCAAATATTGAAATTATATACTTGAAAAAATATATACTTGGCTATTTTGAATTTGATGCCAGCAACATGTTTCCAAAAAGTTGGAACAGTGTGATGTTTACCACTGTGTTACATCACCACTGCTTTTAACAGCACTCTGTACACAGAGCACACCAGTTAAAGTAGTTTTCTAAGTGAGGTGTTTCCCATTCTTGCTTGATGAAGGTTGGTTGATATGTTTCAGCTGCTCAACAGTTCAGGATCTCCTTTGTTATATATTTTTTTAATGCACTGCGGTCTGGACTGCGGTCTTTAAGATGTGCTGAACCTGGTTTGGCATTGTCTTTCTGAAATAATCAAGGGCTTTTCTGAAGAAGACGTGACGTTATATATTGCTCCACGTATATATCATTTAACATTAATAGTGGCTTCACAGATGTGAAAGTCATCCATGCCACGTGCACTAATGCTTACTAACAGCTTACCATCACGAATGCTGGCCTTTCAGCTGTGCACTGATAACAGGCCGCATGGTCCAGCTTCTCTTTAGGAGTGTGATGTCCATGATTTCCTAAAAAAGAATTTCAGATTTTTATTCGCCTGATCACAGGACACTTATCCCATGTTAAATGAGCTCAGTAGAGTTCTGTGAACATTGTCTGTGTGAGCTCGTGCAGTGATTCCTGCTACAGAATAGTGTGTTTTAAATGCAGTGCCAATATTGTTGTGGGCCTTAAACCTTGCATAGAGAGATTTCTCTGAATTCTCTGAATATATTTATGATATTATGTAATTAGTTGTGTTTAAGTGTTTACTTTAATCCTTACACGGCCCCAGTCTTTTGTTGCCCCTGTGCTAACTTTTTGAAACAACATGGCATCAAATCCAAAAAGCAATTTTTAGCTTCAACATTTGACATGACTTTGTACTCTTGTCAATTCAATATAGGGCTTAAATGATTTGCACTTCTGTGTTTAGTTACATTTTGCAAGGCCTCCCAACATTTATAGGAATTGGATTGTAAAATAATTATGTTAATATTATATTAATATTAATATAAATATAATCAAATATATTTACTCTCTTTTCTCCAGAACTAAATTGACTGTTAACGTGTTTTTCCAAATGATTCTTAAATTTACCAGCTATAACATCCCACTTAAACAAATACAGGCTATTATAGGCTATTATACAGGCTATTTATACACTTTAAATCTGACATTTAATTCAAAATTTATCCTAAATGCCAGAATAGAATACACTTTTTTGGACTACTATGTAACTCACTGCATTTGTGGTACATGAGTCCATGCGTACGACTGAATGCTGCTCCTTAGAAACAGGTTTTGATCTACAGCTGTTGCTAGTCTTGGGCTGGTGTGTGCTGTGTGCTGTCCCTGCAGGTACGCCTCAGTCTCTCATTACTGAAATCAGTGAACTGTTCACATATCTAAAATTTGTGATGGCCCTGGGTTGTAAAAACCTTCTCTCCAGTCCAGCCTGACTGAAAATATGGCTCCTTCAAAATAGCTTGCTGACTGTGTTAGAGTGGTCTCGATGCCCCGAATGATTAACTGTCATCCTGTAAAAGAAGGATGCTAAAAAACAAGAAACGTTAGGCAAGAGAGATGGCCTTCAGGGATCTTTTACTCACCCTCACCTTACAGTAGATCAGGTTTAAACTTTTTCCATTCTCTTTCCACCTCTTCATCCCCAACAGGAGCGAAATAATCGTCTGAGGATGAGTCGGGACCTGAGCGCCAGTCACACTGATCTTGCGCATTGAAGGTCTGCGTGGGACGTCCTGAAGGAGAGGGCTACAGATAGGTCATGGAATTTAGTCTACAACCACCTCTCTCAGCTCCGAAAGCTTTCTTTAGACAGGACAGCTGACTCAATATCTTTACTTTCCAAATTCAGTGTACAAATGTAACAAAAGCCAATATGTGCAACTAACAATCATGCGTTTTTCACTCACTCTCAAACTAATCAGAGCAAGCCAGAATTCAGCTGCAGGCAAAATGCTATCTACCAATTAGGGTACCTGAATTATAACCGAACTCTGTCAACACACTATTCACGCTCAGGTTGGGAATTGACACATTCACTGCACTTTCGACCCAGTGATGTTGCTGGTTCTGCTTTTTTATTCTTTTTTTTCCTGTATGTTCTTTAAATGTGACCCACGTGGGCTGTATATGTGTTTCTATGAAGGACATGGTAACTTGTGACTGTGTGATTTGGTTACGTGCTTATAGATATGGAAATACTCTGTATAGCTAGTCTGCCTTCGGTCTGCCTTGTTTTCTACCCGATTTGGTGTAACATGAAGCCACTGACAACCCAGACATTTACATTTGGTAATCTTCAGAAGTCCAGCTTTGTTTAGAGAATCGTTTTCCCTAATACAACTTTTCTCCCTACACTAATTTATTTGTTTGATATATTTTGATTTATGAAGGTCTCTGTTTACATTCAGGAATGCACATAACTGGGTTAAGTTTTACTTTTGATTTTGACGAGTGGTGGCGTAGACTTAAGAAGCCTTAAATGGTTTTAGTACCAGTATGACGAATGTGGATCAAGGGTTTCTCAGGACTGGAAGAGCAGATTTTGGAAAGGAGAACTGCACTTGATTGATCTCATAGAGTTATGTTATGGTCAACGGCCTTTATCTGTTACAGCAGTAAGTTATTTTTTTACCTCATTTTTTTCTGTTACATTAAAAAAAACAAGACATTATATTAAATTCACTTAGGTGAGTTGATGGACTGGCTCTATTTAACTCATCAGACTATGTGACTAGCTTCTCACAATATCTGTCAGATAGGGTTTTTTATGATTGCAGATTGACAGTCGAGACAATCCCTAATTGTCTCTTTTCATCAGCTCAGCTATGTCGATCCACATGGGGTTAGAAATACTGTTACACTATATAAACAATGCACTGTAAGATAAATGATATCCTAAAAGTTTAAATGTACAGCGGGTTACAAACAGCATGCCTTGAGAGCGCCATGATCAGGGAGCTGCTGATGGATGTAGGGGTGTACTGGATGTACTGATGGGTGTGTAAATGATTACAGTTCTCTGTGATACTATTTCTTTTATCTAGTTTTCTAAGAATAAATAAGTGGGCAAACTCAAAATATAAAATTTGACTCCAAATTTCTTTTATGCAACAATGTCTGAGAAATGTTGATGTTTATTTTATGCAGATTTTTGTTTGGTTTAAAACTGCATGTACCTTCTCTGCTATGGGCTGCATTATGACAACGTGCAATATTGTAGCTGCTCTGTGTTTGTTCTGTTCGACCTTATATACACCACGTCCTACTGACAAAAGCTGCTTAGCTTGGTGTCTTTGTGATTAAATTTGTGATTAAAATAATGTCTGCATTGTTGTATACGTCTGATATATCTTGCCTATTTTGAGCTGTTGCTTTATGTATGTGGATGTTAAAGGGCCCACATCATGAATTTCTCTGGATTCTTTTTTTTTTTAATAAAGGAGTCTGGAGTAATATGTACTCATTGTGAGTGTTTTAGCATTTACCATACACTCCAGTCTATGCAGTTCATATATGGACGCTACACTGCAAAACCAACTTGTTTTGAATTTACTGTGATGTCACAGCAACCAATGCATTTACAAATATCCACCTGTTTAACGTACACCAGTTTAGTGCTGTCAGTCCACTCATATTCTATGGAGTGTTTCAGCTCTAAGTGCTTTCGTGAATGAGGCTCAATGCAGGACAATCAGCCAATCAGAACAGAGCTAATTTGTCTTTAGTTTAGATTCAGATTAGTCTTAAATGTGCAGTAACTACAACAGCCTATTTCATTCTAAGGCAGTGGTTCTCAATTCTGAATTGCTTGATTTAGTGTTTTTCCTGCTCTATCACACCCAGCTGACCCCAGGAAGGGCTTATTAATTAGTTCATTAGTTGCGTCCGGTGTTTTGGAAGAAGGTAGGGTACTCCAGGATTGCGAATCAATGTTCTAAGGGATAAAGACAGGCTGTAAAATGGTAAAATACAATACATTGTGGTCATATTTGGTACATAACATCACACAAATGTTATAAACTAACCTCATGGAGAAAGAAAGTATGATATGGGCCCTTTAAACATATGACTAAGTATCAGTTGCCCATATAAATAAGTACCAATTGCCAGTATAAACTGAGGATACAGTCACTGATGTGACTTGTCTGTCATAGATGTTTAGGTTTTAAGTTGTTGAGCAGCAGTAAAAATGTACACATTTGAATAAAGAACATTTGGACTATGCTGCACGACAGTGACATACTAGAATCCTGTTGTTTAAATTTGAGTGTTTTGTTTTTTCCTTTATTTCAGCGAAGTGCTTGGAAGCCCTGTTATGTTGTTGGAATTTTTATTTTTATTTTTGTTTATCTTTTGCTCAGGACCGAAATAAGATAGACAAACTGCAAGTCAATCCCAAAATTGGTGGACAAGTAGTACTGATACTCAGACAAGCGAGTAGACTAATCAAAAAGATTAAAGTGAATGTTGACTCCATTGTATGAAAGGGAACATATACTATCATATTACAGAAGGCAAATCTTCAACAAGTCAATCAGATCTTATGCCTGTTAAAATAATACTAGGAACTATTAAATACACCAAAATTAATTATCATTCTGTCTTGGGACTGACTATTTGAACTTTTTTAAATGTGTAATTTGCATTCTATTGAAACTCTAGAAATGTCCTGACTTGCTTATCTACTTGCTCTATTACCAGCTGAATATTACTAATAATATAATATTTGGCTGCATTATTACAGGTAACCGTACATATCAATAACACGTCTAGCTATTGTTTTCCACATCCTCATTAGTTCCATTATACAGCTGCCCAGTATACCATTTGGTTAGCTATGTAGGTAGTAATCTATAGGCTACTAAATGTATGAAGAGTCAGTGGCCAACTAGATAAATTAAGCTACCTTCACTACTGGTAATACTGGTAAATGATACATGAGCCATAGCAGCAGTTAAATCAACTCATGCTCCTTATTGGAATTAAGTTTGGCACACAGGCTAACAAAGGCAGACTTCTAAACCTAGCCAACACTAGCCACAACTATTTTAACTACTTTAATTAATTACTTTAAATAATTACTCTGCTAACCAGTTACTTTACTAACATTCTTGACATTCGTAAAGTTACAACAGATAAAATTCAAAAGATCACAAGTTTCTATCCACCATCTCAAGTACAGTTTAAGAATGGTTTAAGAAATCCTACTAAATGAATATACAGATCTTGGAATGCATCGGAAGTCAATTTTTGGGGGGGGGTCCCACTGGGATCAGTTTTAGACCATTGCTCATTGCTTTTCAGGTTGCCTTTAGATGATGTTATTGGGAAACATCAATTTTCCTGTGCTGATGACATACAGTTCTGCATTTACATTCCTTCCAAAAATCAAGTTTAGCTTTTTCAAAAGATGCAAATAAACTTGTTTCTCTCAAAATGAGAGTTCATATCACTCCGATTCTGATGAACTGCTCTGGCTGCCTGTATCTATTAGGATCTATGTTAAAGCTTGTTAAGGCTTTTAATGGCCTTAAAGTACCCGCTTAGCTTATTCACTATCTGTGTGTGTTTAAACATGCCATCTTAGATCTGCAGATAGTGGCCCTCTGCAAATACCTTCTGTAAAAATCCAGGAAATGTGGGCAGGCCTCGCATAGTCAAGCTCGGTGAACATGTTTAAGCACCTTTTGAAAACATATATCTTGAATTAGCATTTTATTAAATTCTACCTTTCTTTTGATTTCGTATTTCTTTTTTCAATTTGATCTTTCTGCCTTTAATGATTTTAATGAAATACCCCTGATTTATTGTAGACTGTTCAGTTTTATCATCTATCTGTAAAGCACTCTGAGCAGAAAAGTGCTTTATAAATTAAGATGTCAGGTTTCAATCAGGTAAACACTGAACTAGAATAGTATGTATGGATATGATAGCATAGAGAAAGCTACGACTTTCCAAGCAACACATATCTGTCTGTTTAAAGCTTCCTAATGACCACCTAGATTAGCAAACCTAAAATAAAATAATAGCTGAAATGCTGTTGTGTGGTTGGATAGGGCAATTTTTATGGCATAAATATAAATGATGAGAATAATAAACACTGCATTAACACATTAGAATGTGTAAAACAAGGAGGTGGCAGTATCATGACTTTATTCTGTTTTACTGCTATTAGACAAGAAGCTATGAATTATAGATCATATCAAGAAATGCTGCAGCAGAAGATGTGACGGTTCTAGAAGAAAGTATGTAGAAGAAACCAACATAACTGGCACTGCTGAAGCAGTCCTGTAAGGGAGAAGGAGCCTCCTAGTTAGTGTGCACGGCTGATCAACAGTTACAGGAACTGTTTGTTACTGAAAGCAGAGGTTCGCACATTTCTGCCAACAAGGTTATGGTGCTCAGATGATCATTTGTATTGTTTTTTTAAGGTTCTCTTTATGCACTGTTAGTGAAGATTTAGTAAGAGAAGATCTGATCAGAATTTAGGAAGAAATTCACAAAATAATGAAGGATTCAGAGGTTTAAGTAGGACTGTATGAGCTTAATGAGCATAACGAAGGATTCAGAAGGCATTATTTGTTTTCTAACAGCATCTGGTTCCTAAAGAACACCAGTGAGGTTTTCGTGGACTCTGCTTCCCTCTGCTGGCTTGTTTGTTTTGCGTCATGTACTTGACATGTCTTTGTAAACCAGTTTTTGAAATAATGCTGTATACAGTAGAAATAATATCTAATACAATCACATTTATAAAAATAATATCATTTACAGCATCTGTTCTCTTCTAATCATTCACTTTATGGAAAAATTACTACCCATAAGGGATTATCTGACATTGTATCTTACCTTACAGCCTAGTACTGATGATGTAATGAATGTAATGTCTTAATTAGTTAATATTTCTGGTCTACTTTTATTTCTGTCTGACTTTTGGTATCGGCAGTATCCGTAATCACTTTGACTTAATCTTTTGATGCCCCCCACCTGCTTACTGCTGCGCTCAATTTGTATGTGTGTGTGTATGTGTGCACTATATTGCCAAAAGTATTCACTCATGTTATAACTTCTTTTGTTGCCATCAAAATGAAGAGGGAGACGAATTTAGAGCATGAGCTTTATTCTTGAGGATAACATGGTACGGATGTTCTTTGAGGCTACCCTGGTCTCGACATCTGCGCGGTCTTATAGGCTCACCTCTATGTTTCCTTGGCCCATGTGATCCATCTGGCCAAGTTATCTCCTGGATTTGGGCAGCTAACTTGGGGGCTCCTGCCGTAAATTACTGATGTTGGACGAGAACATCAGTGTCTGAGCTCAGGTTGAGAAGTCCTGGCTCGCAGTCTCCACTCGAATTCTTCCCAAAGGTGTTCTGCCACAATCTCCCCTCCACTAAACTTTACACCTGCCATGATGCAGTGAGACAAATACCATTCTCGTGGCGGCTTTACACCACTGCATCCTACGTTTTGCCTTGCAATTGGTGATGTAAGGCTTGGATGCAGTTACTCAGCCATGGAAAACCATTCCATGAAGTTCTTTACACTCTGTTCTTGATTTAATCTGAAGGTCACATGAAGTATGGAGATCTGTAGCGATTAACTCTGCAGAAAGTTGGTGACCTCTGTGCACTCTGTATACTCACGACTGGACTTGTTGCACAGGTGGCATCCTATCACGGTACCAGGCTGGAGTACACTGAGCTTCTAAGAGCGACCCATTCTTTTACTAATGTGTGTAGAAGCAGTCTGCCTGTCTAGGTGCTGGTTTTATACACCTGTGGCCATGGAAGTGATTGGAACACCTGAATTCAATGTTTTGAATTCAATGTGTCCTTCAATCTCAAGTTCCTCTACAGTGCACCATTTCACCCACTCTAAATGACTTTGATAGCATTTCAATGGCTGATTTATACAGAATGTATGGAAAACCAAAGGAATATGCTTTCTCTATTAAAAGGTATTACAAAGGTTTCATTTACAGGGTCATACCTTACTTACAAACGTAGGCCTTTGTGTTGCATGCACACACATTAGATTTGTTTTTGAAATGTGATTGATATTTTCTTATTGATGCCAAATAAGGGAACAAAGCTTGAAAACTATTTTTATTGATCATGATATAATCAACACAGACACCACAGTTACATGCACAATGCCTTACAAAAAAATAGGAAATTATGCTTTTGGTGTCAAACATGAAAAACATTGATAGATATGGCGCTGATGCTATTTATACAAATACATTTCATAAGTTTCTGTTTATGCTAACTGTAAAAAACAATATAGAGAGGATGTAATTGGTCGGATGGTCTTTTCTGGGTGGACCAATATGCCGAGCACAAGGCAGGAGGTTATAACTCTAACAGGGTCTTTTACAGCCACGTATCCACTCTAAAATTCAAAACAACTTTTATCATATCTAATAAGAACAAAATCTGAAACATACGCATAACGGTACACAAAGACAAAGAAACAAACATAGACTTGTCAATATACCAGTAATAAAAACATGTACTTTGCAATAGAGTTCTCCATTTCAGTCAACCAAGAACAGTAAACATCACTACAACATGCCACAAAACTGAACATTGCAAACAGTCTAAAACATACCAGTAAAGTTCAAATACAAATCAAACCCTTCCATTTGTCTTTGGTTAGAGTTGAAATGTCGCTTTAGCTCAGACTGGGGGCTGCATGTGCAACTTTATTTTTTAATGTATAGAACTGCTAATTGCTTCTTTTTTTAACAATCAAGTTAAATGACCCCATTGCAAAGTGTCTGTCTAAATAAGGAAAAGCACAGCGCAATCAAAAAGACAATAAATAAAAAGATACAAACAAACTGAGCATTAAATATTAAAGAACATCCGTAACAATCTCAGTGTAGTGTCTTCTCAAGACATTTCCATGTTACAATTATATAAGGCACCCTTTCCCTTTCATGGAAAGAATTATATTCAAAAAAGAAAAGAAAAGTTGAAAAAAGGTGATAATACTGATATAAAGCATTTGTGCAGTTCCCAAATAATTGGTAGTGATCCAACACTGATATGATGGCAGAACTAAACGTTTCAATATATGTGGCTCCCTTCCTATGCAATGTAAATGCCTATAATACATTCCCTACACATTTCTTTCAACTTGTCAGCCCATTGGTCCATTCTTTCTTCTCTCTTTCTGTCTACCAAACTAGCATACCCACTGCACTGTGCCGAGACTACAACACCACCACATCAAAAGGTATTCCTTTGAGCCCTTTCTCGTTTACTACACGTGTCGAGCAACGGATTATGATCTAATCCCACAATGATCAGAACAGGGAGAGAGTGGAAGTGCAGTAAACCAGCCTCTCATCTGAAACAATGCTACAGCTAAGCCTGATTTCAGGTTCAAAGTAGTTGCCTTTTACACTAAATCTGAATCCTCATCACCCACTCAATGTGCAATACACCCTTATGAGCTACACTACAAAATAATCTGCAGCAAAAGTGACATCATCCAGGTGGGCAAAAAAACACAGAGAATAAAAAAAAAATAATAAAAAAAATTAAGGTTTTTCAGCGACGGCAGATTTTACATCACATGCAAGTTTATAAAAATAGGCATTTAACAAAAGATATGAAAATGCTGTTGCTATTTACGCGTCATATACAGAACATAGCATTGTACGTGCTTTCAATTCATCATGCGCTGCATCCACAAATGAGAATCAGCTCTACGCATTCACAGGAAAAGAGATATTGTTATATCTATAAAACATAGCTGATTAATCTTAATAGAGAGAAGGCTCAGAGCTCGCGGTAAGGTCAGGGCTTTGTGACCCCCGCATTTATGACAGGCAACCCTAGGCTCAAGAAGAAGACCCTGCGATGTTATCTTTAGACCCCCTAGACCCCCCTTAGAAACACTCCACCCGGATGTTTACGATGTGGCCAGGTAGAGCCCCATTTGGCCCGAAGGCAATGGAAGGAGGGCCGTAAAGACAAGCAAGCACATTCATCTTTGAGACCAGGTTGGACCAGGGCAGACCAGGCTGTCAGAGCTCAGAGAAACGTCGGTACCACAAGCCCTTCAAATAAAAAAGCTTAAACTCTGAACTGGTCTCCCTCTTTATTCTGACGGAGATACAACAAAAAACGAAGATACAACAATATGAATGTGTCAAATGCATTCCAAAAAAGGGGGAAGGTTCAGAAAGCGATCAGATCAGATGAGGAAAATTAACCGTCCTGTCTCGTTCTTATTACTATGGGGGTAGAATTATGATGTGATGGATCATAAACATACAATATCTAAACAGATATTTAGCTACCTGCTCTCGTAGGCTTAAGCTATTCTATTAATATTCTATTCATTTTGGGTGGTAAAAAAGAGGTACGAATACAATACGAATGGGTGCAGATGGCTGTAGACAATCAGCTAAACCTAAAGCACATTGCTATATATGCACACAACATACTTATCTAAACCTACAATACACGTTAGCACTTTCTTACTGTAAATGATATCTTTCTGGACCAACAGAGATGTTAATGTAAAACGACAAAGCCTACTACACGCTACAGTAGCTATAAAAAAAACTGAAGAACATACTGGCTTGAACATTAGTGACTGAGGCCAAACCTGCCTCTGTTAAAAGCCAAATCAGGAATTGCTGAAACAATAAAACTCAACCTTTAAACGTATATTAACAGTGCTCACTGTTAGCAGTCTCAGAGTCATGTTTCAGAAATTCTTGCTTTGTGCTTAATGGGAAGCGGTTCTGTGGATATGTAAGGCACTAAAAATCGCATAAACCAATTTGAACCCATCCTACAACGCATTAAGGTGCCATGGACAGCCCCCAGGAATCTCGCTGAAACAGCTAAGCGTAAGTTAAGCCTTCCCTAATCCCACCAACCATCCACGTGTTATCACCTCAGCTTTCGTCTTCTATTACAACTCCCTTTGTGATCAAACCTACACAGAGCGCTGGGGCCCTTATAATAGTAAGTAGGCTGTCAGGCTGAAGAGCATTAGCTGCTATACCTACCATCATACTGTGGGCAGGCAATCAGATATGGCGTGCGCTGCTATGTTGCAAATGTGCAGACTTCTCTCTTACTTCAAATACTCACACTGACCACACTGGTCATGTTTTCACAGATGATAAAAAGAAAAAGGAAGGAAGAAAAAGGAAGAGTGCAAATTTCTATCACCCACCACTCCATCTACACACCATGTCATCCCTCAGCTGTAGACGGTTCAAGATTCAAGGTAGCCTTTCAGGACAGGCCAAAGGGCCTCCATCAAGAAACCACTGGCAGCAGGCGCTTTGGAGGGAAGGAGCGAAGCTCCACAGGGGTACGGAACCCTGTGTTTACAGTTTAATGAAAGGGCCAATCTGCTGTGGTGCTCTGAGCTTTGGTGAGGAGCATGAGCTGGAGGAAAGAGACGGAGAAGTGGAGAACGGTGGCGAGGAAGA
Source organism: Megaleporinus macrocephalus (assembly GCA_021613375.1). NCBI lineage: Eukaryota > Metazoa > Chordata > Actinopteri > Characiformes > Anostomidae > Megaleporinus > Megaleporinus macrocephalus. The sequence continues at coordinate 19,932,811 of CM038706.1, forward strand.
GAGGGCATCCGCATTTAAAGAGAAGACTGTGGAAATGGCCACGTCCACAATACCTTGACACAGCTCTGGGTAGAGTTTTCTAAAGAAGAGAGAGGAAAACAACTGGTCACAAGAACGCTCATTACTCATCAGGATTCACACATTCCTTGTTTAAGTGGAACAGCGGGACAAACAAATTAGTAATAAAACAGTTCATCTGTGGAAAACACCCATGAAGTAATAACCCTCTCCATATGAGCATCACAGTTCCTTATAGCTAAATATAGAAATACAGGCTAAAATTTATTTAGCAAACAAATTGCCTTTGTTTGAAACATTTACTGCAGTGATTAACATGTTTCAGTTGACAATCATTGTCTTAAAGCGAACCGATATGGTGAGTATCTTATTATTTCTTAAACAACTGTGTCGTAAGTCGTATCCCGTGGTCATGGGCAAGACATTACGTGACATATTATTGGGCTGCATCAAGCAAAGAAAACAACAGGACAAGCTGCAATGACTGAAACTAGGTTAAAACTGTCTGACACTTTTTTAAAACAAGAAAGGATAGTGGAGAACTTCCAACTGAGGAAGATATGTGGTCAGAAGAAAAATACTGAATGGTTCAGAGGGCACAAGGAATCATTTTTATATGTGAACTGGCCACCACAGAGTCCTGACCCTAACGCCATTGAAAATCTTTGGTATGTGCTTTATGGAGTGGTTTGACTCTCCAGTCTTTAATACAAGACCTTAGCCAAATATTAAAGCAGCTCTGGATGAAAACAAACACGTTGTCGAAACAATGTTATGGTGAATGTATGCCATAATCAATACTAAAGTCAGCCCACTGAAATATTAGTGTTTTTTTATTTTGTTTTTGGATGGACATGGTAGATTTATGATTGGCTTCCAAACTTTACAAGGAACTGTGCAAACAGACATTATTAACCCCCACTGCCAAAGCTGAACATCAAAAGGAACAATTACTGAGATGGTCTATTCTAAACAGTCCAATTGAACAGAAGTCTGAATAAAGCAAACTTTCTCTTTCAAGTTTCAAGCATACATAAAATTCAGTCAAAATTTGGAAACAAGCTCTTTGCAAATTTCTGGATGCAAGCAAGTTCTCAGAGGAGCAACCCAAAAGTAGGTCACAGAACATCAGCAAACTTGTAGGCATGAAGAATATCTCAGTAAGGCACAGTGAGGGAAACCCAGAGGCTCAACAGTAATCAAGGCGTAACTCAGCATTCAAGGGAAAAGGACTGACACTGAAATGTCTCAAAAATACTGACTGTGCACAGGCGGGTGCTCCGTTGATCTCGATCAGCCAAACTTTAAGGTTCTCGTCGAGCATGAAGTCAAAGCCGAAGAGCTGAAAGCTCTGGTAGGACAGGTGCTTAGTGCTGATGGCTGGCTCAATGCACATGAGGCAACTCCTGTTAAAAAAGCAGAAACAATTCATTGAAAATACACAGCTGGCTCCACCTTTCTATTTAAATCCTGTAAAGTACCTGTAAACTCTGGCTCTAACAGCTGTATTATTCCTGTGGAAACTAGATATCATTTTCTCTCTCTTACTGAGACGTGAAGCTTGCCTAACCAAGCCGGGGTGTGTTTCGTGATACCTTTCATACCTTATTATCTGCTTGATTTGAGGTAAGATGGATGTCTCCATAGCAACATTGTGAACACTCAGCAGGTACTGTCTAAACTCATCAAAGAACATCTCGTTGCCCTCCTCGTAGCGCCCATAGTTCTGAGAGTGCTCCTTCTGGATGCAGTGATTGGTTAAGTGGCTGGTCATGTCCTCGAGGTCAGAGCTGTTGTATGGCTCTGAAGACGTCCTCAGCACACCCTCGCGATACAGGTAGATGTTGTACTGATGGTCTACAAGCACCCAGCTCCTTAACACAGAGGATAAGAATATCATGTCACATACAATGATCCACTTAAGCGCCTCAAATTTCAGACCATATACAGTTAGAATTATGGGGGGTTGTGGTTTATCTTACCTTATATCAAATTTGCGATGACCTGGTTCCAAAAGCAGTGGCCTCTCAAGGTACTTCTGAATGACATGAACCTGTCCCTGATTATCGATGAACTCGAGCAACTGGTTTGCATCATGAGATATTAAGATTCCAGCACCTAAATAAAAAAATAAAACAAACAGGACAAAAATCTGAATGAAAATGCTCACAAAATGCCAGAGCTTGATATAATTCACAATTTCCTATAGGCCTTTTGCACCATATGTGCACCTGCTTATCAAATATTTCCTCTAAAATCAAGAATATTAATAGGAAATGTATTCCCACTCTGTCTCTGTAACAGCCCCCACTATTCTGGGAAGGCCTTACATAAGATGTTGGAACTTTGCTGTTTCAATATAAAAGCTTTGTGCGCCTGTATTAGCAATGGGCACAGCCTAAACCAGGTTGAATTCACTCATCAAATGATATATACATATGTACTGCAAAATGCCTCATCACTGCTCAGTTAAAGAAAGCTCAACAGATATGCTTCTACATATAACGGACTTGACATATTTAGAGATTTTAATAAGTCTTGTCAACACATGGAACTATCAGTTATGTAGTGACAGTCATGAGTTAAAAGAGCTTTTCTGTTAAGTGGCTTTTGGCATGATCTAGTCACCTTTTGCTCCAGCAGATGATTTAGCAATCCACACTGTTCCCTCCCCATTTTCCTTTTTGGTGTTATAGGAGGCGAGGAAGACCTCACGCTCATCCGTCTTCGGGTTGTTCTTCAGGTGACTGATTCCGTTGGTGGCAGGAGCCACTGGAGTATTGAGATTGGTTGGATAAATAATATATGATTCAGGAAACCAGTTACAGGAGTCTTTCAGCTCTGGACTAGTCTTTATTAACCTATTGGGCCAAAAAAAAGAAACCAGTCTGAGACAAATGTCTAAAGTTTAGTTAAAACATAGCTGTTATATAGAAATATGCACATAAAAGATACAGAAATCAGGAGACAACAGCACAACTTAAGAATGATAACAGAATATTAAGATATTACAGCAAACCTTAACGGTGATAAAGAAACTGTATGAAACAGACAACTGGAAGTTACATGTAGATGTTTATCTATGAGGAAAATAACCTTAAATAACCTTAATATAAAAGCAGAAGATTGATACATACTTTACTAGAGATGCTTTGCGACACAGCTTGTCGGCCCCTCTGTAGTAGTTCACTAGCTGCATAAGTCCTGGTTCATGACCTATGGAGGACATAGTGGTAAATACACTGAAAGGCCTACTTATATGTTTTAACTATACAGGTCTGCTGATGAATTATCATTTACTTCTCCTAACAAGATCACAGTCATGTATCCACTACAGAACATATGGTATATTACACTGACAAAGGAAACATCTGGCAAATAGTGGATATGAATTTGGTATGTGGTCAGATATGTGTTACCTTTGGACTTTACTACTGATACTGAAGTTTTATTGTTAAAAGAATGTCTGTATTGTGTAATAAAGTCATATACACAAAGTTATATTCTTTCAAAATTAAAGCTTCCTGTTAATCTGCCTCTCTGTCTCACAGCAAGAGATTGTTCTTTGGATTCTGTAGCTGGAGTAAATATTTTTACTAGTTCTCGGAACGGAAGCCGTTATTGGGGGAACGGAGGTCGTTATTGGGGGGTCAGGCTGGACCGGACACATTTACGCTTCTAGAGTGAATTCTGTGATCTCATTTTAGGACAAAGTATGTTAGTTATATGCACGATCATGTGCTGGAAAGTCACTGCTTCTCTGTTTACCTAGTCGTCCGAAGGGGAGCCGGTTCCGCTCTCCCAGCATCAAGTTGAATCGAGGATTGTCCCTTTTCAGTCGTTTCCATTTCCCAGTAGCGACGAGGATTTTGGAGACTTCAGCATAGACGCTGCTGTTGTCGTCTCTCAGAACGAATGTGTAAATTTGCGTAACGTTGTTCATAGCGAGCAGCTGCTGTAGTTAGTTAGCTAGATAACTAACACACTCTGGCTGAGAAGTAACGGTCCCCTGCCCTGCCCTGCCTCGCCTCGGCCTTACACACTCCCCACTTACCCTACTAGCCTGCTAGCTAACCGGCTAACGTTATCTGTCCCCCAACAAAGTAGCTGGAGACCGGGTGTTCATGGTTTCTGGGTATATGTGGATAACTTTTTCCCTACACGCGCAGCAGGCTAGCTCCAAAGTCGCCTTAACCGAGCGGGTGTTAACAAACAAAAATAAATACAATGTCACCGGCGGCCCCGAATGACTGCGGAGCTCCTGCGGATCTTGAATATCAGGGTGTGACTCCGAGACTCCGCTCCCAAATACTCAGAAGAGGAGGACGGCTTTGCTCCCAGTGTGTGCGAAAAGCTAATGTGGTGGGCTGCTAGCAAGCTAACGATCCTTCTCGCTTCCTCGCAGTTGTGTTCATGTTCGAGGTCTGACAACGAAACACCGAGGCGGTTTCCGAGCCTGGCCGGATGCCTTGTGTTTAGATTCCCTCAGACGCCGGATAAGCAAAGCTGCAGTTCCCAGTTAGCAGTCTAGACATCCCCGGGACCTCGTTATCACATCCATACTGTCATGATCTGACGTATGAGTCGCAGGCATGGATTAACCCAGACGCAAACATGCGCCGCGGGGGCTTGTGGGTGTTGTATTTTTTTATTTGTTTCCCACCGAGTGACCCGGTAACACCACACGGTGGCAGCAACACTCCGCTCAGCTGCAGGAGCCGCGGGAGGAAGAGGCGGATTCGAGGCGGCGGGAAGTTCGGTGGAAGTTGTGTTTATCTTCATGTGAGACTGGAATATGACACATTACTAACGTTAATACATCAAGACGTAAATAACTACGTCTATAAGAGAGGTAAGCAGTTATTTTCCCGTACATGGGAAAAGTCATCTGGAAATAGTATTTCTGACGAGAAACTCAACCAACTAGCAACGCAGCTAACTAGCTACATATTGACCAGTGCATTATTAGCATGTCCTGTTAACAGTAAACACAGGACTTTTATTTTACCGTTTATTTACAGCTGTGTTTGTAGAGATGTCTGTGTTTCAATTGATGGTCCTGTCTTTAATTTATGGTTAATTTATGACCTTACATTATCAGCCTGTAGAGAACCAAATTTGGAAGCTTTTGTAAATTTTGTAACACATATAAAGTTGAGATGCACAGCTACCACTTTTCCCCATCCGATACCCCATCTGATCCATTAATATAGGCCGATACTGATACAGACATTAACTCTGTCTATCCTAACTAACCTACAAGTCTTAATATTTAGGTAAAATCTATGTCCTGTCTCACAAAGAAAGCATACGCATTGACAGAATGGCATTTAATTGTTTTAATATATGTGTATATATATATATATATATATATATATATATATATATATATATATATATATATATATATATATATATAAATAAAGAAACATATTGTCTCTGTCCAATTAAATCTCTAAAATGGCAACTTTACAGGAGAAAACAAACATTTTCTTTACTTTTAATGTAAGTCAATGAAAAGCAGACATTTTTCCAAGCCATGTTGGAGCATTTCTGTCGATCTATTCATGAAATTCACACAATGTACACAGCAGCTGCGTACAAAAAAAATGATGACAGTGATGATATATATAACAGTTTAAGAAAATGTGAAATATCCTAATGGTGCAAGTTAGTTGAAAACAGAATTTAGCTCTGTAGAAATAAATCTAGATTTATTGTCTAAGTACCCAGCACCTTCTCTGTCTCAGTAATACCGGTGCTGAATGTTGTTTCACATCCGAATGTAAATATCACCATTGTTCACTGTCTGTAACAGTGACTTTAGCAGTTTTTCTAGGGACTTTGAAGCATAGGCCTGTGAGTCTTGCTGTTCATTCAGCTCCCTATATAGGAATTTGGACTGACATTAAGTAAAATTGTATGTGAGTGTACAGCAACAGATGAGTGAGTACTGAAAGCAGTGTGGCTCAGCCATTAAATGTTTTTTTTAACAAGCCATTAGCTTGTTTTTCCTGGTAAATAAAAACCACTGTCACAGATCTATCCATGAGCAATTTTCTCTACTGCTTGTCATCTCACACCACATATGTGCTGTTAAGTGTAGTTCACTGGCAGATATTACTTTGTGGTATTGGTATTCCCATCTCCGATACCAATGCTGTGATTAAGGGCCATCACTGATATAAAAGACTAACCGGAGCTCAACATTATCCAAAACAAAGTTATAATTTCACTACTCCTCATAAAACAGTGCCCCCATCTTACAAATGTCATCTTGCATATAAAACAGAACAAAAAAAATGTCTTAATACAAAACAAAACTGAAAAATACAAGTAAATATTCTATGTTTTGTATGTTGTCTTCTCATAGTTTGGTGTCTCTAGTTGTCAAAAAAGTAGGCTGGCACTCTCCTAACTCCATTCATTTTTAATTGATCCTGTGACCACTCCTTATACAGACTGGAGCAGGCCAGGCATGAGCAGCGCACACCTTGACGAGTGGCAGAGGAGGTCCTTTGACATTTCATCTGGCACATATACACCTGAACAGACGGCCGATGCTTATCGGGCACACATCCTGGCCATTCAGTATGCATGGGCGAGTGCCGAGCTCTCTCCGGCCGGAGCTGCCAACCTGCTCAGGACCTATTCCGAGCGCTATGCTTCGGTCCTGGACTCAGACGACCAGCACACGGGGCTCAACAACTATGCTGACAGCGCCCTCCACCTGGCCCGCAATCAGAGAAACCACAGTGACAAATGGGAGTCATCGCTAACGACTGAGAATGTGTTCAGCCTGCCGTGCGTACAGAGGATGATGGAAGCTGGTGCAGCGCTCCCTGTGGAACCAGTCGATGTTGACATTGTTGTCGGAAGAGAGGTCAGCAAGACTGAGGGCAGCGGCAACACTGAGTCTGTTGCTGTGGGGGTTTCGAAATCAGAGCATCACCTGTCCGTGTATCCTCGCAATGCTGAGTTGGCAAGTGCAGTGACTAACTCTGTGAGCAGCGCTGCAGAGAGGGCAAAAGGAAGTGAGGGACCACAGACTGGTCCTGCTTATGCCCAGAGTATCCCAAGAGGTCAGGCAGGGGTCACACCCCTCTTTGGTCATAATGCTCGTAATTTCCCTGTTAACCCGAGCTCTCTTCCACAGTCCAGCTTTGGTAGCGCGAGCACATCCAATGCAAACAATCATCAGCCTGTGTTCTTCTCATCTACGAATTCCTCCAAGAGGAAGAACTTCTACAGTTCAGGAACTGAAAGCAGCAGAGGCCCATTTCCACACCAGGGACGGCAAGAACTTGGAGGTGGTGGACAAAGAAGGGAGGAGGGTCCTGGCACTAACTTTAAAACAGCACGAGAGCAGCTTATTGTTGACCAGCAAAAAAAGCATTCTCATCAGAGCCAGCGTGTCCCATCAGCTAATGTGGGCACCATAACCAAAAAGTGTCTTGGGGCAAACCGGTCACGGGGAACCTACTCCAAATTTGTCTCACCAATGCCAAGGCAGGAGGAAGAAGGCAGTGCAAGAGATGAACCACCGCAAGACATGCAGCCCATTGATGAGCGACTAAAGAACTTTGAGCCCAAGATAATTGAACTGATTATGAGTGAGATTATGGACCATGGCCCACCTGTGGCTTGGGATGACATAGCTGGGCTTGAGTTTGCCAAAGCCACCATTAAAGAGATTGTAGTGTGGCCAATGCTAAGGCCAGATATTTTCACTGGCCTCAGAGGTCCACCTAAAGGGATCCTACTGTTTGGCCCTCCAGGCACAGGGAAAACACTCATAGGCAAGTGTATAGCCTGCCAGTCTGGAGCCACATTCTTCAGCATCAGTGCCTCCTCACTCACATCGAAGTGGGTGGGGGAGGGGGAAAAGATGGTGAGAGCACTGTTTGCTATTGCTCGATGCCATCAACCAGCAGTCATTTTCATAGACGAGATTGACTCGCTTCTTTCTCAGCGAACAGATGGAGAACATGACTCATCTCGTCGTATCAAGACTGAGTTCCTTGTTCAGCTAGATGGAGCTGCCACGTCCTCTGAGGATCGTATCCTGGTGGTGGGAGCCACCAATCGGCCACAGGAAATTGATGAAGCTGCCCGTCGCCGCCTTGCCAAACGACTCTACATCCCACTTCCCGAGGCAGCTGCTCGTCGGCAGATAGTAACCAACCTGATGTCACGAGAAAAGAGCCAGTTAGGAGCTGCGGAGCTTGAGAATGTGGTGTCGGGCACGGAGGGGTTCTCGGGGGCCGACATGACCCAGCTCTGCCGGGAAGCAGCACTCGGCCCAATCCGAAGCATCCAGCTCAGTGACATCGCCACCATCACACCTGAGCAGGTGCGTCCTATACTGCACTGCGACTTCCAGGAAGCTCTTAAGACTGTACGCCCAAGCGTTTCTCCAAAAGACCTCGAGCTTTATGAGCAGTGGAACAAGACTTTCGGCTGTGGTCGATGATGAATAAAAGCCTTAAACCTTTTAATGTTATTGAAGTTAATGTGGTTTGCTGCAATCTGTATCTGCCTTAATCATATAAAGTTAAAAGCTGACCATTTAAAAGAACTATTTTTTGTTAAGTTCCTTTTGTTCTTTGTGACCCAACATGGTTATTGTTTCTATTGTGTTGTAACGTGGAAAAATAAAAATAAATTCTATATATGGCTTTATGTAAGTTATTTTTTTAAACTTCTAGCATGATGTAATGAATCTGCTGGTGAGTTCCATATTTAAAACAGCCTTTTGAAGGTCTTTTACATCTTGCGTAGCCCATGTTTATGCAGTCAACCCCATACTGTTAACAAACAGTGGGTAGGAGCAGTTGGACCTGAATTTGTTAAAGTAGAGGTAGATGCACTTGTTGAAATTAGGATTAGGGACTTTTCCTGTTCTAGAAACACAGTACCCTGTTCTAATTCTAAATGGTAGTTCCAGGTTCTAAATTTGATCTGTAGTCAATCCAGGAAAAGGCAATGAGAGGGCACAGACAAGTTTATGTGGGTTTTTTCCTCCCCTTTTTTTCTGTTCCTGGAAAATGAAATGGAGCAGCAGCACGTTCCCAGTAATACAGAGGAAATCTGAAGTTCATGTTAAAAGGGAAGAAGTGTCTCCATGTGTGTTGTTTCCTTTTAAATGCAGTGTACAAGGGCGAGGTGACGAAGAACAATGTTTTTATGTCCGATATTCCCTCTTTATGCAGTGGTACCATACCAGTTATCATTCTACACAGCTCTTTCTACACAGTTCAGGCCTAACTCTCCTGGTCTGCCGTCATGCTATGTGGATCTGGCAGGGGAAGTTGGGCAACGTTGCTGGCATCCAGTTTTCATGATAAGCGTTACCCACAGGCTAACTCTTGCACTGCTCTTCCTGTTCTGTCTATGGCTGTGTGGTCTGGGACTGCATGGGGCAAATCAAAGAAAAAAGATTTTTGTGTTTAGGATGGTGATTGCAAGGATGAATTTAATACATTTTACACTACAAGTTGATATTCCTTTGTGTAAGAAAATATCGATACGCCGGAATGTCTATATTTAGAGCAGTGTTATTTTTTAATTCTGACCACTAGGTATTAGTGTTGTAATCTGTCTACAGCTATTAGACCAAGTAATGTAAGTAGTGTAATTACTAGTGCATTAGCTAACCTAACCAAACAGGTTTTTTTCATAAATTAAATGTTAAAAAATACAATATATTGCATTCTAAGCCCTGCATCATGATGCACATCATATTGTCAGTTTTGATACACAATCCAGCATTACAGTAGATGAGCTATACTGGTTCGGTTCCTATCAGTCTCATTCCATGTGGCCTGTATACTTGTGTATTTTCTTTAGTCTATCACACCAGATTAAAATCAGACAGTAATCAAGTTCGTCAGTTGCTATGGTGGAATGTGTGTAAATTAGTTTCCTAATTGGTCACAGACTCAATTTTTCTTTTCATTTCTTGTATGTGAGTGATAACTATGATCAGAATCATGTGGGTGAACAAAGTGGGGGTTATTATTCACCCTTTACTGTGGTCTAGTCTGCTTCAGAATTTTCCCCTTTTAGTCAGAGTTTACATTATACACAGTAGTCTGTAAAACAGTATCTGGGAGCTTTGTGTGTAAAACAGTTTTTATTTGTAAAACAAAACACAAAATAAGAATCAAAATGCTACTTTTATCTAAGCCTGCCCCACCCCCCACCACCCTCCCATTATATACGCTACTTTATTGTCCAAAGTCATATTTTTTAGTAATTCTTATTTACTGCTCATGTTTGTGTAAAATAGTTTACAAAAGAAAGTGCCCTCAGATAAGACATAATTTTAGTTAACTAGAAGCTCTAGAATACTCATTAAGAGATGACTCATTAAGCACTGACATAACAGGGTGTAGGTGTGAGGTCGAGAAGCGTTTTTGATCTCTGTTGTGGCCGCAGATGTTTTTGAGAAATAGAGTTTGCTGGTCCACTGATGGGGAGACCATGGCCCATGCCAAACCACACAGCAGCTCTAATCACATGAATTGAACATTTGATATCTGGTTTTCATTGTGTATTAGTTTCTTGTTTTGTGGGGTGTTTTTTATTGTTTTTTTTCCAATTAATCATCAGTAGAGGGTCAATATTAGGTTCATCTTGGGTCCACCTTTTCTCCTCTGATGAACCACTAATGACGGCCAAAACAGACTTCATTGGGTGGACATCTAACACTTGCTGTGATTGTGATTGTTGAGAAGTTATCTTTGGTCTTATCTTCATTCATAATGCAGCAGATGGGTTGGGTAGCATGGACATTTATTAGCCAGATAGGTAGACCCTCCTGGCCTAAGCAATGGCATCAGTAAGGCCAGGTTCCTATACGGCCAAACATTTTTGGTTTAAAAGTGCCATCATTTTATTGGCATAGCAGAATAAGGAGAGTTCGCTATGTAGACATATCAAACTTTGTCTTCTCCTTCTAATAAAACTTCTGTGTTGCTAGTAAAATTTACCGATTACAAAATATTAAACTGTTATGCGTCAGTCTTGATTGTTTATTAAAAAAGTACATATGACAACGAAGCAACAGAAATGAAAGCAGCAGACCTATTTGCAGAAATGCACAATCCCAGGATGTGAAGAGGACGTCGACACAGGCATTGTCGATGCTCATCTTTAAACAAGGCTAAAGTTGGAGTTGGCTTTCTATTGGGCAGCTTCTGTGTTACCTTAAATGCTACAGCTTGCACAGGTGTCAGAATAACTGGTACTATTAAAGGTGCAAAGGAAATTTGCAAAACATGCTGGAACCAACTTTCCTTCCCACATATATAACAAAATCAAAGACGATTTTAAAAGTTGTCGTGCTCTAGATTTTACACAGTAGAGACTGACGAGGGGGGTAATTCTAGCCTTAGCATCACAACACCTCCAAAACCTGTAGAAGCCATGGTGAGTGCTGATATCCACATTTTAAGGTCAAAGCAGATCATCTTAAACTGCAAGTTTAATAGTGAGTAACAACTTTAGTTTATATTGTTGTTGAGATAGGACACAATGAGCTAATATAAGTAACGTTAGCTTCTAGCGAACCCCAAGAAACTAACTCAGTTGTCTGATGGCCTAACTTATTAGACAGCTTCTTTTTATTTTCATGTGTTTGTTTCCACATGTTGCTTCTGTGTGCTCCTTGCGGTGTCTCACTGTAAACCAGAAAATCAGAGCAGAGCTCATCAAATTAATAATGAGTTCACCAAAATAAAATAAAAGACTGTTCATTTCATTCCAGGGTTAAAGCATAGCGTGTAAAACCACATCTGGACATGTTTCACCTTCTCCGCCAAAGTTACATACCTTATATACTGACATCAGAACAACTTATAATACTGAATAAATGCATTTTACTGCCCCTTTAAATGCCGGTATGAAGCTGCTTCTTTTCAGTACATTAAAAATCTGCCATCTCGAAATATTTGCCTAGATGAACTGTTTACTTTTATTTATACATTCTTTAGTTTTGGCCATGTTACAGTTAAGTCTGAACCATACATTTTGAGGATGTCATGCTGGTGTAGTACCTGTCAGTCAGTGGATAAACACAGTGAAATCAAAGACACCTCTCAAGAATTAACTGGACAGATTTTTTTTCTGAATCTCGTATCTTTGTTCTCAAAAAAGTCTCAGAACCGTGAACAGTGAACTCTACAATATCTTAGGCTGAGATGGGAAAAAAATCTGTAGCTGAGCTGTAAACTCTTGGATTGCCATTGCCAGACATAGTGCCACTGATTATAGATTGTACTCACATGAAATGAAGCAGTCATGTAATTTTTATGAAACAATCTTAGAAAAACTGGAAGCCCATGAAAAAGTCTTTCATTTATTTTTCATCTTTTTTTGTCAAGTCGGTTAATTAATATTTCAGGGTCGTGTGGTTGGCTACAGTGTTGGAACTTTGTAAAACTAGCCAGCAGTGCAAGTAGTGAGCGCATCCCTGAGGACTGATGGAAAGCTGTCAGAACAGCAGGGGCAGCCCTCAGCCGGACTGAGAGGACAAGACGCCCAGAATTCCTCTGGAGCTGCGCAAACTTCTACTACTACCAGCTCTTGACTTTGTCTGTATCTTAACTACACCTCTGGAGGCACTTGATACCTCAATTCACCAGTTCTTTTACATGTTACTGAACCACTACATAGCGGGACCACTTCTGGCTCCCTAAACAGGCTTTGAAATGCTGGTTATTTCAGGACCTTTAATTGTAAATGAGATGTGTGAGTGAGAAGAGACTTTCTAAAGTTTTAAGCACCTCCAGTGATAGTTCATTGGTAGCTTCTATACCAATTAAAGAGCGGACGTATACCGTTGCTTGTATGTTGCATCAAATAATGTATCAGGAAAAGCTATCCTTAGCACCCGGTTTATTTTAGTAATAGCACATTTGAAGGGGTGGAGTCATATGAAATGTAGTATGCCTTTTATTAGTTTGCGTAGAAAGGAGAAGTGAGATTTTGGATAGAGCCTGGTGGGGAGGGCTGGTGGGTGGGTGCTGGCCAGATTATCCCTCTCATGCAAATGCACTGTCTCCACCGTTAGGTCCCACTGAAGCGTGGGGACTCCGTACTGGCTACAGCTGCTTCCCGTTTCCGCCCAATCACACAGGAGCCATCTGGATGAGTGTGTGTGTGTGTGTGTGTGTGTGTGTGTGGGTTTCTGCGTGGTGCAGATGCCTCAGTCGCTTGCCTGACAGTCTATCTGATGTTCGATAAGGACCTATCACCTGTATCTCCAACATTAGCCTAATTTGTGGGCCACATAAGACAGTACATTCCAACATGGTCTGTTGTGCACTGCTGAAACAATGTCAAGCAGACAACAGCTATATTTACTAGCATGTCTTCTGTGCTCTTAGTGCCCTTTTCTGCAGTGGTGAGCAAAAGTATTCAGACCCATAAAACCTAAACCATATTTTATTTGAAACCAAATAACCGAGCTGCAGTTATGACTACTCTTCCTGTTCCTCTATTATTGACTGCTTTATATTGTTGAAACTTTCTCGCTCAAATGTATTCATTTTTCTTCATATAATATGAGTGTCAATCATCTTTCTTCCTACAAGTGTTATTCGCTGACAGGTGGCAGCTACGGCCAGGGTTGATAGACATGTTAGGTCAATTATTTACATGAGGAAAGAAATTCTTGTGCAATTTTGAATTCTTCAAACTTCACATTTTCTTTGGTTTAGTTATTAGAAGTTGAAGTTGTTTTAACTGTAAATCACAGTCTAATTAGGATGTTGATAAAAAAGGTGGTTTTTTTTATATTTTCTTTTTTTTAAAAAAAGAAACGTTTAAATGAAAAAATAAATGGAAAGCTCCAACACTGGTAGATGTTGCACAAATGTAAAATATCTTTATTGATATTTTGCAAGCATGTATTTTCTTAGGCGCTGACACTAAATGTGTAAAATACTGTCAAAATCTACAGTTAAATAATAATAATAATAAAAAAACGAGAAGATAAAAAAAGAAATACAGTGGGACAGAAAACCTCTGCTCATAGTTACACAGGTGGAGGGAATACAGGCCTGTGTCTGAAAAGGTGTCAATACTGCTGATGGGAAAAAGGTCATAAGATCAATGTTTCAGTATATCTCTGCTGTCACAAGGAAGCCTTAAAACTGCACTGTGAACATTTTATGTGTTACGAAATTTTGGTATGATTTGGCCAAACTACATAGAGAGTTTTTCTGGTAACAGTGGTTTATTTTTAGGTGAACTGTAGACTGCTCTATAAAACAGGAATTAGTTTTGTTCCGTCACTCCCAAAAGAATTTATTCAGATGTTTGACTTCAAAACAAACAATGAACAAATAATGTTTCTACTTCATTTCCATTCCCAGTGTTTGGAAAGCATCTTCTCCTTCCACAGATATATGAGGACACTTGTTGGTAACTCACACAATTGTAGAAAAATAGACAAGACAGTGAGTTGTATTTACATCTGTCTGTGTTAATCAGTGTGTAATGAAATTGAATGTCCAATTAAATCTTTCGACATGCATGCAGTGTTCAGGCTACATGTAAAAAGAAATTCCAATTAAAAGTTTATGCGTGGTGTGAATTGAACAACTTTGTGTGTCTATATTAATGTGTGTATGTATGTATGTTTGTTTGTTTGTTTGTTTGTTTGTTTGTTTGTTTGTTTGATTGTTTGTTTGTTCAGTAACGGTGCTCGCCGCGTGTAATGTGTGAGGAAAACTCGTAGCGGTCCTGGCTGCGGTAGCCACACAGGTTGCACTCGAAGGGGTCTCGGAAGCCATGGCAGCCCATGTGAATGGTGTACATGACGTGGTCCAGGAAAAGCACCCTGCAGTGGACGCAGCGATACGCCCTGACCTCCTCGCCCTCTGCGCTCAGCACTTTAAAGCCTTCACTGGCCACTCCTATGCCCAGCTCCATGCCCGCCGCCCGCAGTGCCTCAAAATGCCTCTGCTGCTCCTCCTTCACCAGTGGCAGGCCTCCGTTCCGCACACCCGGGGCCATGTGATTGGTCAGGTAGATGAGGCCCCCCGCCGCAGCGGCGGCAGCTGCTGTCGGTCCCCCTCCCCCGACTCCTGCCCGCTCCTCGTTGTTGCTTTCTGTATCAGTGGAGTCCTGGCCGCTGGGGCTGGGGGAGCCATCCTTTTCGCTGGACGCCGATTTGGACTTGGACAGCAGCAGGAGGTTCTCTGCGGCGCTGTCTTTAGCCGACAGGCCGTTGCCCTCGGCTGGCTGCGACTTGTGCAGGTTGTAGATGGGGCTCACCACCATGTCTGTGCCAGAGCTGGGCGGGGTCTGCACCAGTGGCCGCAAGGACTCGGCCCCCAGGTAGCTTATGGCGCTGTTGATGGCCTGGTCTATGACGTGAGGCTGCATTATCTCACCCGAGCCACTCTCAAACGGAAGGTCAGCATAGCGTTTCTCGCCTAGAAGAAAAAGAGGGAGGAAGAAAAACAATTGAGATGAGAACTGATATAATTTGTGTGCCTTTTAAAAGCAGTTAATGTACGTACTGTCGTATATACATCTGTAAGCAAAGAACATGTGACTTTTTTGTTTTAAGTGAAATTATGGTAACATATCCTCTGCAGAGAACAAACAACATGCATTTTAATACACAGTTATTGTTTATTTGCTGAATCTATATAACTTACTGAGGGAGAAATAGGACAAAATTGGTCCATTTTATTATTATTTGGCATGTTTTATATTTAATTTTTTACTAATTTGTTAAGCTCAGCAAATAAATAGAAATTAGTCACTAAATTGATCAGAATGTTGCTTTGTTTACTTGTTTTCACTTAAAAAAATAAACAGAATACGTAACTTAAAATATGTAAATATAGTAATAGTACTGCGTATGGCAATAAAGCACAATAATCAAGTAAGAATAACTTAAGAAGACGTGTGAATACATGACAACCTAAAACCCTTTAAAATGGATACCTGCTTGTCTTGTTCAAATATTTAAAACAAACTGAAATATAATTTTTTTCTTTAAACCCATTACAGCTGTCATTTTTTATTTTTTGTTTTTCCTTTTTTTTAAGTGTGAAACAAAATAAAATAAATAAAAAAATCTAAATATAAATAAAACTTTAATTAAAAAAAATAGATGCAAGCTTTTGTTCCGACAGTGATGATATATTAGACTAGTTTATTACATATTATAGCCTTCTACTACCTTAAGAATGTGCTTCTTGTGCACTCACAGTACTTTTGTAAAAAAAAAAAAAAAACAACAACTATTTTTTTATGCAGTAATGCCTCTTTTTAAGGAGATATGGCGACTTCCTTTAAACATAAAGAAAGCAGACTGCAGCTCTTACCCCCAAACCTCTGTGGCATAGAGCTCTTACGCTTAGCTACATTGTTAGCTATTCTGTCTAGCACCAAGGCTCTCTCAGACGCAGCCAGGTTTATGTCTTCCCTCTGCTCACTCTGGCTGTTCTCTTCCTTCACTATAAAAAGCAAGACAGAGAAACCACGTATAAGATGCAAATACACAAATACACCTGGCCGGCAGAGATGATCTGCTTTAATCTGCATGTTGTACACTAAACCTGTAACTACTAGTTTCTGCCTCTCACTATCTTTTTATGTATATGTATATATTTCCCTGCTTTCAGTCGTCTAATCAAAATAATGTCCATTAGAAAGGTTCATACTCCTGTTGCATTTGTTATCTACACATCCAGGCTAATGAAGGAAATGCCTGGCACCTACTGTGACGTAGAGGCCCACCTAATATATAAGATTTGCTTTCACACAATAATCTGTATCTTGTGTTATAAAGGCACACATTTATGTGATCTTAGTGTAGGCTTGTGTCCATATGAGGGGGTAAGAGAGGGGCTGGCCTGTGCTGACCTGTGCTATAGATGCTGTTCTGGAGGCCCATGCACTGCAGATAGTTGTGGCATCGCTCCTTGTGCTCTTCCAGCGAGCTTCTCTGCTTGTAGCTGCGCCCACAGTACGCACACTTGTGGGGCTTTCCAACTGTCAGTTCAAAAGAAAAAAAAAAGAGGTGTTATACAAGACCCGATAATGTTCAAGACAACTAAACCGAATGATTATGCAGGACTATTTTTTTCCCCTCACTTTTAATCACTTTTGATCAGTTTGTTTAAATTTAAACTTCTATAAGATATCGTAAGTGCTTCTAGAACAGGATACAGGCTCCTACATACTGATGCTGCATTTAACTGGAGGAACTGATCAGAAGTGAATTACCCGAGTGAGTGCGAAGGTGTCCGGTGAGGGCGTCTCTTCGGCGACATGCATAGTTGCACAGGTGGCATTTGAAGGGTTTCTCTCCAGAGTGGAGTTTGATGTGCCGTAGGAGGTTTCCCTTCTGAGTGAAGGAGGCGCCACACTGACTGCACTGGAAGGGTCTTTCACCTGAGAGAAAGAGAGAGAGAAAAAAAACAAGAACATAGTAAAACAGAGTCAGAATAGAGTCAGATTACATTAAGTGTGCAGTTACATTTATCACCCTGCTTTTTTTTGCATATAGCAGTATTTAAACAGTAATATTTAATTAGTTGTTCATTTAATTTTCATTTTAAAATGTTTTAATTAATATTCACACTGATATTAAATTTTTTGCAAACACTTTATATGACAAATGCATTTTTGCCTTGCCTGTAATTAACAATCGACTAAACATCTGTTGAATATGAATATTACATGACGCCTCTGTAAGGTACCACCTTAAAGGTAATGTTGCTGATTAAAAAAAGAAAAAGCCTGCTGGATTTCACAAAATTAAAGCATCTGGAGATAAATCTTCAGTCATATGCAATTTGATTGCAATTTACATTAGGTGTGATGTGTATATGTTTTTTCATCCTCATCCTCTGCGGGGGTCAGGCCATTTCCTAGCTCATGTTAGAAAAAATAAAGATATATAATATATAATAAATATATAATGTGCTTTGTTTACGAGTCACATTTTACCGGTATGTTAAATTCAGCAAATATGCAAAAACTGTGCATTAGAATGCACTTAATGCCACTTAGAACATCAACAGAACATGCAATGGACTTTCGATTCCTACTATATCTCGAGGAAGTGAGACCAGTTGTCTGGATTTGGAGGATTTATATTTAATAAAATAAATATATTTATAAACTATAGATTTTCTTGGTTATACTCCTCCTAGTACTAACAGCAATTATCAGAATAACAACAACAATAATTGTTACAGCTGCTGTACTTATTATTATAGTTGTTGTGTTTCGTAGTCAGTGGGGCAGTTATTGGGTTTAAAAGGTGTAAGTGGAGAGTCTGTCGGGTGTATGTACTGACAGCACTACTACTACCTGTACTTCTGTAACTCCGCCGCACTGAGACGTATGCGGTGCCACATGTAACTCATTTGCACTACATGGATCAGCGCTGAGTGCTGGTGACGCTGGTCTGTAGCAGCACTATTAAACAGTGAGCGGGGGTCACTGCCCTACAGCGCTGTTACAGCGGGAGCGGCGCACGAGCCGAGCGGCGCTGCGAGCCGGGCGCGTCACAGAGCGGGAGCGCGCCTCACCCCTCCCCGCCCCCTCCAGTCTCTCTCGTTCTCTCTCTCTTTCTCTCTCTCTCTCTCTCCGTCTCTCTCCCCCCCCCCCCCCCCCCCCCCCCCCCCCGCGCGCTCCGCTCGCGCTCTCATCCAACAACAGGCTTTTCAGCCTCGGCCTGCCAGTTTCGTAATGCACCACTGCCTGGGTCAATTTGATCTGAAAATCTCATTTTTTCCTCTTCTTCGGCTCTAAAATAAGAGCGGCCCATCACAATGCAAATGCGGCGCTCATTTAAATAAAGCGAAGGAAACACTTTGTGTTTGAGAGCCAGTCTTCCTGATCAGCGCCTCTGGAATAAACCAATATCCCGGCAGCTCGTGTGTTCTGGCATTTCTCGGAGAGGCGCTTTAATACGAGCCTCTCTACAAAAGCCCTATAAAATAAGAGTCACCAGTGAAGCAGCAAAACTACGGCGGAAAAAAAGAGAAACTCATTAAAAAGGCATTTTAGGAGAACAGTCTCACCAGCCAATATTTATATTTAAATAGGAAGCACTTCATTATATCTTTTATTGTAGACTCTTTTTTTGCATTTGCATTAGGCCTCTGTTCCTTTCTTCCATTTTGGGTTTCATTAGCTCCCCAAGCGCGGAAGTTAAGTGCCTTTTTGAAAAATGTTCTCCACCACTGGTTTGGGCTCATTACAATGGAATATCAATCTTGGGTGAGGGAGAGAGAGAGAGAGAAAAGGAGAGAGAAAGATAAAGAATTAAATACTTTGATCAGTTTCATTTAGTAGAGGTTTCTTTCAGCCTAATTGTTGCTGTTGCCGCTCAGCTGCAATTTAGATACACCGAATATTTCACTTTATTTCAAAGTTTACTTACACAGCCTACTAGCTATATAGACACTTTAAGGCATCACAGTGAGCCCTGTATATCATAGGAAGCTACTGCGGACATGGCTAACCCTCTATTGCATGCTGTCGCCATGTGGAAACAAATAATTAAATTTTTATTGATATAAAATCATATAAAATCCACATTTTACTGTTTGATTGCGGCAGAAAGGGTCTTTCACTTTGAACGGGCAAAAGTTGATGTCACATGACCAGGAAACCTGTCTCCCTTTTTCCATGCACACTTAACATGGATGAGTTTATTACAACTCCCAAAGTTGACTAATAGTTCAGTATTGAGGCTAAATAATAATAATAATACAATCTGGGTTAAGTTAAATTGTCATCATCAAAACAAGGTTAGATTCGATAAATGTTTTGTAAAATAAATGTATTGGCGACTATATGCAAATAAAGTGATCTGTGTGCATTCAAACTTATTGGACTCGAATTAACTTGCATAGCACTACTTACATTAAAAAAAATATATATTAAAGTATAATTAGTAATTTCTGTAAAGTATTATTAGGATTATAAAAACAACATTACTGGAAATAATAGTTGTAACAGAAAGAATTGCGATATCCCACCCTAATCGCATGTTGGTCCACAGCTGTGTTTCGAGTCATTAAGCCCATACAGTTTAAACAATAATCAGAACTGTAGGCAGCTTAATACAATGTTATTCTTACATATGTTCCAAATAACAAATAAAATTATGTTATCTTAACTGTGTATATATTGGGTTATACACAGTGTTCAATTTTTTATTTTAGTTTTTAATATTTTTTTAAGGATTTAAGTACATTTTTAGGTTATAAAAACACAAAAAAATCATCTTTATCTTGTTTAAATTATTCATGCAGTAGACTGCTAATTCTATAGAATGGTGCAAAGGCATTTAGGCTAATTAGACTTGTTGTCTGTTCAACACAGAAACAGTTCAGTATGTTCAGTCAGTGTGGTGTTACCGCTTCCTTTCATCTGTCGTTTGAATGCCAAAGCCATATGTAGGACTTGGGGTTGCGCATTTCGAATGCACTGTGGCTCCTGCTAAGAGATTGTTCACATCAACTGCTGCGCGGTCAGCCTGGCCTTAGCTGCTCTGCAACTTTCCCTGCTCTGTTCTTGCATGTTCTGTGCATCCTATCCAGCCCTGCGCACTGTCAGCTCTTCTGTGCTATGGGTGTGGGTGACAGTAAAGGGAGGGAAGAGTAGATGGCAGTTGTGCTTACCAGTGTGGCTTCGCTTGTGCACCATCAGCACATTGGGCCCAATGCACACTATTCCACAGATATCGCACTTGAGCTTCCCGTTGGGGAGGCGGATGCCCCCAGCCGTGGGGTAGGCGCTCGCTGGCTTGCTGTCGGGGCCCGCGTGGGTGCCGTTCACTTTGGCCCCCGAGCCATCGAGCATGCGCAAGTCCTCGGCAACACACTCCTCCTCCTCTCCATTCATCTCAGCGGCCAGCCCGTTCTCCTCGTCACTCCGAGCCTCAACTTTTATAGTGCAGGCTGGAAAAAGAGGGCAGTGGGCCCGTTTAGTGAAGTGGCAGGCTGGATGGTCACCCTGACTACTGCTGTAGCTGACACTTTCATCTACCAAAGTTCTACCATAGCTGAGTGTTCTTTATGCTGTATGCCCTAGGCAGGAGCCTCAGGTTTATGTTCAGTCTACAGGCTTTGGTGACAGAATGACCTCATATGACCTTTTTTCCACTGTGCTAGGGGAAGATGTAACACTTGAGAGTAAAGTACTGCGCTTTAACTTATTCAAACTAGAAATGAACTGTGAATTGCGTTTTCTCTTAAGAACTATAAGAAGAACTGTACTTCCTTCAGATAGACTTAAACAGGATTTACCAAACTAGCTTCATTAAACTTAACATCTGAGTTCACTACATAATATAACGTAAATATTATTGAAATGTGCTGTATAGGTATTCAGTTATGCTTTGCACCTGTTCAACACATTGGCACTGTTCAAGCAGAAGGTAAAAAAGAGAACCATCAAAGTTGCAGCTGAAAGCTGAATAGTGTAAATTCTTAGATTTGAGTATCTGTATAACACTCGAAACATGAAACTGAATAACAAAAAACAAGTATAGTGTTTTCTCTCAGCACTACACAAACCACAGTAGTCAAACAGCAAACTCCTGTATGAGTTTACTCACTCAGGAATTGGGAAATTCAAACTCCATACACCATCTCTCTCACCATCACACTTCTCTGAAACAAATGACTGATAAACAGGAAACAGAGACACAGGAAGCTCTGTGAAACTGAGGAGTGCAGCGGTGTAAACCAGACCAACAAACCGTGGTAAATATGTACACACACACACACACACACACACACAGACAAGAACTAACGCAAGGGAAGCATTAGAGATGCAAGGCTATGAAGTGAGCTGGCCAATTAAGAAAACAGTCTGTATTTCTAATAACAATTTGTGGCATGAAAACATAGGTAACACAGGTAAATATGTAATGTAGCCATAAGCTGAAAACCTAAGAGTCCAAACAAGTTTTCCGGAAAGATCGAAGAACGAAAGTGGCCCTAAAATGGCACCATGAGCAACACCTTCTATGACTTAAAAAAAGAGCATAGTTAGGTAAGTTGTGCCACTTAGTGTGGCTTTTCCACAGTACTGGCCTCCTCACAGAGTTTGTGTTCTGTGGTTAGCATGTAATGGTGCCATGTCTGATTTCCCCATGCCTTTACCTCAGTTTGTACAGAGTGAAGAGGAAGAAGTGGAAATAATGAAATATAGGAATCTAGGGGGAAAGGGGAAGCTTCAGTAACAGAGCCAGCCCAACTGAAAAAAAAGACCAAGAGTTATGGAGAAGTGACAGAAAGGGAAGCGCAGACAGGGAATTGTGAAGCTATGCAACTGAAACAGTGTTTTCTGTGGGACACAAAGGCTTTTTTTCATGCAAACTACAGGGATCAGCAACCGTGTCACATGATTCAAACGGAGAAGACGGAGCACTGTTTACTTTTTCTTTTTCTTCTAATCAGCACGAATAACTTTTTTTGTCATTTAGAATTTAATTGAGATAATTCACTGAAATCAGCTGTAGTCATTCTATTCTGAGCTAATCCAGTGCTGCAAAAAGGACCGCGCCATTCAAGGAGAGGCACCGAAACAGAATCGCTAATTTGAAGACCAAAAGGAAGTTGAGTCAGTGTCAGCCTGAAGCTGAAAAAGTGTGAGCTCATTAAACGGATAGCCAAAAAGCACCCACCTCAATCCACAAGAGATAGAGAGTCATGGCTGCTGATCAGCCCTCAGAATCTCTCTCTCTCTCTCTCTCTCTCTCTCTCTCCTGAGAAGAGACTCCTCTGTGGCATTATAAACATATCTTTGTTTACATGGCACTTTCATTTCAAATTGCTTTACACAGAATATAAGAGCTAAAACAGCATTTAGGCTTTTTAAATTATAGAATGCAAATTATAAAATGGATTGTGCTGGAAAGTCTTCCAAGCTAAAGGTTGAGGACCTCCATTCTTTACTCTTCTGACTATAAGAGTAAGCCTAGAATAACATTATTTGTTTTGTTTTCCAGGTTTTTACTAAATAATGTTAAGATATATAGTCTGGGGTTCAAAGCTATCATGCTAGGCTTTATGTTGTGCCTAACAGTGTTCAAATTACTAGATTGCACAGCATCTCCTGACGTATCGCTTTAGTAAGAGAGACCTAATAAAGTATACTAGCCTGGAGAAATAAACTTCCTCCTGTTCTCTAGTACACTACTCCAGCTGAAGTGTTCACTAGTTCACTCAGTTTATATCCGGAACAGTCAGGTTGTTTATTTTCCATATCAAGCATGCACAATTACAGCACAGCTTCAAACGTTATGTACAAAGACAAGCTTAAAGCTTTCAGTCAAAGTAGGAATACATGCAAGTCAAAGCAGGAGTACATATGCAAGCCTCTCCTCTTGTAACTTGTCGTGTGATCTGTCCTGAGATATGTGACCCAAGCTTGGCAGAAGGAACTAGGCTCACTGGTGAGCTGAAGTCTCTCATGGATTTGGGGAAGTTGTGACTAAACTGGGGATGGGAAGAGGAGCTTTTACTTTATATAATGCTGGTCACACATCCTAATTTACCCTTTTTGGGAAGCAAGTTTCAAAAGCCACAGGCAAGGACAAACAAAGAGCGCTACACTGCTGTAGAATAGAACAATTCTGATGACATTAGATCTCACTTCATCCTGCTTACACTATGACTACTGTTCCTGTCAGACACGGCCTTAACCTTGCACTCTACAAAACGCTGCAGAGTCGTATTACACTCACCCCGAAACTCGACGTACTCACTAATGGCGGTATAGGACTGACGCCTAACTGCAGTCAGTGTGCGTGCGTGTGTGTGTGTGTGTGTGTGTGTAACACTGGGTGTCAGCTACGTTCGTCTCAGAGCGCTGTTCATGTTGTCTCAAACTGAAAATAGCTTCGTACTCATTGCTGTGGAGCCACACACTTAACCACGGCTCTGCTCAGTGCGAATGTGTGTGTTTGTGTGTGTGTGTGTGTGCATGAGCGTGTATATGTGTGAGCTCTGATAAGGAAAAAAAAGGTCTTGCTTCTTTTGCATTTTTAGGAACTTCGAATCGTTTGCCAGTAAACTGGCGAAGGCACAAGAGCTGAGCCGTCGACTGAACGACTGACTTTGTGCATGCGAATAAAGAAACAGCACTTGAACTCAGACTCAGATCCATTTCACTCAGATATTCAGAGCAGCAGAAGCATTCTGGCATTAAAAAAAGAAGTGTCAGATCAAAAACATCCTAAATTGCTTTGTTGGCAAATAACCACACTCTTAAAAATAAAGGTGCTAAAAGGGGTTCTTTCCACCAGTTTTGGTTCCCTAAAAACCTTTCAATGGATCGCTCTTTAAGGAGTCATTTCTGTTAACAAGAGACGTGAGTGTGAATAGCCATTTTAAAGTTCTGCATCATGTTAAAATTGTAGGATGATGAGGCCTCGTTCAAAAATACCTTCCTACGTTTTTTATTAAAGGTGTTCTTAAGAAAAGTCTTAGAAAAAAAAATTGCCAACAGATTCATGACGTGTCATAAACCGCAGAACTGTGTACACCTTTCTGCTCCGGACTGTATGTAGATTCTGTTCTTACATAAATCCTAATTAGGTAACCACTGGTGAATGCTGGAATATTTATAAAACCTGCACAAGTGGGATTTAGGAGGAAGTCTCT
Organism: Megaleporinus macrocephalus; assembly: GCA_021613375.1. Lineage (NCBI taxonomy): Eukaryota > Metazoa > Chordata > Actinopteri > Characiformes > Anostomidae > Megaleporinus > Megaleporinus macrocephalus. Next base: position 19,957,491 of record CM038706.1, read on the forward strand.
TCTTAAGAACGACTGGTGAATCTTTAAATTGGTACAGAACCTTTATGTTATTTGAAGGTTCCTTAATCTTTTAAACACTACTGTGCAAGAGTCAGAGACTGGCCTTTTACACACTTAATGTACAGTCAAAACTCACACTATTATTTGCTTTCAGTTTTTTTGTAGGGATGTTTTTCCACACTTCTGAAATTCAGTCTTAGAAGTTTCATTTTTTGCTATTTGCAATCCTAACAATCCCAGTCACAGGTCTACTCATCTGGCCATAGAACCTCAATCTATGTCTCAGATGTCCAGATACGGTGTTCCAGTCTAAACATTGTACGTGTATACATACACTACTGCTCAAAAGTTTGTGATCACAGTGAAATTTTCTTGTTTTTAATGGAGAAACCTTCCTTCCTTAACACAACAATGGACTGACGGGTCTCTAAAGAAAGTTGTTTCTTTCTGGCCATTCTGAGTCTGTCAGCAAGCCATCAACTGCTGATGCTTCAGATACTAAACTATCCTAGAATGTTGTTCTCCCTTTTATGCTCACTTATTAGAATAATGTTTTTCAGCTGTGCATCACAATTGAGCAAGAGTGTCCTAACAACCAATTAGCCCAATAACATCCAATCCAATAACTTGGATTGGAGGCCATACCAGGAGATTTAGGCAGAGGACTGAGAATTGCTGATAATAGGACTATATGCAAAATAAGCCTCTATACAAAAATAGGCTTTAATACAAACATTTTTATTCTTTAAAAATCATCTGATACACTTACATTAATTGTGAAAGTGTCAATATTGTCTGTGAATTGCATGAAAAAAGTGATCCTAAACTTTTGAGCGGTAGTGTACATATACAAAGTAGTGAGATATCTTTGTTTCCATGGACTACTAAACAAAATGTAGCAAAATGTTTATTTAAACAGAAATGGTGGTACATTCAATACTATGTGCTATACGCTGCAACTTCCCAGCAGCTGGGAAATTTTGAAGCCTGATTAAAAATATTTTTAAAAATAGCCTTACCATGCAGAACATTTTCAGGTTGATTGTGCCCGAGTCTGGCACCCATAATTTCTGGTGTTGTAATTGGTTCTGGTTTTGGAGACTTCTCTTTTTCACTTATTATCTTTTGTGTGTTTGTGTGTACGTATATATATATATATATATATATATATATATATATATATATATATATATATATATATATATATATATATACAGAGCGTGGTTTGGTTTGTTGGCTACATTCGTTGTAAAGAGTAAAGACAGTGTGAGTCGTCACTGTTTGGTGTGATTCTGATGCTCTTCTTCCTGTCTCACTCACACACTCCTCCTGATCGAGTGTGCAAAGCTGTACCCCAGTAGTACACCATCAGCACAGATAGCTGCTGCTCCATTACCAAGTTTCTGCCTTAATCTGCGAGGCAGTGATGCACTGCAAAGATATAATAGTCACATCCTCTCACACACTGGCTGATTACATCTTCAAGGACAGCGCAATATATGCATACACACACGCACGCACACGCACACACTCACGAGGCAGATTTAAGATTATCCGTAGCCTGTATCAAATATCCTGTTTATCCTGCGAGATATACACCTAACAAAGAGAAGGCTCAATCTCAAGTTGAGCTTTAACTGGAAAAAGAAGTCTAGCATTCCAAAGAATTCAGCTGACTTGCTCGTAGGTATGTGTTTCTGTACAGAAACGGCAGAACTGTTCAATTAGCTTCCTGACCTTACGTTTATAACATCAGACTAGTAGTGGAAAAAATTACAGCAAGTTCATTTGAAGGGCTATGAACTGAGCTGACAGTGTGTCACTCTGATCACCAAAACAGATGACTAATCAATAGCTATCTGTCTGATAAAGTCACAGAGAATGACACGCGTAACCACTGCAGCCCAAAGTGTATCACACAGTGTATCACATCTGTTCCACCGTTCCAACCTCTGCTTCACGCTCCATGACCTTAGTGCCAGTTTACCATGTGCTTGATTAGAGCCTCCTACATATGCCAAATGATGCAGCCGCACTGCGCTGTTAACTGGCGTTCTGCGGTATGACCCGTATCACATGTTGTAGTGGCAAAGCCCTAAAGGTTCTCTGTGGAGTTCGCTTAGCAGGCTAACTTAATGAAAGAAACTATGCTGGGCTGTTCAGTTCTAACAAGCATGCAGCTAACACATAGCCCAGCACTGGTGATGTGTGTGTGTGAGAGAGAGAGTGTGTGCATACGCGCATGTGTGAACAGCTCGACAGTTGAAGTGAAAGCATGGCAAAAAGTGCAGGTGCAGAGTGGCGTGTGCATGTGTGCCGATGCCTTGCTAGCCTGGTGTTGCTCCTGAACATTTTATCTCCCTGCATGGGTGTTGAAACTGAGTTCTGGCAAGTTCTTCTTAGGAAACTCTTGCACATCCTATTTCAGTTTCCTCTGACATCTCAATTTTTTTCTTTTTCTTTTTTCTTTTTTTTCTCTCGCTCTCTTTAAATTACTGCAGCTTCAAAGTGTTTGGGGCGCGCATTTAAGTCCAAGCTAATCTGGAACTACTGGAGGGGAAAATTCCAAACTAAAATACATCAAGATTTTAAACAGGCCATCTGCTAACTTCAGCTTAGCCAGCTCCATTCCTGCACACATCACAGCCTTTGCGTCTAGTTAACCTACTTCACACTCGTACCCCACGCACACCGTAGCCATTGTTCGGACAGCGCTGTGCTGAGGTAAAGTGCTGTACGCTGTGAGATCTCTATCTTTGTTTGTTTCCATTTTCACCTAAAGAACTGCCGGTCTTGAGCCAGTGCACAAAAACAAACAGGCCTACGAACAGAAAGAATCCCAAATCAGTGATCTATAGCTAATTATAATATCCACTCAAGTGCGGAGAAAACTGAAGATCAGATGCTTTAATTACACCTGTTTATTGTTAGACTAAAATGAAAAGAACGACATGTTTCAATATTTTTTTTTTAAATGACTGGTATCAACTTCACCGCAACATAGTCTATACGTTCTTAATCTATTTGTAATATTGAGAAATATAATATAACTGGAAGTTACATGTAAGCTATGCATAAATTGTATTGTTGTTCTTTTTTAGTTGTACATTTACACAGATTTTTTTCTAAGAATTGATGTAAATAGTATTTGCAACAAAGTAAAGGATCTGTACAATGAAGGGGGTTGTTTTAGGGGTCATATTTGAAATTTTGACTTTTCTCCTGCCTCATAATCGGAAGGATTAGTAGATTCAAATAAAGAGGTAAACCCACTCATCACACTTCTTTAAAATTATGGTACATGACAACAACATCATTCTCTAAGATGTTCACACGGTAAGCGCGCAAGCACACTTCTCTAATACACAAGACGTCCCTTGTGCATGTGCCTTGCCGCTGCAAACTTTAACAAAGGACCAGATTAAGGGTGATGCTTCAATCATATCAGCATTAAGAAAAAGTGCACTCCTGTCAAAAAGCTTGTTTTGATCTCATGTTTTAACGCCACCAAAAAATTAAAGAAAGCTTTTGTTTTGTGTTTTTACAGAATCGGCATTAGCTGATTTTCTTTTCAGCTTAATGTAACAGTTCCAGGAGCGCATCATGTTTTTTTTTTTCAAACTCTCTAAATGTCATATGGTCTGCTTTGTGATCTGTATGAGGTTTCCACCTGTGCATGCACTCTGGTCCTGGGGTCTGAAAACCTCTTAGTACAGCTATACTAAGTGGCCGTTCCTCAGCGCTGTAGCCGAGTGGTGTTTGCTCTGTGGTGGTGGCAATGCTGGCCACACTGGTCTGACTCACCCGCTGGTTTGTCAGTGCGGTTGTTGTGCTGAAGGCCAGTGCTGGCTGACAGGTCCTCGGGGACAGGCATGGCCTCCTCCTGCTCCTCGCCACCCTCGTTTGTAGCAGGACTGTCCCTTCCTGATGAGAAAAAAGATCCTCTGTATAAGGTACATCTCCATCCTCAGTGTACTCGCACTCACTTTTTCAGTTCATTACTAATTAACCCCTTGAGTTCACTCTTATATCTACACCACTTCCCTATTAGCATCACAGTAGATACAGACTCGTACAGATACAGACACATTCTTGGATAATAAGCCTTAAGATCATGCCTGTGACTGCTTGCATAAGTGGGTTTGTTCTGTTTCTGAATATTTAAACCATTAAAATGTAAACATGTGTAATGCCATCAAATGCTCCCTCATGTGTATGGTAATTTTGGTAGTTTTATAAAAAGGGATTGGCCTATTACATATTTTTAAAAAGCCATTTTTGGCACAGAGCTTCACGTGTTTCCCATAGAAAGCTAGTCCTTTAGAGATTTACTGTTGTCATATGCAAAGGTTTGAACATCCCAGTTCTAAATGAAAATACACTCTTCTGCACATTTTAATGTCCATTTTCTATTAATTTTCCGGATTTAACATTAAATCACAAATAAAAGGTTAAATGTGGCCTACGTGTAAACATGTTATAGTATATTGTCATCTTTTTTTTTCAATTTTTCCATGAGTTGCGACTGTTGGCTGTTCTGTACATTGTGAGAAAATTACATGATGATTGGAGCAACAGAAATGCTTTGAAATTTCTGGGACTAATAGCTTTTTACATTAACTTGCACTAAAAATATAGAACTTTTTGGCCTTCCCTGTAAATGTAACATTTTGGAGACACTTCTTAGACTAGAATAAATAAAGACTGTGCCTTGAAATTTGCAGAATGCCGTGTGTTCTTATTTTCACTAGTGAAAACCACAAAATGTGTAATTGAACAGGGAGTGTTCAAACCTCTGCATATGTAGCTCAGTCAACATGTGTAGTTATATATTTGTGACCCCTGATTTCTATCAGCACCACTGTAAAAACAAATCCAATTCTGTAAGTTTTCCTTCAATTACCCATTTTACTGCAAACCACTGTGAATAGTGTTTTTTGGAAAAGAAAAAAAAGGATGTGAAAAATATCCTTAAGCGCAGACAGAATTTTAGCTAATGGCTATGCTATCTGGACTATTGATTTTTATTTCTGTTGTTATAGATTGGGGGGCATTGCTGGAGCCTATCCCAGCACTCATTGGGTGAAAGGGAGGAAACACCCTGGACAGGGGGCCAGTTCATCACAGGGCAGACATATGCATTCACACACACTCTCGCACCTAGAGGGCAATTATGCATCTCCAACCTGCCTGACTGCAGGACTTTGGGCAGTGGTAGGAAACCGGAGCACCCGGAGGAAGCCCATGCAGACATGGGGAGAACATACAAACTCCACACAAAAATAACATTGACCCAGCCACGAAATACAGCATATCTGTTCATGTTTAAGGATTTGCTGTCATTACCAGACTCTTACTCATGTTCCTAAAGTTTTAGGCAAGAACTGTTGTCCTGCTGTTGATGTTTTTTTCTGTTCTCTGAAAAGTTCATGTGCTATACGTAGCTTTAAACATTGCAGCAGCGTGTTTAATGTGCCATAAGGCTGCAGGCATGAAAGCATCTCTGTGTCGTGCATCAGTTTCCCGAAAGTCACAGATCTGCTCCATTTAAAGATCATGTTCCCTTTTCCGTTTCTCTGTTTTTCCCAGGAGCGTGCTCGCTGTAACTTTTGTCTTTAGCACATGATCACGTTGAAGTCAGCTCTCTGGATGTCCCTGAACTGATGTGAGAACAACTTTTGAGAACTCAACAGGGACTGTGTTTGCTGAGGCCTACCGCATGAGAGGGTCATGAGAGGGTTCTATACCTGCTATTTGGGACATTTCCTGTGCCTCTTCGGTCTCCATCCTGTGCAGGTACTCTGACAGCAGTGAGTGAAAGAGAAAGAGAGAAATTGGGGTGGGGTGTGGGGGATGGGGTGCAGGGGATGGGGGGTGAGGGGGTAAAAGACAGATCGAGACAGACACAGACACAGAGAAAAAGTGTTTCAGTTTCATCAACACCTACGGTTGCAAATGCAGCCCTCTAAGAGAGGGCGGCGAGTGATTAAAGGGGAATGCCCTTTCTTTGTATGTCTCCATCACCCCCTGCGAGAGCACTCCCATTCCAGCAGCAGACACCACTGTCCTGTACATTACATTACAAAGAAGTACAGACATTTTCATTACCCTGGCTGACAGCCCGGCTAAGGCCGAGCCGGCCACGTCTTGCAGCTGGATGGGGGGCTTTCGGAGGCGGGGTGCCGGGAAACTCGAGAGGAGCCTTTCAGACCACATTTGTTATTTATTGTTAATTTCCCACCGCATAATCATCCAAAAATGCAAACTGACTGCCGCAAAATTAAGCAGAAAATTAGATGGCCCTGGGTCACGGGGGATGCGGGTGTTTGGCATAGGCAGCTGATTGGCGCTCGTGTTCACTCTAATTTACTGAGCATGCATGGGTGAGCCCGGCAGCCCCTCTCTCTATCGCTCTCTCTCTCTCTCGCTCGCTCTCATGGGCGCACAGGCGAGCCATAGTCAAAAGCAAAAGTAGACACAGAGAGAAAGATAGATAGAAAAAGAGAGAGAGAGAAGGGCAACCGGGGAATAAAGAGGAAGGCACGCAGGGAGCGAATGAAAACGAGAGGGAGAGGAAGTACAAGAGAGAATGGAGGGAGAGAAGGAGAAAGAATGGAAAACAAAGTCACAGTAAGAATGAGTAAGACAAAGCCAGAGAAAGTGAGCGCGAGAAGGAGACAAATAGCAAAGAGACATAGTAAACGTGCTAACAGGACGCAGAAGGCCGCGGAGGACAGCAGAGTTACATTTTTATTTGTTTTCTTGCAGGAGGAGGCAGTTTAGTGCGGAGCGCTTCCTCAGGCCAGGCCTGCATATCTGAGGAGTCACCAGTGCGCGTGGCCCCATTAATAATGCAGCGGCCCCTCAGGCCCGCGGCAGATGGGCACAACAGCCTCGGCCTCCTCGCTGCTACTTCAAGACGCTCCCGCTGGAGGCCCGTGCCCGGCCCCAGCCAGCCGCCACACAGGGAGAAGTGAAGCTCCCGAAAATAGCCAAGCAAGCTGAAGCGCGCCTGCTGGGAGGAGGGGAACCCAGGCCTTCCTGTTTTCACTGACAGATGGCTCCACACATTTGGAACAAATAGCGGGAAGCGAGTGGCCGTCCGTCTGTCGCAACGCCTCTGCCTTTCTGCCGATGACTCCGCAGACTCAGGGCCCTAGTAACGGTCAGGTGTGCCGTCGCAAGGTGCGAGGGGGGGGCGCGGTGGGAGTGAAGGTTAAAGGTCACTGGTGCACATGATTTGCTGAGAGGGCTGCGTGTCAACACGCCGGCGGCTTGGCGTAGAGAGCCGGGAGGTTGTGAGAGAGCATGTGTGACTGTTTGCTGAGGGTATGGTATTCCCCCCGTGCCCCCTTTTCTGTGTAGCTGGTGTGAAGGGAAATAGTGATGCTTTGGATAAAGCAGGGGGTGGAGGTTGATCGGTCTTTCACATACTTCACTTCTGGAGTAGGCTTGGAAATTCTGTGTCAGTTCATCTACATATATGAGTGTTCAAAATATACAACAGAATCACATTTTCATTGTTCACTCTGAAATTTTGAGGCCCCTTGTTTTTTTTCTGTTTCACACTACGCGCAGTGAAGCATGGTTTGATTGTCATATTCCATTCGATCATTTCAGCCTTCATTTGAATACCATACTTTTTATACCCAATCATCAGAAGAGGAACTTATATATGTGGTATAGTCTGGATGGGGGGCATGAACTCTGGCATGTGGCATGCTTCCTCATAGATCTTCAGAGTTTCCCAAAAGTACTGAAGCTCTTCAGATTACACAGCATTCAAATGACCTGAATAAACTGAACGAAAAAAAACAAAAAGGCTCCGTAATTTGAAAAGTTTCAGAACTTTAGGGAAACGTCTAAGTGTGGGTTTCCCAAAAGCACTAGCGCTTGTTTTAGTTTCAGCATGCTTCTGGGAACCCCACCTATACTGGGATTAAGATCTGACTGCACCCACATTTATGTTGTCGCTCAAAAAATAAAAAAAAAGTGATGAAAATTACTGTAATGCTATAAAAGAACCATTTACGCTTTCTGACAGAATTCATTTTGGAAAGCTAGGTATGTAAGTATGAAGAACCTTGTAAATGTTCAAAGAACCTCCACATAATGTAAAAGTTGTGTACAAATAAAAGGGCCTAAAATCATATGTCCAAGCAAAGAAGCTTTTTAAGAACCTTTCCTTTTTTTAAGGTGTATGATGAAATGTTGCTTCTCACACACATTAATAAAGAGCCTTCTTTGTTTAAATAACAGAAAGAAGATTTTAAAATACGTGCATGGAAGAACTTTTTTTTTTTATTTTATTTATATTATTTATAGAAAGACTAAAAGAAAAACAGTGTGGTAGAAGGACGTCTAGCATCTGCAGAGAAATTATATCTGCCACTTCCAACACTGCAAGCAACGGATACTAGCACTGTGCAAGGGGCCGTCCTTCCTTTATTTAATTTCTACTCAAACATTTAATACAAGCTACTCATTTTTCAGCCAATATTTCTGAGGAGATTCAATATAAAATCTCGTTTTATATAAAATCTAACACAACACAAAGAAGAAAAAAGGTCATGAAAAACAAGGAGTTTCCAAAGCTGGAATTCAACCACAAAAAAACTTAGACCTCAACATCACTGGATGTATTTAAGGTCACTAGGATGGCGGAAACCAAAAAATGCAAGCAACTTCTAGGACTGAACTTGGGAAAAATAGCCCAAGTGATTTCTTTAAAAAGCTGAAAGTGAGTTTCCCGAAAAGAAGCACACATAAACTGCTGAAACGGTTTTTCAGCTGTTGAGGCATCTGTGCACTTTTCTGTTAAGAGTATGTTTCCTTTCTTTCCCTGAAACTGAAAAAATGAATGTCCTGTCATTTTGATTGTAAATGAAATAAATGAAAGGTGGTCTCTGGCACAGCGCTGCATGAGCCCCTCGTGTAACTTTCTTAAACTTCATTTGAAGTTGTGCTGTTTTCATGCTGTTATTGTGTTCTCTTGGGAATGTCTCTGTAAGTGGGTATTAAACATCGCTGTCCAGTGCAACCAACAGGCCGCATTGCGGACATTATAATAGTGCTGTATGGTTAACCTGGTGAAAGTAAAAAGACATCTTCAAAGTGAGTGTGTAAGTGCATGTCTAAATATATATATGTGTGTGTGTGAGAGAGAGAGAGTGTGTATAGAGGGAAGAGAGAGCTAAGCATGAAAACAAAAAAGCTCGAGAGGAGAAGGGTGGAGACTACGCACTGCGAAACCGTTAAACAGACAAAATGACATGGCTCAGGTCAGAGACGTTCAGAGGTGAGAAGGACTGTTCTAGACGACTGTGTGGAGTCAACAGGGTTTCATTTGACTCAGGGTTATAACGGGAAGTAAAGAAAGCTCTTTATTAACAATAAACACTTCTGTGAAGCCGTGGAATTTCTGCTTTGCGGGGGAATATTTGCAGGAACTGAGGGAATCCAAACCCTGTAAAACTGACATGTGAATTCCCTGATTTCTAAATATGTCTCATGAATATTAGGGATATTCCTTTCTCCAGCCTGTTCATCTGACAGATCTCCTCGTACTTTTTTTGCAAGTGATACATACGACAAACCAAATATCCCTTTAGAAGTTTATGTAGTCTTTCCTTTTGTTAATTGTAATATTTTAATTCTTATCTTTTAACATTCCATACATTCGCAGTGTGATTTTTTTCCTTTAATTATTATGTTTTCTAAGGGAAACTAGTTTTGCTCTACAAACTTCTAAGAAAAAAAGTTTAAAGGTCACAAAATGGGCCATCAGAGTTCAGAAATTAGGTTCCAGCCACAAACGTAGTGACATTAAAATCTGCTCAAGTTTTTGATGTCACTGTTGTTATGAATGTGTCAGAGTGCTGATCCATTTCAAACCTTAGTGTCCACAGAGAAGGTTTAGACGGGAGCAGACTGTGAGCGGCATATCTGAATTGCAGGAGGTTGGTGATGCTGTTGATCAGTGATTGGTAAAGCAGTAAAGCTCCAGTGGAGCCGGTGGAGGTGGGTAGAGTTCCCTAAACTTGCTCCCCATGTTCACTCCACTCTGTTGCATCAGTAAAGATTTCAACAGAGCAGCGGGTACAAGTGCTGATCTTTATCTATCTGTCTGTCTGACTGACTGCCTGTCTGTCTGTCTATCTGTCAGATGTGTGAAACCTTAAGTGAAGCTTTATATGAGCCTCATTTACCTCTGCACTTCTTCACTGCACAGGACTTTCACCACTTCATCTCTTTCTGCTTAATCCAGCCTTATTTATTTTCTTATTCATTTAATGATTTATTTATTTGTTTATTGTTTAAGTTTAGGCGGGAACATGATTGTAGAAAGGATACGTATGATTGTGATGTGCTAGCCTAGTTGGTCCGTTAACTAAAATTTAAGCAGCTTTGAATTCTTTAATATTTAATAGAAATTGTGGTGAAATTTCGTTTTACTGTATGTGAAATATAAGCACCGTTATCTTCCAAAAAAAAAGAAAGAAAAAAAAGAAACAGCCGCTTTGACAAGTGTACGTTTCTTTATGTGCCTTTTCTGCCGGAAATGAAACGGGAAAAAATGTAGGCGTGCTTTTATTCTTTTATTTTAATTCTCATCCCTCATTTCTCCCATATCAGAGATGATCTATGGGTTAGGAATCTTTAAGAAGTGTATTTTTCGAGTGTATTTCTGTTTTCGGTTTCTGCTGCGAACAGAGGGCGTAAAGTTTGGTGAATAAACGTGTGAAGTGTTTTCATGGCCACAAGAGCAGAACAAGCCTCACTTCTCTGTCTTACAGAGAACCAGCTCAGACAGAGCGCTCAGACCGCGAGCAGCACCTGGAATAAAAAAACTAATTAATGGTTTTTTTTTGTTTATTTATTCAGTTTTTTTCTCTCGCTTTTCTTTCACTCAGTCCGTCACCATCTTTCCCATCTACCTTAAAAAATCCCCAGTTTAAAGAAAAAAAAAGTTCAATTTAGTGAATGAAGTGCGCAAATAAACTTTATACGCGCGTGTCTGTCCGCGCGGGGCTCTTTTAACTCAATACAATTAGGAGATAAAGCTTCTCCATGCTGTGGAGCGGAATGAGCAACAGGTGCGTAAAGACGAGGAGCTTCCGTGTCCGAGAGCGAAAGCGTCTGTCTGAACAGAGAATATTCCCGAAATAACTTCAGCTAACTCCAGCACACGCTCTCCTCCAGATCATCCGTTACGCTCAGACCCTCCGCGCAGAGTGAAAGACGTGTACGGGTTTCTTTTCTGGACTTTGGGAGAGGAGGTTATTCCTGTGTGGAAAACTAGAGGAAAAGAAAAAAACTTTCCTAAAACTTTCCTCCGACCGGAACCGCTCGGAGGGGTCGGCAGAGCTACGAGACCACGTCAGGAGGGTCAGTGAAGTGCTGGGCGCGTTTTTGACCTGAAACACCTGCTGCACATGTCATTCTACTTCAGGAGCGTTTCCCACTGTGCCAGCGCTTCTCCTCCTCTAAAACTTCAGCTTTAACTCTTTTCAAGCCGCCCTCAGTGTGCGCGCGTGTGAGCGTGTGAGAGAGAGAGATGGAGAGAGAAAGTGTGTGTCCCGCTGTGAATGGCCCCTACCTGCTAGTCCCGGGCTCTGCAGTATGAAGCTGTTCCAGCTGTGGCCCGCTCCTCCATGTGCGCAGCTCCTCAGCGCTCCGTGGATGATGGCTGCCCCCGCTCCCTCCTCCCCTCTCCACGGCACTTCCTGCCTCCAGCCCAACATCACAGCCCGGCTCTTTGCGCGCGGCGCCCTGCCTGTCGCGCGCGCAGCCCTTTATTTTCCCGAGGCCCGAGGCGCGCAGAACCCCCCCTACTCCAGTCGCCCCCCCCCCTCTCTTTACACACATACACCAGCACCAACCCTAACACCCCAACAGCGCGTGCCGTGCCAACACAGGCTGACTGGCAGCACAGCATCACTGGCAGCCATGCATGAGATGGGATGAGGCGGGCAGGACGAGCTGGACCCCTTCATTTCTTATTTATTTCTTTCTCTCAGTGGGACGGGGGTGGGGGCAACGGGGGGCTATTCTCTCGCTACCTGATCTTACTTACACAAGCTGGGGTGGGCTATAAGAACAGATATACAGCAACTGAATGCGCTTTCAGCCAAGCGGTCTGTGACTGTGATGTTTTGTCTTCTTCTTCTTCTCTTTTTCATCATCATCATCTTATTATGTCGTTCTTCTTCTTCATCTTCGTCTTCGTCTTTACCAGCATCTTATAATTTGTCTTCTTCTTCTTCTTCTTCTTCATCTTCTTCTTCTTCTTCTTCTTCTTCATCTTCTTCTTCTTCGTCTTTACCAGCATGTTATAATTTGTCTTCTTCTTTTTCTTCCTCTTCTTCTTCTTCTTCTTCTTCATCTTCTTCTTCGTCTTTACCAGCATCTTATAATTTGTCTTCTTCTTCTTCTTCTTCTTCTTCTTCATCTTCTTCTTCGTCTTTACCAGCATCTTATAATTTGTCTTCTTCTTCTTCTTCTTCTTCTTCGTCTTCATCTTCTTCTTCTTCTTCTTCTTCTTCATCTTCTTCTTCTTCGTCTTTACCAGCATGTTATAATTTGTCTTCTTCTTTTTCTTCTTCTTCTTCTTCTTCTTCTTCTTCATCTTCTTCTTCGTCTTTACCAGCATCTTATAATTTGTCTTCTTCTTCATCTTCTTCTTCTTCTTCTTCTTCTTCATCTTCTTCTTCTTCGTCTTTACCAGCATGTTATAATTTGTCTTCTTCTTCTTCTTCCTCTTCTTCTTCTTCTTCTTCTTCTTCTTCATCTTCTTCTTCTTCGTCTTTACCAGCATCTTATAATTTGTCTTCTTCTTCTTCTTCTTCTTCTTCTTCTTCTTCTTCTTCTTCTTCATCTTCTTCTTCGTCTTTACCAGCATCTTATAATTTGTCTTCTTCTTCTTCTTCTTCTTCTTCTTCTTCTTCTTCTTCTTCTTCTTCTTCTTCATCTTCTTCTTCGTCTTTACCAGCATCTTATAATTTGTCTTTGTCTTCTTCTTCTTCTTCTTCATCTTCTTCTTTTTCGTCTTTACCAGCATCTTATAATTTGTCTTCTTCTTCTTCTTCTTCTTCTTCTTCTTCATCATCATCTTATTGTTTTTCTTCTTCTTCGTCTTATTGTTTTTCCTCTTTTTATTCTTCTTCTTATAATTTGTCTTCTTCTTCTTCTTCTTCATCATCATCTTATTGTTTTTCTTCTTCTTCGTCTTATTGTTTTTCCTCTTTTTCTTCTTCTTCTTATAATTTGTCTTCTTCTTTTTCTTCTTCTTCATCATCATCTTATTTCTTTTTTTTCTTCTATTTCTTCTTCTTCATCTTATTGTTTTTCTTCTTCATCTTATTGTTTTTCTTCTTCCTCTTTTTCTTCTTCATCATCATCAACTTATTGTTTTTCTTCTTCTTCTTCTTCTTCTTCTTCTTCTTCTTCTTCTTTTTCACCAACATCATCTTATTTCTCTTCTTTTTGTTTTTTTCCCTAGTTTCCATCTTTTTTCTTGTTCATATAATAATAATAATAATAATAATAATAATAATAATAATTATTATTATTATTATTATTATTATTATTATTATTATTATTATTATTATTATTATCTCTGGCTATTCTCACACTTTCTGTGCAATCCTAAAGTAAAGGTACCAGAAGTGATTCTCTAGCTCAGCACCATGGACCAACCACGTTTGGGTCCCTAAAGAACTTAAGGTATTATTTTTTTTTAAATATCCAGGTTTAATTAAGAGATGTTTGAAGAACCTTTTTAGGGTTCTAGGGTTAGGTAACTTAAGACAAGAGCCATTTAGAAACCATTACTGTTAAAAGTTTACTTTTAAGTTTTTAACATTACTGTTGAAATTTAAAATGCACTTAATAATATAGGTATAATTATAATATAAGTATAATTATATATCACTGATACAGTAAATACATCAGTATTTGTTTTTACGTTTACATAAATGTAATTGTAGAAAGTGAAATGTAAAAGTAGAGATTAGATTAGAGCTACTGTTATTAATGTTAGTGCAGACATTAGAACTGGCAGTCATATAAGTTGAATTGTTACAACCAAACTGACTGTTTAACACAGACACTGAACACATTCACGGTTAAGACAACTAAAAAAGTGAAGTACATCCAGACTTTGTTTAACTCATATATGACATGTGAATGTGTTGTTTGTTTGAAAACAACCTCTGAAGTAGAGCTTATAAACTGAAAAAAAAAACTCTGAGTAACTCTGCCCCTTATTCACATTGCCTGTCTGTTTAAGTTAGTTCTACTCAATAAAATAAGTACACTTGACAATAACGGACAATACAAACCTGCCTGAATTAAATAATAGCACTTAAATAAAGCATTAAAAAATCGTATTATCTTTATCATGGATTACAATTTATTAGATTTTTATTAATTAACAGTTACATCTTGTGAATCACACAGCAGCTGACACACTCTATGACAATTTCATGTCATGATGAATGGACCAATAGAAATGTCCAAAACTGCTCTGAATAAGAAGTCTTTACATGAATTTACATTTTGCCTTCTGCTGTAAAGTCACTCATTTTGAGATCCATATTTCTGTTTTGGACGGTAACTTCAGTCTATTTAATTCTAATGTCAGCCTAATATTAGTCTAATATCCGTCTGAACTTGCTGTTGTTGTTAATATTAGTGGTATGGTATTTCTTATAGCACCTCTATATCACATCTTTATCCTTCACTTGATAGCCCTACTTTGCACATTCACAGCTGTCTTAGTGAACCTGTGTGTTGATATAAAGTGTGTATAGGCTGGTTTCACCTCACTCTGTCAGCCTGTACGTCACGCCTCTTCTCACCTTGCTCATTGAGAATACGTTCTGTGTGATATGTTCTGTGATGCTGTTTTATTCTGTGCGTCTCAGCTCATGAGAGGGGTGTCACACGCAGGGGCTTGGTGGCTAGTAGCACTTGTCTGATAGTAAACCCTTTGTGTAATGTGAAAAGTTTCTCAATGATAATGCTCACCCTCCAGACCACTGACAATGATGTCATAAGACAATGCACTAAAACCACCAGTAGGCTGCATCTAACTATTGCATCAGCTCTGTTCATTCATGCCTACACTTCAGATATCCCGCTTCTGTTTATTTAACCGTTATGACCTCAATTCAGCCCAGTGTGGTGTGCTTCTTCCTACACCTTGAAAGGCTAAAGCCTATTGTGCACATCTTGAGACTGGCAAGTTCCACATACAGGGGTGCCTGTGTGCAGGTGAGTAATGGGGCAGTGATAGAGGGGAAGACAGAACATTTCATTTGGGTTATTTACTTAATACTTATCAGAACTGATATTTAGTTCTGGCTAGATATACAAAAGCAAAATCTTATGAAATTATTGATCAGCTAATGTACCACATACAGATCTGAATCAATGATTGTGTGATTATAGATATAAGGACGCTACACCACTGTATGTCTCTTCCAAAAATTTTTCAAACATTTACATCATCACTATCATATTTAGACTCATTCTAAAGAACCGGTAAGTGGCCACAAAGTATTTCCTTGTTTGCATGTTACAGTGAATGCTGTTAAACAATCCTTTATGAACTTTTAAGAACTGATTCTGCTTGTTTTGAATACAGGCCAACTAACAAGTCCTAAAGTCCTAAAGTCCTAAAAATCCCTTCTGACCTGCTCAACATTTCTTCTATTACTATTAAAAAACTAATCATTTGACTCAGGATGGATGCACAGACGATACTGCTATCATGCATCCAAAGAGATATAATTTTTGCATTAATATTTATAGAAATGGTCAATAAATAATGAGATGGACAGCAAGTTTGGTTAAAATAAATAGACTCATTTCATTCCCGTATTTTGTCATTATATTCTAAATGATGTTTCCGGTACACTGCTTCTGGGCTGCGTCAGTAAGGTAATAAGAAAAAGAGAGAATTTTGCCTTTTCTCTTCCAGTGATCCTAACGTTTGACCAGGTTGCTGTATCTCAGGAGTGGCTGGTGAGCTGGTGAGCTGCTGAGTCATGTATGAAGTAGGAGTTAGCTCTTATCTCCAGTCTGCCAGGAGGACTTCTTCAGGCAGTTGGTCTTGGTGTGAGAGAGGGAACATGGATGACACTGGCCTGCAGGGTCCTGCTACCTGTGTCCAGTGTGATTTCACTGAAGGATCTCTGTCCTAAAGCAACTGTCATATAGCTGCAATGCAATGTGCAAACTCAAATGTTAATGTCAAGTTGCTGAGTAATGTCAAATGGACATGGTTATGTGGTTTCTGGCACCGCGTGACATACTGTTATGTTTACAAATGGACAAGAGTATGGACAGAATTCAGGGCTTAAGACGGTGGCTACTGCCTTTATCTAAGAATGTGTAGTACTTGTGTTCCTTTCTGTAGGTAACAGCACACATTCTCACAAACATAAGCCTAATTGGATAGGGATAGTTACATTAGCCTTAAAGATTTAGTGTACAACAAAAACATCAGGCATGCCTTGGCTGATTAACAACATTTAGAGTACGGGGTTAAACTCTACAAATGGTATAAATGGTATATGTACTGGTGATCATAGTCTGTGACTTGCTGTATGGAGCGCTCCAGAGGCCAGGCAGAGGGAAAACTAACGTGGAACATGACTCAGCAAACTGTGCTCCGACTCCAATCAAGACTAGCAGAGCTGTACAGGGCTTCCAAAGCAAAGAGATACCAGAAAATCCCAGTGACTCGGCATAAATTACTGCGCCTCAGAGGCCAGGAGCATGGGAGTATATCAGGACACGTGATCCTTCACTTAGACCATACAGCATGTATTCTGCTCAGGTATTAGACACACTGGCTCAACCACAATAGGTGCTTTTTATGTTGAAGAGGCATTGTTACTCCAGCGCAGTTACTGCTGATCTGTTTTGCAATGTAAAAGACTAAAGCAGCAGTCAAAACTCCAGAGAAAACCCATATGAGTCAGGACAGGAAAATGAATAGGTCACAGATCAAATCACATGACTTATATGTTGATATAGTTTTTATAGCAGCTAAATTGTTAAATACATAATCTGAGAAATTCAGTTTAGGAGGGAAGGTAATGTTGAATTTTGAATAAACTTCATACACAACATAAAACAGTCTCTAAATCCAGCCTACAACTGGTAAATTTTGTTTTGTGTTTGAATTTTGTCATTTACTTTAAGTACTGATCTTAATTTTCAGGCTCTTTTTCCCGTGTTGTTATACAGTTGTGGTGCCCAGTGCATCATAAATTTTACACTTGGCCTTACAGTCACAGTTCATTTCCATTCAAAACTGTCATTACATTCATTTCAGGAGAAATTTCTGAGATCAGATATTCGACAATCTGCTTGCATAGGAAAGTGGAAAGTCAACGGAAAAATAGGCGAAAAACAGGAGTTCAAAATAGAAAAGACAGAGAGAAATGAGACCAAAACCATGCAAGACCTGGTAGACCACCACAACGTTCACCATCAGATAAACAGCACTTAAAGCTTTCGTCTTTCAGAGAGAGGAGAAAGAGTGAAGCTCCACTCTCATTTCAGATCTGAAAAAACCCACAGGTACCTCTATTCATCCTTCCACTGTAAAAGACAAGTCAGTGCTATGGGTCTAAAAGAATGCATAGCTTTTAAGATGAAAACTGACAAAAAAAGAAGTAAATAAAAAAAAGCTGCTGGTTCTCTCAGAACAATGGACTGACCACCCCAGAGCCCAGACCTCAACAATGTATCTGTGCTTGGAAGGGTGGAAAAACAAGCCTGCAGAAATCTCTGAAAGCAAGTCTCTAAAAATAATGAAAGCTGTAATAAAGGCAAAGCATAGACTTATACTGAAAGAAATAGCATTATATTGATTTTTCTGGGTTTTTTCTTTCCTGACTTGTACTTTATGCCTGTTTTGATTACCTTAAATAAATGAAGGCTGACTTTTCACCGTACAGAATGTTATCTTCTGCAGCCCAGAGATTGGAAACATGTTCTCTGCTAAGTATTAAATAACAAGTGAATTATATTTTTTTGGGAAAGGTATAAAGGTCAGTGTTCTGTTTACTGAACATTTGGATTTATATGCACAAAATATGAGTGTTTATGAAAATCGAATACATACAATATCAACAACATAACAAAACACAAAGCAAGTCCTGTGTTTACTGTAAGTACAGTTACATAAAGCTTCTGAACTCTTCAAACTACTTGAACTTTATCTCATACTTTCTCATAATTTAAGATAAATATTTCCTTTCACCTTTCAAAGGAGGGATCTTCTAGAAGGATATACACACATAACACAAAACCTTTCTGAAATAAACACAGGATCATCTTGATTTGGTCTTTGAGGTGGTGATCGTCTTGCCAGCTGCCTTAGTTTATTTTCTTTATGACAAGATAAACATCCTAAAGTAAACATCCTTTTAAATAATAAATCAGTAGAAAGACTAAAGAACATAAGTGAGGTGAGGTACCTTTTTTAAAGAGCTACAATACCTGTAAAATAAATATCCAGTATACCGGACATTAGCAATGAGGAGGGTATAAATGCATTATGCTTGTAAAAGACAAATAAAAAATGTAATTTTTTCAATTACTATTTAGGATAAATGGAGAAAAACAATATGTGATGTGATGGGTTCTTTATTTTTTAATCTGACATGAAGAATCTGAGTCACAAACAATTCAATCACTGCCTTATGAGATCTACCGCAGCATGATGCTGTAATTAAAAGCCATTAGCTGAATTAAATTAGTATCTAGAATAAACTGGTAGACAAGAGCAGCCCTTTGTTATTTCATGGATCTTTAAACACCCCCCATTTTGGGAGCTCAAATAACACGCGATTCCGTAATTGATTTAAATCCGTAAATAAGTTTGACTTGCTCAAGATTGATAATCACGTTAATAGTCAAATTTATTTAAATTCTCGATCCTGGGTTGAGAAATCTCACTTTCTTTGGGAATGCATTATGCAGCAAGATGTCAGGCTAAATTAAATTCCCCTGTGCACACTAAAGTGTCAATTTCCTTATGGTAATCATCTGCTGGAATGGATGTGTCACTAGAAGGAGTCAGGCATGCTTGACATTTACCCTCTTTATGGAGAAACGACGAGAGAGAAAAAATCAAGAGGAGGGAGAGAAATTAATCTTTCGCCCGAGCGAGTATGGGAAAGAGCCTAAAGGACTGCTGGTGAATCAGCCATTATGTTTGTGACCCCAACATGAAAATTGAACCAATAATAGGACATAAACCAAGGAGACGAGCGAGAGAGCAGGTTCAGGATTATGGAGAGACGAAGGGAGGGAGAAACATTCAAGCCATTTTAGGGAAGTATTGTTTTCGCCTCATGGTACTGAGAAACAAACAAACAAACAAATGCTCTGATTCAAGAAGAGCAGCCTGGAAAATAGATGACACAGGTTTTTTTTTTAAATACAATAATAGATCCATGTTTGCTTATATTATTTAATATCAGTTTACAGACATAAACGTGTAGTGACATGGAATTTTAACCACTTATTCCCTATTTTCCCTTCAGGAATTCAACTCAAATTTGCAGTCTTCTTGAATATGTTTTCTTGAATATGTCTGTATGCTCTGCTACACTTGGCAGCACATCTGTTGCATCTTATCTGTTCAGTTTGATCTTTTTAGAGCTTTTAAGGCTTGAGGAAAAGAGCCGAGAAGCACCTTGTATGCTGTGATAGGAGGGAGGCAGGCCATGGGGCCCCACCGAAAGTCAGGGCAGTAAAAGCGTCCATGGCCCCTTGGTCCACTGTTGGACGTTACATTATCTGCTAACCACATCTTCATCTCTGGAAATGTTGTGGACTGGGCCATTCCCACCACGGCTATGCTGTCCGACTAACAGACAGGAACAGCGAGCCGAGCACACTGCCGCACTGTGCTGACCTCATTAATAGCACCTGACACTTGAAACTAAATGAAAAGAACTGTCATTCCTGGAGTTTTTTTCTTTTGCAGAGGTCTGCATGTTTTATAATGGAGCACGTGGCTGTATCAATGTCATGCGTCAGTGTTTGGTAGCTCAGGATAAATTCACTAATTGCAGGAAATTGGTTTATTCGTGATACAATGTGAGTAAAAGAACTGTGCTGACAGTGAATCACCCTTCAAACTAGAGTACGCAGAGGTACGCTAGCTGAGCTAAATCCTGGGGGTGCTTTTTTAGCACAGAAACAAAGGTTACGGGGGGAAACAGGAAACCAGCACGTTCCTATTTCCTGTCAACAGGTGAAGCTACATTGCCATTCTCTCTTTTATTCTCCAAACCACAGTTCTTAGGGTGTAGAAGTAGAGCGTTTGAGAAACGTAAGCATTTCGAGAAACGGCAGGCTCTTCTTTTTAGGTTTCCAACAGCTGCTTTAATTCCTGAGATGAATTTTCGCCGTAAGAATATAAGACGAGCTTCAAGACCACGGCTGCGTGGTGTCTCGTGGAACTCTACCACGGCAGTCAAAATAAGAAAATAATATGAAGACCTTACACTTTGATGCACACACACAATTCACCGCATACGTATGCGAAATGTAATACAATGACATATCTTCCACATTCACCGAACGTCTCATCTGAATCAAGGGAAATTATGCTAATGAAGCATCTCATTATCCTGAAGTCGCAGAGAATCAGTCACTGACATCACATCATTACAGATCTATTCACAAATACAGATTGGATTTCTCGTAAAGGGATGATCTTTTTCCACCATTTTATTTCCCCGGCTAACACCTTTTTTGTGCATTGGCCTTAGATGGAAGATGTTAGATGGGAACTGTGGGAGGTTTAGGCTGAAGGTAAGGATTGCCTGGTGGGACTGTGGTGACCATTCTGGACAGTGGGGCTCTGCGACCGTAAGCTGAGGGGGGCAAACTGCTCCTGCAAAAGTGAAACAAATTAGCCACAGTTAGGCAAGTGCAAAACACTGGAAATATTCTGTCACTTAAGAACCAGTCAGGTAACAGGAAGCCATTCAGGTTCTCCAAATTTGTCAGTTAGAGAATTAGGTTCAGCAAGTTATTTAAAAAAGAAGAAAAGAAAAAAGCTGCAACAGGAACAATAACCAATTTCTTGTCATGAACAGTGAGGGGGTGGACAAAGTTAGAGGAAGTTCTTAAGGTGCGGGCTGGTCCTCTCTTCTGCTATAAGGAAAAGCTGGGAGGCCTGCTTTATCAGCAGAGGAAACAGATTTCAGAGGGCCAGTGGCTCCAGGAAAATGGATCTGGGTCGAGCGAAAAACCACGATTACCACCAGCAGTTCATGCAGCTCGGCTCTGGATAGGACCATCTGGAGAAGGCTGCTCCAAAAGCCGGTAAACCAGCTCTTCTGAGACCCGGCTAGGAAACACGTTTTCAAAAAAAACCACCCAGTCCCTGGGTGAGGAGTTTGGTTTTCCTCCAGTGCCTCTCTCAGACACCTCCTCCTCCCCCTTCCTCTCTGCTCGAGCTGCAGATGCCCCATTCCTACTCATTCTGAAAGCTGAGGACGTTTTACCGTTGCCTGTGAGAGTGAGGGGAGGTTAGCTCATTGAGGTTAAGGCACTTCGGCGTTCGCTCTTATAGAAAGACTAGCTTACATCCACAATATGCTTCAAACAAGTAAACTGTTTTTTTCCCTTTTAGAGTTCCTCATTTTAACAATTTACAAGCTCCCTTTCCCTTTTTATCCCACACACCTCAGCATACGTTTTGGATTAATGGCCTTGCTAACCCTCATGCTTAAATCATCTTTGGGAGCTTTAAATCTACTGAGTGACAACTCAGACACTTATTAGGGAGAAGCTAGCCACAGGCTGCAGAGCGTCAAAGAGTTGTAAATCTAGGCCAGGCGCAGAGTTGTTTCTAACAGAAGAAGGAACATGAGGGAGTTATACACACAAAACAAGCTTGTGATGTGGACGCTGGCAGTCGTCATTGTTTATCACCCTACATACATTTCACTATCAATGGAAATATAAGAGCGCCTTTTTGATGTAGGTTAGATAAACAGCATAGATTGAGAGTCAGCAAGAGTGTGTGTGTGTGTGTGTGTGCGTGTGTGTGTCTGGATATGTGTGTGTGTTTATGACAGAGTGGGCAGAGAGAGATGAAACAATTTCAAGCTTGCTATTTAGTATTCATTTGATTAAAACAGATAGATAAAGAGGCCTATTTTTTCTCTCGCTTTCTTTAAAAACATGGCTAAACATTTTTTTCGTCTTTTTCTCTTCTTAATGAGACACAAAGAAAACGAACACAAACTGAGTTCAAATGTGAGTTCAGGAAAGGTTCCTCAAGACAAAAAATGTCACTTGCATGTTGGGCAGAGCTTCTTGGTGCGCTACACTACTGCCACCTGCTGAGCTGAACGAGTCTACACGATCACTGAAGTGGCACAAAGGGATTGAATGCAATAGTTTTTTGATATAGTGCCAAAACCTCTGGCTTCTCCTCGCTGACCAGTTCATCGAGCTCTTACATTATAACAGGTATATATTCCAATGTTGTTGTTTATGAAAAGATGCTCCAAACCTTAAAGATGTTACAATGTAATAGACACTGATCAGCCATAACATCAAAAACCCCTCATTTCTACAATATTTGCCAGCTCCACTCATTTCTAATATATTTCATCAGCTCCACTTATATAGTAGGAAATTGTAGTTCCACAACTACAGACTGTAGTCCATCTGCTTCTCTTATACTTTGTTAATCCACTTTCACCCTGTTCTATAATTGTCAGGACCACCGCAGAGCAGGATTCTCAGCACTGCAGTGATACTAATGTGGGCTGGACTGTTGTGTGTGTTGGTATGAGTGGATCAGATAGTTTTAAAAATGCTGCATCCACACACTGTCCACTCTCTTAGACATGGCCACCTTGTCCGTCTACCTTGTAGCTGTAAAGACAGAGACGATAGGTCTGTTGCTGTTTGTGATGGTCATCCTCTAGTCCTTCACCAGTGATCACGGGAAGCTGCCCACATAACACTGTTGACTGGATGTTTTGGTTGGTGGACTAGCAGTAACACTGCTGTGTCTGATCCACTCTGCCCACTGCACACTAACACACCACCAGCATGTCAATGTCACTGCAGTGCCGAGAATGATCCATCAACCAAATAACACCTTCTATGTGATGGTTCTGTGAGGGTCCTGACCACTGAAGAACAGGCTGAAGGGGCCTAATAAAGTATGCAGAGAAACAGATGAACTACAGTCTGTAATTGTAGAACTATAAAGTGCTCCTATATGGAGGTATAAGCAGAAGATAATAGATGATTAGCTAAAACATGATTAAGTGTTTGAAAACTAAATCATTGTGACTGCAACTTCTTTAAAACCTGAAGCTGTATACTGGTGTAATTTTAAAGAGGGTCACTCAGTGGTGCTAAAATCTAATTACAAATAAATGTGCCCTCTATAATTAAAAAAAATATTTTTAATCAAACAAAGAAATATTTGGTCAACTGCATGTGCATGTAAACATTGCAGTCTGCAGATCATGACAGTAAATATAAAAAACCTGACGGCAAAGCTAACTTGCTAAACTGGACCTGTAATTTATTGTTCAATACATAAAAAATAAATTCCACTTTAGGCGTTAATGAGCAGATATCTACCCCTGATTTTACAATATTGATATATTGATTTAAAGCAACACTATGTACGAATGTCCCTAAAATATCAGCTTTAAAAATGATTTTGATGGTACACTGACTTATACTCGAGATTTGCTTCAGGCCCGGAATGCTTGCTATAAGAAGAAACAAGCTCGGTATTCTCAGCACGGACATTAAAGCAGAGGCTGCAGAGACAGTAGAAGATGCTGTAGGAGGAAGCAAAGGGGATTAAAAGGGAGAGTGACTGAGCAGGAGGCCAGAGTAAATCTCAGACTGACTTTTACTTGTTGGCGAAAGCTGAAGGAGATAAGTGGATGCAGGGTGGTCTCACGGCTAACGGAAAAACAACGAAAGTCCGGCAGCAGAGTGTTCATCCCTGTCAGTGTTACTTAAGAAAGACTGACACGTAGGCTGTAACCTTATCTGTGTCATCTCTGTCTCACTGAGTGTTGTAGTTTCTTGGAATTCAATCTCAGTCTCGTTGCAGGCTAGCATGCAAGGAAATAAATAATTCTCACGTGAATAAGATTGCTCAGTTCTTTTTTTAATCTCACACCAAATACACCATGAATGTTTGCAACTTCCTGTAATACAATCCTGTAATACTACTGTAGGTAAGTTGATATGGTTCTTTCTCTTCTGTTGTCTCCTGTGTTGTACCGAATTTTTAATTCTGTGGCAGGAAACGACTTTACTTTGTGTGGATGCTCACACATAGAAACAACTGAAATTGCTAGTGTAATCTGTGGCATCTATATGCTTGCGTGATGCGCATGCACACAAGGGGGAAATGAATTCTGTATCCTCCTGCTCGTCAATGTGTAGAGCTTTCCATGAGGAGGACTCAAAGCGAGATTTGTATTCATGACAGTTGTATGAGAGTAAATTGCACTTCACAATTGTAGAGGGACCCCAAGAACAAAAAACACCAATTCTTTTATAGTGCTGCCTTAACAATACATTATATGCTATAATGGCAAATGGTAATAAACTGTATTTTTTTTTTACAAAAACAATTAATAAACACACATATGTAAGTTTTAATAATGCACTGATCAGCCAGACCCATCAGATCCACATTCAGCACTGTTGCTTAGTCATAATGACATTTGATCCGAAGCCTAAATTGTCCTACACTTCATTTGTATAGATTGTTTTACGTTTATTTAATAATTTATTAATTAGGAAATTATGTTTAATGACAGCCCCATGAATGAACTCTTGAATAAATAAAAAAAAAAGAAAAAGAGAGCACCAGAATGGGCATCTCTTGACAGTCAATACCCTGAGTTCCAATATTGTATGAGAAAAATTGGGGTTGGTGCATCCCTTGTAAGTTGTATTATACTGTTGTTGGTGTTCCTTACCCAGGAGGTGGATAATCTAGTATTGAAGATGGCAGGCTGATGGCTGAGGTGTGGGGCCTATCATGCAGAGCTCTACCAGTGTAACCAGGAATGGTAAGGCGGCTTTGAGAAAAGACATATCATCACATCAGACATGATGCATACACAAAATTAACCAAGTACAAATGTGAAATGAACCTGTAATATACACATCACTCTGGTGTTAAGATCATGCATTCCATCATATTTGCAGCATGGCTATTTACATTACTGGCAAAAATAAACTGGTCACCTACTGAGATGTGGTTGTGTAAGGAGGCAAGATGGTGCGCCGCACTGTCAGAGGTCTGAAGTCTTGCTCTGGGTTATCCACATTGTCCATGTTCTCAGAGCCCACCACACCACTGTGTGGGATGGGAAGATATATACAAGCATAAATCTGACCCATTGCTTGCATTGACTAACACTATTCATAGGGAAGGACAGCACACAGAATATAAGGAATATATCTGCTATGACTTAAAAGGTGGCTAGCTGTCTACCAATGTAGTTTATTTTGGCCAAATTTGAACATCATTCGTATTCTTCATTAATAAAGTGAGCCCGCGGTGCAAAGCGATGATAAACTTAACTGAAGGAACAAGAAGGTTGCATATGAGCATCATAACTGGACTACTGAGAAATGGAAAATCCTGGCTGGTGGTCAAATCTATGTAATGTACCAGTACAGGTTGGTAGTGGCAGTATAATGGCATGGCAATTTTTTCTGGGATGTATAAGAACCCCTGATAACTGCTGGAAAAACAGGTAAACTTCTCAACTTCTAATGGTTCAAACGAAGTTTGACACAATGATTGTGTTTAAAGTGCCTGGATTTTAACTCTATGATAATATCCAGTTTAGTGCAACGTTCCTGCATAAAATAACTGGCATCTAGAGTAAAAGAAAAGATTGTGTTGCTTGCTACTGGCTAGGTATATCTAATAACCTGCCAACTCAGTGTACTGGTTAATCATTAATGAGAACATCACAGAAAGACATCCATACAGTTCCATTTTGGTTAAAACCCTGTCTCCTGAGACACTGGCTTGACATATGTTGACAGTTTTCAGCAGCACAGCTCAGTAAGTACTGAGACAAACCTTTTGTTAGTGTATACTTTTCAAAGAGCAAAACTGTGTAACTGCTTACCAATATAAAGGAATTTGACCCGATTTGGGACATGGGCTGGTGCTGTTTCAAGAAGTAAAAGAAGATAACAAGAGAAAAACAAAGATATAGTCAGATATAAAGTTCTACATTTTGCAAGTACATCCATATTATTCCTAGTCTGAAATTTACACTTTATTTCTCCTGCGCGATAGCGAAGATTAATGTGAGTGAACTTCCATTACAAATAGGAGTACACCAAGGAGAGGCTACCTCAGAGCCAAAGACATCTACAGCAGTGTCCTACAGGACTATAGCCCAGCACAATCCAGAGATTTCCTTGTTCCAATTCGTTTTGTCAGTTAATTACCAGCTGTATTAGGTGTGTTAGTTCAGGGAAATCACAGAACTGGGCTGGAAGGTGGCCATACGGTTGGGCACCCCTGACCTACAGCATCTGTTTGCTTTAGAATCTCTACAAGCTAGATGTTTTAAAGCAGTACTCAGCCTGTCTGCATTTCTGTTATCACAGATCCACACATTTTCACTTGAGCCTATCTGGTAAAGTGTTTCAGTCCTTAATTAACTGACTTAAGTTTGTGGGAAGGTAGAATACAACAGAAATGTGGACCAACTGGAGATTCTCTGAGACTTGGACTGAAATATAAGTGAACCAAATTCAATCATGACCTTGGCAGGTATAAATATTAATGGTTAAACAATGTAAGCCAGCATATAAATGCAAATAATATGTTGATGGAATGCAGGACAAACGTTCATTAACTTCATTTACTATAACCAGATGAGACAGCTTTTGACTTTTCAAAAAAAAAAAAGTCAAAAGCTTTTTTAAAAACAATGACTTACCCTATTAAAATAGTGTTAATCAAAACTTTAGTGCAGGGCTATTTAATTAGAATTCAGTAAGGTCCAGTTAAGAGGAAAGAGGAAAGGTCTGGACCCTCGTAATTTCTAACTGATTCAATGCTATATCCTGTATAGTGGAGTAGCCTAATATCAGCATTTTGTCATGAGCAACTGAATTGTATTTTGTAAGACCAACACATTACAAATACAATTCAGTATATTTCAATAAAATGTATTGTTTTAAATGCTGAACTGAATAAATTATTTATAAAATATTATAAAATCAAATCAAAATAAATGTTTTTTTCAACCTTAACTAAAAACAAGGTAAATAAAAAGTCTTCTTGTTAACTGAATTTCACATTTTCACAACAGTTTATTTCCCTCTTGTATTCCTCTCTCACACTTTCTTTTGTTTAGTGAAAGAAGTGAGTTTTTGGTTGTCCAGCCAGGACTTTTTTTCGTCATCGACTTTTCTTTTTTCAGAGCACACCGTCTAAACGAGCCTTCCTCTCTGACTCGCTTTACTCTGCGACAGCTGCTTCTCGCTTCGTACCTCACCTGTGTGCGTGGTGGCTGAGGAGCGCCTTTGGTGATCTTACAATGCACGCAATTGGTATGTGTTTACTGCGCCGCAAAGCCCGTATACCGTAAAGACCCGTAAAGTGCCGCCGTTTAAAATAAACACTGTCAACATTAAATCCTTCACAATAGTTTATCGCTTTGGGACCGCATTGGACAACAACTAGGTCCGGACCCGGACTGCGGTCCGCCTATTAATGACCTCTGCTTTAGCGTATACAAAAAATGGCAATAAGTGGTCAGAAGCAAGTTAGCAGAGTAAAGTAAAATTTAGATTTATCAGAGGAGGCCATGTTGTCAGAAGAGTTTAGTTTACATTAGCGGACGCCAGTTCCAATTTTTTTTAAGTTAATGATAGAGAAGCTGAGCCTATCTCAACCTGATTGTGCCAATGTTTTTGGTGGAATTTTCACAGGTACACTCATTTTTATTACAGTTTTGATGGACAGAATTTTATACAAGAAAAATGAGTCTTATAATAAAATCATTTTCAAAAGTTTGAACCAAATGGTCTATTTGGTCTTTGTGCGAAAGGTGTGTAGGCTAAGCTAATGTTTCCATTGTTTTTTTTTTCTTGGTGAGGATGTTAAAGGGTTAAAGAAAAAAGCAGGTCATATCTATCTCGCAACATGTTTGTGCAAATCACTTACAAACTAATTGGTTTCGTTGCATTATATGTGGCTCGAAGTTGATGCTTATTCCACTGAGGTCCAATAGCCTTGAAAGAAAGTAATGAAACATCTAAGTACAAAGCAGACAGAACAAAGCCCAACAATCCCCATTTAGCTGAGTGCACCTGGGTCCATACGTGTGCAGAGCAATAGACCAACCTGCCATAGTTCAGGCCCGCTGTGGTACCTCTTCAGAGTGAAGTGCTGATTAACAGGGTCAGGTATTTTCTCCAGAGTGGTCATGGGAGGTTTGAGACGAGGTGGTAGCTTAGAGTCCCAGTCGACATCCTCATAACCTCTAGAAACATCAACACATCAGTCAAAACATGTATCATAATGATAAATAAAGGGATCACAAAATGGTAATAGCTTAGTGCAAAAGGTAACTGAGTGACTTTTTCTTTATATAAAGTAGGTACAGAATGCAAGTGCTAATTATAGCATAACATAAAGCCGATGAAAGAGTCAGGGACTGCTGTCATAGACAGCATTAGAAATATGTGACCTGACCTTTGAGCTGCTGAGGTGTAGATGTACCGCTGAGCTGCCTTGTCCACAAATTCAGAGAGAGCAGTAAAACGCACATCCTGCGTTGGTGAATCAGGACGACAAAAGGTCAGGTCAGATATGCCAGTATTGAAAAGACCACAGTAGATCTGAGAAGTCATTGGATAATATCAGAAGAACTAAACCTACCAGTGTTCAAACACAATGAAAACATTCCAGAGGAAAGAAATTCCAGCACTAAGATGGCTGGAATCTATAAGACTGGCTGTGATCACTAACAACATTAGTGCCTCAGAGAAGACAACATGGGAGAAGCTAGTCTTTCCTGAAAGCTTCATTATAATGTTTCTTATCTTAACCATGGTGCTTCAAAGATCAGATATTGGACATTATTATCTCCAGTTTTCCAAAGACTACAGTAAAAATCATATGCTATTTAATGAGGAGAAATAACACCCTGTAAGTTTGGCTCTCCAGATCATTGCCAAGAGTGAGCATAGACCCAGACGCATAGAGTCGGATACAATTTGTACATTCTAGGGTCTGAATCTCCGGTTTCCCCAAGACTAGCAATGAGATTCACATTGTGTTTTAGCCCCTACTACACAACGAAGTAGCAATGCACATTCATCTACTGCAAATGTTGGAGATACAGATTTTAGTATCCACAAGATTTGCCCTCAGATACGTTCACCTACCCTCTCTGGAGATTTGGCAGACCAGGCAGTTTTGGCAGGACTTTGCACAATTGCTGCCTCAGCTGCCTCACCTTGTAACAACACAATACACATAAAGAACACATGAGAAGCAGGTCTGTCAGAAGCTTAATGACACTGCAATGGTCTAATCATTGGAAAATGATTTAGCCCAAACGTACCACATTTACAACAGTGTTTTGAAAATCCTTGATATTTTATTATGAGTCCTCAGAGTGTACTAAATTATTTACAGTGGCGATAGCCGATGTGGCCATACAGCTACAGTTTTTCAGGAACTTTTGAATTGCCAAAATGAGCCAGTGGTGTCACATTTTTCACAAAAAAAAGTGATTTTTCTTTCAGCTTTTCACTCTCTACACTGCTCTTAACAACCTCGCTCCTCTCTAATTGTCTTATCTTCTCCTGGCTTATAAAACCACTTGTACTCTCTGCTCATCTATAGCTGATTTGCAAAGCTCCATCCAATATTCATAGTTTTGACAACCAAGCTTTCTCTGGATTTGCTTTATGTCTTTGGAACTCTCTTCCACCACATAATTCTCTTTCCATATTTAAGAAAAAATCTAAATCTCATCACCGAGCTTACCCTCTCATTATAACCTGTTTTCCTCTCTGTTGTCTGTTTCTCTGTTCTCCTGGTGTTCTGGCTCTATTTCCGCTGTAAGCGGCACTATTTTATTTTCATTTATAATTATTTATTCTTATTGCATGTCAATAAATCCAAATAGTAAAAAATTAAGTTGTTTGTGTTTGAGAAGTACTGATGGCTCAGAAAGCAATTGTTTAAAAATGTTAACTAGTCAACAAGGTTTGATAGTTACATTTTTTTTTACAGTGCAGTGTAAAAGCAGGTATGACCCCAGGACCCCAGAATACCTTGAAGGCTGGCTTCCTTTGCTGACTCGGACTTTGTTCTTGAATTCCAGCGCTTGTCCTCAGACAGATCGTCTATGACAGCTGAGGGTCTGACTGTAGGGGTCTGAGGTCTTTCTCTAGCTCCAGCAGGGACCCACAGATCAGAACGAGCATAGCCTCTGTCTATAAACCTACTGTGTCCTGGGGGTCTCAGGTCAGTCCGTGCTCCAGCGCTCAGGAGGCCTGAGCAGGGCTCAGTTAGCTGAGCGAGGTCTCGAAGAGGAACCAGGGGGGCGCTGTCGGCGGCAAGGTGGGCCTGAGGGTTAAATTTAATGAAGCCAGGTCCGTCTGCCTCGGTTAGGCTCCTAAAATCAGACCGACCTCTTTCATAAGGCAGGTTCATGTGTCTGCACAGCCATCTGCTCGTCCCCGCGCGGGTCTCACACGGGCGCGTTAGCAGTCTCACACTGGACGGACTTGGGGGCTCCAGCTTCATCAGAACAAGTCGAAAATGACCCGCTGGACTGTTACAGACTGTGTTTCTCTATGTTTTACTGCGTCCACTGTCCTCTCCTGCAGTCCGTTCGGGTCTATACTTAGCATTATCTGTTGCCTAGCGACGCTAGCCGTTGAGGTCACATTACTGAGACCGGTTACTGTTACCTGTGCTCACCCATGCCCCGCCCCCAATCTCTGGGATTAGCTAACAATCACGAGCCAATCATCTGGCAGGAAGGCGGGGCTTGTAGGAATATGGTTGAGGTATTTTTCACACGTAAATGAAAGAACTAGATGTTTAAAGTTGCCATAGAATAGAAAACATGTCATGGCTGAATAAAGAGGGTCCAGTATATAGAACAAGGTTTAGAACTGACTTAACCTTGTTGTTGTCTTCATATTGTTAATGTCCAATCTAAAAACCAAGACGGCAACTTGAGAGGCTAAAAACAGTCTTTACCTTCAATGTACGTCAATGGAACTAGAATGTTTTCAAGTTGTTCTTGAGCATTTCTATTGGATCTTTGATGTGTGCTTTTCTTTGGACAGTGATGATAAACATAGTCTACATTTACAAGAGGACAGCAAACCGGGTTGATTATAAAATCTAAAATTGTGTAACAATCTTGAGTCATGCATATTTATGCCCCCAAAATTGGTAAGCACAATAGCAACAGGGCAACAGACTATATAGAGAAATGTGTCGTTACAACCTATGAAGGGCATGTCAGCACTTTTTATGCCCGAACCGACCTGTCGGCAGGCATGAACAATGTTCATCTTTAAACAAGGCTGTTGGCTTCCTCTATGCCAGCTTCTTAATCAGATGTTCTATTTCACCTTAAATGCTACAGC
Source organism: Megaleporinus macrocephalus (assembly GCA_021613375.1). Taxonomy (NCBI): domain Eukaryota; kingdom Metazoa; phylum Chordata; class Actinopteri; order Characiformes; family Anostomidae; genus Megaleporinus; species Megaleporinus macrocephalus. Next base: position 19,989,192 of record CM038706.1, read on the forward strand.
TTGCACAATGCCAGTGTGTAACTGTGGCGCCATTTAAGATGGAACAGAGAATTTCTAATATAAGCAGGTAAATGGGAAGCCAGCTTCAGTGCCAAGATCCTGGACAACATTAATTCCAGGATGTTTGTTCACTCTGCACATTTCACTCGGTTTCTCAAACATCGGACAATATCAAACACCTTCGCCCAGTGTTTAACACTAAAGAGACTATAGGGTCAAGAGAAAAGAAACAGTTCTACCTTTATTAGCATCACAACCCCAACAGCAACCTGCAAGTAGAAGCTATGCTGTGTGATTGTATCTACTTTTTGCTGGTTGAAGAAGATTATATTAAAGTTTTATACTGAGTAGCAACTTTAATTTACTTTGTGTTGTTGAGATTCAAAGAAAGTATCTAGTATAGTTAACATCAGCTGTAACCGACATTAGCATAGCTGGTTAACTCTAACTTAATTGCACGACAACCTAATTTATAACACGTTTAGCTCAGAAGTTGGATGTTGGAGCTGGGAGTGGCATCACAGCTGAGTTGATCACATGCTATTAAAATAAACTGTATAATATGCACAGTGCAGTCGTCCTGGTTTTTGAGGATGGGGTTGGTAACACTCTCCTGTTGCAAAGTGGGAAATTGGATCTGTGGGGGGCTCCAGTTAAAATGTACTATTGGTAACTCAGAAATGTCCTGTCTGTGTCTATTTCAACATGTTACTTCTGTGTGATCATTGTGGTGTCTCACTTTAAACCAGCAAATCAGACCACAGCTAGTCAAATTAATCATGAGCTCACCATTAAAGGGACACCACTTGTTTAATTCTAAATCATAGATGGCCGTGTAAAACCCATGTGTGTGCATTTTTAACCCCAACCAAATTCACATACCTTCAATGTACACATCAAAAAACAGCTAAAAACATTTAAAATGCTGAATTCCATATTAATTTTAGTTCAGACAGTCCTCAGGAGTACCTGATGGCAGACAGCACACTGAACCAGAGAGCAGATGTTACAACAAAAAAAAAAGACCACACTGGCAGCTGCTATTACACAGTGTAGGCAGTAGGTGGAGCTCGTGTGCTGAGAAAACAGACCTGAACGTTGACTATTTGGAAAGTTTATTTAGGCTCTAATCACAGCTGGTTAAGTGCACAGAGGATAAGTGCAAAGGCTTTATAAGATGCTTTAACAATTCATTTGACTTTTGTGTGTAAACCAAGAATCATCATCCCTGTAGTAATGAATGATGTGTTTAGCGTGTAGCAATAGGTGAAATTCTACTAACAGAAAGAGACATGCTTGAATTTCACAGAACAATATAGAAGACTGAGTTATTGAATAGAAATGTGGACGACTTTTTTTTAAAAGCTCCTCAGTGCTTTCCAAAGGCATGCTGTGAGCAGCGGCATGGTCCTCATATTCATTAGTGAATAATCTTGATTTGCTGACTGCAAAAGGTTGTTTCTTTGTGTTCAGTGAAGCAAAGAGCATCTCATCCATTCTGCTCCAACGGCCAGAGATTGTGGTTGCTCGATTTAATAAAATGGTAAACCTCCCTGGAAATGCGGTTAACTCCTTCAGCAGGCAAAGAGGGGGTGTTGTTAAAAGGTAAACATTAGCCGCCTTGGTGAAACTGCTCTTCGTACATGTGGGGCAAAGCAGAGTGACGGTGATGATGATAAGTGTTGATGGCTGATGTTAGACCCGGGCTGTCTTTAACATAAACACTCAGCGACCATGCACAGAGTTGTCTGCACTCAGAATGCTGGTTTAAAAATAACCCAATTAGTGTTATTTGACAAGGGAGTGGGGCATGTACAACAACCCCTCAAGTTAATTATGTTGAAAATCTGCACTTCCATTTCGGCAGTGGAGAAAACAAAAACAATAGCTCAGCTCCACTCTCTGTGGGTGCCCACATTCAGGCTTTTTCTTGAATAATTTACACTGTTCTACAGGCCTCATTCTGCTTCTGCGCAGTGCTTATCGCAGGATACAGTGGCTTAGACTGACCTCTATGTTTGTACTGCGCAAAACAAAACACTAAGCATTGGATGAATCATATTAATACGTTCCATTGTTTTTCCCCTCAAAAAAGTTTTGAAACTGCACTTCTGTGCCTTTACTGTAAACATGACCTCTCATAGGCTTCCACAGGTCATAGCTGCTTCCAATAGTCTTGTGTAACCTAAAGCATCGAAGCAGTCTAGCAGCATTGCAAATATTTTTTCCCCTCTGTGTTTACCCCCTATTTCCCTCAATAAACCACCGCATGAAGAGTTTGAAGAGATTCAGATAAACTGCAGCCGACATAATTAAGAATTAATTCATAGCTCTAGGCCCACATACTGTAGGGCGCTGAACTATACATGTAGTTCCGTGTATTTTTAAAAGGTTGCAGAGTAGAGTGGAGCACCTTATCTTCCTGAACACGCCATTCTGTTTTTCTCAAACATGTGCCCCCTACCCCTCCACGCCACCACCCTTCTTAAATGTTTTTAGGATTTTCTTGAATTTCCATATGCAGCTTTGTGGGGGATGGTACGGAGGACACATTTCATGGCTTGAGAAGGGGATTATACCCCTGGAGCGACTTGTTGTCACAGTAAGTGCTATGTTTGAGGATAGCAGCGTCGCCTAGAACCACCTATCAATCATCCAAACCCGGGGCTTTTATTCAGAATATTCCACAAGGCGACCCTCCAGCCAATTTAAGCATTTAAACCTTGAAAATTTGGTTTAGCTGCTGAATGGCCCTTTGTGTTCTGAAAAAACATGTTGATGTAATAGCAGAAATAATAGTGCAATAAAACTGTACCGTATTGTAAATGCTTTAGTCCTCAACCACAATGTTGTTACAGGACACATAAAAAAAAAACAAAAGCTGGTTTTAGACCGTAATTCCACCCAAATTTGATCGCTTCTTTGGCCAAAGGAGTCTAAAGTAATAAACATTGTTTACATTGAACATTCACTCCCCAGTTTGCACACCGAAACTAAGGTGCAAAAATGGCCTGTTTCGAAATGTCCCTGTGATGTCACAGGAAGCAACTTATTTTTTCATATATATATATATATATATATATATATATATATATATATATATATATATATATATATATATATATATATACACACTACCGCTCAAAAGTTTAGGATCACTTTAGAATTTCATTTCATGCAATTTTCATGCAATTCATGCAATTTTTTTATGCAATTCACAAACAATATTGTCCATTTCACAATTAAGTGTATCAGATGATTTTTAAAGAATAAAAATGTTTGTATTAAAGCCTATTTTTGTATAGAGACTTATTTCCTATATAGTCCTATTATCAGCAATTCTTAGTCCTCTGCTTAAATCTTCTGTTAAGGATGTTATTGGGCTAACAGGTTGTTAGGACATTCTTGCTCAATTGTGATGCACAGCTGAAAAACATTCTACTAGTAAGTGAGCATAAAAGGGAGAACGACATTCTAGGATAGTTTAGTATCTGAAGCATCAGCAGTTGATGACTTGCTGACCGACTCAAAATGGCCAGAAAGAAACAACTTTCTTTAGAGACCCGTCAGTCCATTGTTGTGTTAAGGAAGGAAGATACTCCATTAAAAAAAACAAGAAAATTTCACTGTGATCCTAAACTTTTGAGTTTACATAGTGTACATACTCTGCCAACAGCAGTTTTCCACGGTCCACTCATATGGAATTTATAGGTAGTGTTTCTGAATTCTAGAATTGTACTCTAAAGGAATACAGACATCTGATCAGAACAGAGCTCATTTATCTTGATTCAAGTTTCAAGAGTTTTATTGTCATGTGTACAGCAGAACACAGTTACACTGTACAATGAAATTCTTACTTTGCTGCTCCTCCATTCACCAATAGATAAAGATAAGAAGTAAAAGAAATAATAAAAAACATATATACAAAATATATTATTATACTTTGTTATACTGACTTTGGGTCAGTCTTAAAGGCACGGTAACAAAAATCAGACAAAAAAAAAAACAAAAGAAAAAAATCTAGAATTTTATTCCAGGGGATAAAAAGAGAGGCTGAAAAATTGTAGTATAAAATGTACTTTGGCCATATTTGGTACACAAATCCACACCAATATTATAACCAAAAAAGTAGCATATGGGCCCTTTAATGCAGAAACATTCCCTTAAGGGGCTAGACTGAGGAACTGCATGGTTCTACCTGAAGCTTTTTCATTAGTTGATTTCTGTTCACAAATTGCCCAGTATTCACATTCGAGCAAGTAGGCCTGCAGTCGACTGCTGTTCATCATAATGGACTGAGTCATCCCTGACCAAAAACGTGTGTTGTCATTTCAGCAACACCATGGAAAACACGTCGCCTTGGCATCTGGGTGAAAGACGGTGCGATCCAAGCGAGGATGCCCTTAGCAAAGGCGAGAAGACGTACAGCATCGCTATTTCCTCTGTTGTCTGTAATATGTGTGGAATCTGCTCATGCATGCGCTCTGCATTGTGTTAATTTCTGCAATGCTGTTTCTCATTCCAATTAATGCTCAATCCGGAATTTATTTGCTCTCTCTCTCTCTCTCTCTCTCTGTCTTTGTGCTTCAGGTTCATTCAGTGGGGGGAACTCTTAATGAATTAGAATATCTAATATTTTTGTCAAGAGTAAGGGTATTTTTAGTGTACGAAATGATTTTCTCAAGAGAGAGCGAGAGAGAAAGAGAGAGACAGAGAGCGTGTCATGTTGCTAAAAGCTCTGGTTATTATTAGTCATCTTGTCCCCTCCTCCTTTTCTCTGCAGCATCTGAAATTATTTAAATAGCACTAAATCCAATGCCCAGCCATACACCACAGTGCCACAGCAGCTAATTTGAGCAGGTCTCATTCATCTGGAAAAAGGAATGCAGCTGGATCTTTTAGAGGAGGGGGTGGGGGGCGGGGTGGGGTACGAGGGTACGTTTGTAAGGACAAGTCATGGTTTTTAATTTCTGTGGTCAGGCTAGATTGGTGTTGATTTTCCTCTCGGCAAAGGATTATTTTGGTTCTGCCTTTAATTAGCCGAAGTGACACTTAAGATCACGGAAATGGTGGGAGCAAGAGGGTGTAGGGCCACTTCTGACTGTATTTGTTTTCATCTCAGCTTTCTCTTCCTCTCTTTTATAGCACTTTTATCAAATTTCTTGGGCATCTGTATCTCAGATGTAGCACACTGGGCTCAAACGCCAGAGCTCCAGTTTCTCTCAATTTGTGCAATAATAGAAAAATGATATTAAAATTCACGACCACCCTCAGCAACCCCACATGCTTCATACATAGTGCATCCTACAGTGGCTGTACTAGTGTGCAAGTTTATCCTGCTGAAAGTCGTTCAGAATTCATCCATGAGTTTTCTTAATGAACGAGAATGTTTGGTATTATTTATAACTCGGTGCCTGGGGTCATGGCCCTTGGCCGTGGCCTTGCTAATGATTGTGCTTCATGCCCATCCGTAAAAGCATTGCTCGTCCTGGCACTTCTGCTCTTCATTGCCTTGCTGACTTCAGCGTTCGCACACTTTTGAGCAGAAGTCGTCCCGTGAAATTCCCATGGGCACCTGGGGCAGGCTTGTCCTGCCAGTCTGGCCTTGGGCAGCATTTGGGTACAGCTCCCTTCGCCCTCCCTCCCTGCTTCCCGTTCTGCGGCTGTCACACTCAATTAGCCCAATGAAGTAATGAATCTGCCGCTCTATATTTTTCATTAGGGACCGGGGAAGGAGAGAGATATCTGTAAGCTGTCAGCTCCACCGAATATAGAGATGTTTGCAAGCGGAGGGGTCTGCGGCTGCAAACCATACTCATGACTCTGCTCTCTCTTAGGGAAAGAATGCAATTCGCAGACTAGACAGCTCGAATGAAAAACAGTCATAGCTAGTGCGGCTTCTTACAAGAGTCTGCCCAGGACTGCCATGCAGCATCTGAGGCACCGATTCACGAGGAGCTCCAGCTCAATGCTCGAGAGCTGCCGCCACATAAAAAATACAAAACAAAAGCCTTTAGCAAAACTGAAGCAGCAACTAAAACCAGACACATTTGAAACTACTCCGGCACTGCTGAGTAGTACTGAAGCCCCTCTTCTAGGTGACCCCTTTCTTCTGATGGATTTGAACTCATAGAAAAGAGCAACAAGAGCTGCACTAAACTTTCAGGCCTCTAAGACATAAAAAGAAACCAAGGCTATCATTTATGATCTATCTGCAGACAAGCACTGGCCTTATTTATAATGCATTTAATACTGTCTGAAATAATTCTATCTCTAGACACTCATGATTATAACAACGGCCCTGATTATTTACAACTTTTAGATTGATGTAACCTGCAATGTTGACCCTGCAATGTTTGTGTTTACTTGACAATCATTTTATATTTATATATATATAGAATTTATTCAAGAACAGCTGTGTTTCCAGCTTTATTTTCTTATGTGGATCTTATGGTCTATTTATTTATTGATTTAATCACTACATCAGGCTTTTTTTTATTAAAAGAGGAGGGAAAAACTCCTGATTTTTCAGTGTGTCTGTGAATTTGTGGCAATTTAATCTAAATGTTTAGTCCAGTTCATCCAAAAGGTGTTCAATGACGTAGTAGGCCAGTTGCCCCAGCGTTGGGATCACGTAACTGTCTAAATCGTCTGCTGTAGCATTAACATTAGCCTTCAGGAGCCCAAAGCCTGAAAAAACAACTCCAGACCATTTACCTTCCTCCACCAAAGATTACTCTTGGCACTATGCATTCCAGAAGGTAGCATTCTCCTCACATCCACCAAATCCAGATTTGTCCATCAGACTGCCAGCGAAGTGTGATTCATTACTTTAGAGCTCAGTGGCAGTGTGCTTTAAACTGCTTGAGCCAATGCATGGCTTTGTTCATAGTGATCATATGCTTGTGTGCAGCTGCTTGGCCATGGAAACCTATTTCAGGATGCTTTGGATGCACAGTTTTGTATCTATACTCATTTCCATTGTGTTTACCATACAGGTACACTTTGTTATTCTGCAATTACACACTGTAGTCTGATTTACTATATAATTTTACCAACACAGAGCAGGTATTATGTGTGTGGTAGATCATTCTCAACACTGCAGTGACACTGATGTGGTGGCTGTGTATTTGTGTTGGTCATCCTGTAGTCAATCAGTGGTCACAGGACATTGCCCGCAAGACGCTGTTGATTGGATTGTTTTGATTAATGGACAGTTTTTACACCACAGGTGTTTAAAAACTTTAGCAGCACTGCTGTGTCTGATCCACTCATACTAGCGCAACACACACTAACACACCACCGGCACATTAATGTCACTACAGTGCTGAGAATGTTTAACGCCCAATTAATACCTGCTCTGGTGGTCCTGATTATTGAGGAACAGGGTAAAAAAGGTGTTAACAAAGTATACAGAGAAACAGATGGAACACAGTCTGTAATTATAAAACATTCATGAAGCATATGAAGCATTATACATCTAGTTGTACCATGTATGACTATGTATGTGGCAAATAAACTTTGATTTGATTAAATTGTAGAACTACAGTACAGAGAATAAGTGAAGATAATGAAGTGGGCGGTGGATGGTTCCTTGATATGGGTTCCATGATATGACCTTTTTTGAAATACGCGCTGCGTTGATTAAAAATCATTTAGATTATTGCGTAAGGCCACCAAAACACTATGAGACTGTTATTAATTTAAGAGCTGTTCTATCAGATAACATATTTCACATTATTCAAGTCTTAGCCTCACATTAAAGGTCTTTAGTTATTCATTATTCCAGGCTGGTGCTGTGAGTGAGTGGCTTTTGGTGTAGTGTGTCCTCACTGGAAAGATCATGCTCATTGCTGCTTGCGGATACATATTTTTAGAGCTGTCATTGCCAGAGGTGGCAAAGAAAAGCGAGCCTCTGAATTTGGCTGCCTGCATGCTCCCTCCCATGCTGCTTTCTCCCTCCCATGTCTTTTGTTTCAGCGTCTTCCTATCTGCGTTATAATACAGCCAACGGTTTCAATTAAAGAGTAAGAGGCAGCATTAGGTAGGCAACACAGAGGGTAATGGACTTTTTCTGTTGCTCAGAGAAATGGGTTCGTCCCTTGAGACCCTTACGTTTCCATTATTAAACTGCCACACAATTGCACAGCCAAGCTGTTTCCATTCCCCTGGACTGTGGGGCCGAAATTACCTGGGCCAGAGGAACTTAAATGCAACGGAAGGAGCCGCTCGAGCGGGCGCCATTCTCTTAGCCCCTTAATTGCTGTCAGCTATCGGGGCGTTTTAGTGGGGCCTCATTTAAAGCGTGTCAGACGTGGCTCTTCTTCTGCCTCAAGACATACATACGGTCCTCTGGGCCTCTGGTGTGCGCTCAAGTAAGGGGACCAACAGTTGTCCATTCCAGAGTGTCTTCCTTAACCGCCTTGTTACGGGGTCAACTTTGTAAGGTCACACAAAGTTCATAAGTTAGTGAGAAACGTAAGTCCTTCTGCTATAAAATAAAGAGCCACATGGGACGCCCGCTGGCAAGAAAGCAAGGGTGAGAAAATCTTCTGTTGTGAACAGAGCGAGGTAAATACCTGGATTGTAATGTTCCTCGGAGCAAAGAGAGAAGAGCAGGTTTCTTTATGTTAACATGACCTCGCGTTCAGACAGCTTGACATCTAGTTATGCAGACATCCGTATCAAAACAATGCTCCCTCTCCCAAGCTGAGCCTCTCTGAAGCACATTCTGTATTCAGGTCACAGTGGAGCAGAGAGGAAAAGGAGGCTTCTCCTCGAACACACACACACACTCTGGAGAGGAGGAGGATGTGCAGGATTAGCCTTCCTGCCCAATCACTCCCCGACAGAGCAACACACCAATCAATAACGCGCACATGGGGAGCCGCAACAGGTCCCCCCAACTTGCAAAAGCGGATCGTCAATAGCTACCCGCTCCCCTGCTTCTGCTTAAAGCGACTCCGTGCCATGTTTTCTCCCTTTTAATCACTCTATTCATTAGCTCTGAGGTGCAGAGGAAGGAAGTGCTGGGGGAAGGGGTGGGGAGAAGGGGTTGGTGAGGGAGTGAGACTGTCTCATCTCAGACGAGATCACACCTTCTGAATGCAGCGGTTCCATCTGCCGAGCATGCTGCCGGGGTGGTGTCAATAACAGCCGACAAGCGGAGACACGCAGCTGGCTTTACTGGACCAGGCAAAATGTGATACTGAGAAGGATAAACCATGACTGCTTCAGTCGAACACATCAAATCAGAGTGATCTGTACCGCAAAATAAAGGCATTACTGTATAATGTCTATTTTAATAAAGATAACCAACCAGAAGACTTGAAAGGGAATGTATGGGATTATATTTACACACATAGACATGTTAAAGGAGAATACTAACATTTCTTTTTTCAAAATTTGCATAATTCAGTCAGTCCGAGTGGTTTGTCGTGAAATGGCAGAGAAACGTATTGATTTCTTTACAGTGATGGTGATGGCAACCACAAATATAGTCATTTTATTTACTATCTAGAACAACCAGTGAACCTACATGTGGCTTTGGTGTTTTTATGTGTAACAATGATGTAAATCTGATACACATATGCTACCATATAGGCTTTGAAAGATAACGGTGTTGTGAGGCCCCAGGGCACAAACATCTGAATAAATAAATAAATACATTAATTAATTAATTAATTAATTAATTAATTAATTAATTAATTAACAAATAAGACATGGGATTAGATATCCCTTATTAAAGAAGCTATATGTAAAATTGCATAATCAATTTGTAAAGTTTTTGTTTACAACATTTCCAAATGAACATAAATTATTCAAAGAATGTAAAGAAACAACTATATATCAAAGATGTCTATGTATCGTGATGTAGACATGTCTACTAAGGTTAGTATTCTAACTGGCTAGCTCAGGCCCTGCCTTTAGCATGACCACTCACATCAAAGGCGAAGAAAACAAGTTACGAAAAACAGCAGCAAAACAAGAGTTAACATTGGTGTTGCGTACAGCTGGAGACAGATCTTGGTGAGTATAATAATAAAGACTGGTAAGAGTATGGGGGAGGAGTGAAGAGGGGGAGGATGGACTGTGTAGAGTCTGAATTATTACATATTGTTCCTTTAATGTGCAATGTCCTATCGTGCCTACAGTGATGGTGATGGCAACCACAAATATAGTCATTTTATTTACTATCTAGAACAACCAGTGAACCTACATGTGGCTTTGGTGTTTTTATGTGTAACAATGATGTAAATCTGATACACATATGTTTTTGCCTCTCAGTGCATGTAACTGGAATGTGCAAGAAATGTTTTAGACCAAAACACAAATGTCAAAACTTTTGTAAAGCAGGTATCAGGCAGCATATCTGTACTCAGTTCATGTACTTACTTTTAGAAGCATTAAGGGAACAATATGTAAAAATGTGTGCATCACTAAATGAATGACAATTATCAACAGAATATTAAGAAATGTTTTGATGGTATGTGAAACAAGTCTATGGACAGTGTTGCAGAGATATCTACTGAAGTCCAACATGAGAGGTTGAAGAAGTGGCAGTGCCTCACAAACAAACGAAAGAAGTGATATGAAAATATGCAAAACAAGAGTTAACATTGGTCTTGTGCGCCACTGCTGGAGACAGCTCCTGGTGAGTAAAGGGATGAAGTTTAATGCTGAACTCTCAATATTTCCTTTGGACTGGTAAGAAATGAGGGGACGGAGGCATTTTCTTGTAATATGTTGTCTTTTATAGTTTGGAATTTGAATTTGAACACTTGCAAATTGCACCTTCAAATTCCTCAACAACACCGTGAACAATTCAGTTCACATCAAAACTCTCTGAATGGTTTTGCCTTCAACTTCATGGAAATTTTGAAATATTGGTGGAATTCCATTTTACAGTATTTACTTAAACTCGAATGATGCTCAAATACCAGACAAGTACTTGGTTAGATGAGTTACTGCGAGCGCATTTAAGGGCTCCTTTATGTAGATCCAGAATTCAATACCACATTGTTTAAAGCGAGGACTACATGGCTATCTATTCATCTTATGACACTGTGCCATTAGACAAAATGAATTGTTCTGGAAATTATATCCATTCTACTATTATCTTTCTCCGCATTTCTTTCCATAATGAACAAAGTCATTGATAACTTGGGCTTAGGCTTTGTTTCGGGCTCTTGCTAATTTTGAGGCCCTGCTATCATTTAATTGCGTCATTTGCAGTAGCGCGTAGGGAACAAGGCAGGGACAGTAATGATTTTTTTTTTCTTTTCTTTGAGGGCATTTTTTCTTCCTGGCAAGTTATAAGTGATGTACTGAGACTGATACATAAGAAGCAAACCTCTGTCCGTTCCTCACTTCATACTCTCAGCACCACCACGATTATTCAGGAAATCACTCATAGAACCATCGGAGGAAGTTATCTTCACTGTCAAAATCTATAAAAGTCTTCTTTGGATCGTTAAAACCAGCGGGATTGCAGACGGGTGTTTGAATACGGCCTGGTTGAGAAGGAAAAACTTGTGGAGAAATTGACAGACAAATGTAAGAGGACAACAGTCTTGTAGGAACTAATGTGGCTACAAGCCAGAAATTAATGTCATTGCTTGTTAAGGGTAAAGCATCTGATATCATCTGAATTATTGGGGGTCGGGTTACTTTTTCAAGCAGGACAGGCTAATCGTTTTGGTCTTCTGCAACAGATTTTCTTCATTAAGAGCTCCCTTTGAAGGAGGCTGAGGCTAGCTTGGTATTAAAACACTAGCGGGAATTCCAGTTCAAAGAGGAAGACTAATTTAGGGTATCCTCCAGTATATGTAGTCATTAGGGTAAGTAGTCATTGGTTTCCTATGCAGCGCTCGGTGCATAGGAAACCAAGGATACACCAACACTAAAACTGTCAAATTAAAGCTGCAAAAATCTCTAGACCATAGATAAAAAAAAAAAACAGGCATAATGTATATTTTATGAAAAGCAGATCAGATCAGGCAGAATTTATGCTATTATTTAAACACTCTTATTTTTTTCTATACTTACAACAAAGCTACACCACTAATTGACCATTTTATCAGGCGCAGCTACCATATAGGCTTTGAAAGATAATGGTGTTGTGAGGCCCCAGGGCACAAACATCTGAATAATTAAATAAATACATTAATTAATTAATTAATTAATTAATTAACAAATAAGACATGGGATTAGATATCCCTTATTAAAGAAGCTATATGTAAAATTGCATAATCAATTTGTAAAGTTTTTGTTTACAACATTTCCAAATGAACATAAATTATTCAAAGAATGTAAAGAAACAACTATATATCAAAGATGTCTATGTATCGTGATGTAGACATGTCTACTAAGGTTAGTATTCTAACTGGCTAGCTCAGGCCCTGCCTTTAGCATGACCACTCACATCAAAGGCGAAGAAAACAAGTTACGAAAAACAGCAGCAAAACAAGAGTTAACATTGGTGTAGCGTACAGCTGGAGACAGATCTTGGTGAGTATAATAATAAACTCACAGAGATTCTTCAGACTGGTAAGAGAATGGGGGAGGAGTGAAGAGGGGGAGGATGGACTGTGTAGAGTCTGAATTATTACATACTGTTCCTTTAATGTGCAATGTCCTATCGTGTCTACATTATAACAATTTGTGCTTTTTGTAGAAAATGAATGTCTAAATATAAATGTGAACATGATTTGTTCTCCTGTTCTTTTAAGGCACGCTAGAGTAAACACTAAAGCCACTATCATACACTCCATTTATATGTCCCACTGAAATAGTAACAATAATCTCACATTTCATTCATTTATTCCTTTATGCATGTAGCTGACCTGCTCACTAATCAGCATCACTTCATCAGCTTCACCCACCAAATAGCTGCATTATGTAGTTCAACTCCATCTGTTTCTCTGTATACTTTGTTAGACCACTTTCACCTTGTTCTTCAAGGTTAAGGACCCCCACTGGACCTCCACAGAGCAGGTATTATTTGTGTGGTGGGCCATTCTCAGCACTGCATTGACACTGATTTGGTGGTGGTGTGTTAGCGTGTGTTGTGCTGGTACAAAGGAGTCAGACACAGCAGTGCTGCTGAAGTTTTTAAACACTGTGTCCACTCATTGTCCACTCTATTTGTGTTAGTCATCGACTACTCCTTCATCACTGCCCACGGGACGCTGGTGTTTTCATTGGCGGACTATTCTCAGGCCAGCAGTGATACCGAGGTGTTTTAAAACTCCAAGTACACAGAAGAACAGGTGTACTACAGTCTGTAATTTCAGAACTGCAAAGCTGTATGGTAAGTGGAGCTGATAAAATGGACAATGAGTAAAGAAAAAGGAGGAGTTTCTAATAAAGTGCTTTTTTATTCTGTGCACAATATATGTTAGAGATGCTGTATGCCTTCATCAGTGGTCAGTTTATGACTACAGGGCCGCTGTTGGCAAGATAACTTCATAAACTGCCAGCTCAGTGTTCTGCTTTGCTCCTTAATGTATTGTGTATTGAGCTTACAGTTACTGACTGCAGCTGTACAATATATCAGCCACCCTGTACTGATGGAACCAGACCAAGGCTGACGCACCTTGTGGACAATCGTGCACATTTTATGTTTGCCACCCTGTAGCCCTTCATCTGTTGTCAGTTTATGACCACAGGGCCAGTGGGGGCAGGATAGCTCCTTTGTCTGTATATGTGAGCATCATGCAGTGCCGATCTTGCTTTGCTCCTTTCTGTATTGTGTATTGGACTTTGTGGCGTGAGAAAACAGTGTGGGCTGGGGGGTCCAGGGGTGATAGGAAATAGAGATATGGAGAGCATGAGGGACAATGAAAAGACATTAATGGCTATTACTTACACCCACTAAGGGATGAGTGTACGTTGGGGGATGCATTAGAGAATGCACATTGCTGATCCATGTTTACTCTTAGGACATTGCTGCTAGAGAAAGAGTGAGACTAAGGTAGTCGGCTATGTGAGGCTGACGGATGACAGCTTTTCCTAGTAGGGTAGCACTTCAGAGTGACATGTATGTGCATGCATCTGACTTTATTTCCTACACTACCTAAGCCTGGCCCTAAGGCACGGCTCCTTGATGGAGGGATATATGCTGGTTGTCTGGCAACCCTGGATCAAAAAGAGACGTGATGCAGGATTCTGGAGGCACGACAGACCACAGAATGTTCATTGCACGAGAATAAATACATTAGGCTAATTAATTAAAAACCTGTGTGTAATGATAACATTCAGCCATAATTAATCGTATGTTTTTTTTAATATGTTATCAAAGCCAATTCAATTATAAATTGCGATTTGGATAATTCAAGTCATTCAAGCTGCCTGGGTTAGCGTCATGAGGAGGTGACTGAACATCTGTGCTGCGGAAAAGACCATTGAGAAAGAATACATGGCCCATTTAAGGATGCTGAGCACTTAAAGTGTACATTCTGAGTCATTATTAGACCCTTTATACTTGCGAATTAGAGACTTTTCATCCGACTCGCTCGCAACTAAGAGGTGACATGTGGGATGATGGGGTTGATTTAATTACTTTGATGCGGCGCACACCTCATAATCCTTTAATATCACAACACCTGCTGTTGAGACGTGTATCCGTAGCACTCTCATTTTCAGTGGAGGGATCCCAACATTAAATACTTTTGAACTCTCCCGTTCTGAGCTGTCAATATTATGACAGCGAGCTTCTGAGTTGCCATCCATCAGAGCACCCTTTCTAATTTACAGCATGTCGTGATGGGGCAGTGGCCAAGTTACTTTGCCTGTTGAACAGAGTGGGACACACCATCATCCAAAGGCTGATGCAATCACTGACAGCTTGACGGATAAGACTTTCAGAGACTTGCAGGGTGGCAGTGATGGGTCGCATTCAGCCCTTTGGTCAAGCAATGCTCCAGATGAAATTCAAGAGTTTTAACTTCTTGACTTGACATTTTGAGCATGTCTCTGTCTTTTCAAAAAAAATGCCAACAGACTCAGATGATATCCCCAGTTAACCTGACAAAGGCAGACATGGCTGTGCACAGTGTACCTTCATTTATTTGAAACATGTAAACACAAATACAGGAACACATCTTGTTAAAATGCACTTCATTTCAGAACACAGCAAAAAGAAACCTAAGATACAAACATCTGCAAGCTGCTATTTTTTTTTTTCCTACCCTTTGATTTGCCTAAACGGTTCAACACATCCATTGAGCTGCGGAACGCACCGAGAAATGTGTTTGACATTGCGAGTGATTGCTGACTACAGCTTGTCCTCCTGACGTCTCACAATGTTTTTTTCAGCGTCAGCTGCTTATGCTCCATACATTCTAATGAGTCGGACTAAAGTCCCAGTAACATACATGACGGCATATCAAAATACAGTGACTATAAAAAATAGCATTTTAACTGTAAACCAGATATTGTCCCCTTGGCTCCGTATTTTTATCAATACATACATAAATAAATATCCTTTATCACCGGTTATAAATCTCAATACAAAGTTTATGTAGTAATATAGCTGAATCTGTCCCCATGCCCCTTTGAATTCAGGCCTGTGTAGGTATCGCTATCATAAACATGGCACTTTTCGTGACACTTTATGTCCGCTCTGAGGCCGGGCCGCAGCACGAGGAAAGTAGCACTATGCGGCCTGGCCCTTGGCCTCTCTCCCAGGCTAGCTAACCCCACCCCCCCTGTGCTACATGCTATTTGACAGTCTGAGGTCATATAGTCATGTGCTGTCACAAACAGTCCTGACGGATGTAATCCCCCTGTAATGCTAGAGTACCGGCAGCCCCTGTGAGCCCAGAGCCGCTGCATCAGGCTGCTACGAAGCTGGCTAGGTAAAGGCTGGGGGTCAGTGTGAGCGCTGGACGGCCCATGGCCGCTCTAGCTGGGCTGACACTCGTTCCTGCTGCAGGTGGCCTGCCGCTCGATGCGCCAGGTGCCCTCCTCATACGTGCAGTAGCAGATGGTGCACTCGTCGATCTTCACCTCGCGGCCAGCTGGAATCACTGCAGTGTCCGCGTAACAGTTCGGCCCTAAACGCAACAGAGGACAGAAGGTCAGGTGGCAGCATATGCTGATCAAAAGCCTGTATATACATATGGTTTGGTATAATGGAGCCTTCACAGATGTGCAAGGCACCCATGCTATGTGCACGAATGCACCTCCATACCATCACGATAGAGATGTAGATATAATATTGTTCTTGTATTGTTGCCCTGTTTGCCACCATGTAGTCTTTCACAGAGTGGTGAAAGCCTCCCAACTCCTTATTTCTAAAAGACTCTGGGACGCTTGTTTTTTATACCCAGTCACAATACTGACCTGTTGCCGGTCAACTTAATTAGTTGTGTGATGTTCCACCAGATGTTGTTGTTGTTGTTTTCTTTGCTGCCCCTGTCTCAACTTTATCAACATGTTGCTGGCATCAAATTCACATATTTTTCAAAAAACAATAAGATTTTCTCAGTTTATATGTTGTTTTTGTGCTACTTTCAATTAAATGCCGGGTTTAAGTGATTTGCACATCACTGCACTCCATTTCTTCATTTACATTTAGCACAGCATCCCAACGAAAGCACAACAGAAACAGGCAAGCGGGTTTGACACCGGTGGGGACACATTTGCTAATATGAATCAAAGCCCACTCTATCCCCTAAAATATTACCTATAAGCTGATTCCACTGTAGGTAAGGTAGTAATTATGGTAATTTGGAAATAAATAAACATAATACAACATTATCAGTACTTCTGTTCATTATTAGATAAATCCAATCAAAGATCACTTTACAAACTAAACAAGATACTTTACATTACATGGTACTGTTGTCAGAAAACATTATGCATGCAATGTCTGAATTATATACATATATAACCAAAAAGAAAAGTTTGTTTGCTCTCTCCTGGAGCTGAGCTTTACGCATTTAGACCAATGGTCTACGCTAAAGAGCCAAAATATTTTCCTCTCTTGTCATTCACAGCCATAGCAGTCTGCAGTCTGGGACGTGGCCAGAGAGTAATGTAACTTTCTGTTTCAGAGTGCCTTCTGACAATTTAATATAAACGTTAGCTAACCCAAACCTTCCTAGTCTGTTATCATAACAATACATTAGCCAAAAGTCATTGTTGTTATTCACTGCTCTCATCATTGGGGGAGGGTTTAAAAAAATCGATTTTTCGATTCAAATCAGTTTTCATTTGAATAATCCGATATTGATTCATATAAACCCGAGATCTATCTTTAAAATAAGCATTCCAGCACCTTCCGAGAGTACGAAATAATTAAAAACGTCGCTTTAAGTAACCTCAGGCCACCTTTTCATATAATCCACCCACTGTGTTATTAACCTCGGATGAGACATTGTTGTCCCATTCGAAATTCTTATTGCTTCTCTGGTCTCCTCTCATGTAACTTTATTCATTTTCATTAGCTGAGCGTAAGTTTTAACACAAAGGTGGAAGAAACACATGCTTGAAAGTGGGTGTGGCCAAATATGGTGAATATAAACATATAAACATTAATGTTTTTAGTAATGGTAGGTTGTTTCTTGTACATTTACCACGTTAGTTCTCTGAAAATCTCTTTGCATATTCAAACAAAACATATTATTGTAACTGAAATATCTCTAAATGAATCAATATTGAATTGAATCGAATCGAATCAGAAATCGAATTAAATTGGGACCTTGTGAATCGGGATCGAATCGATCTGGGTAGTCAGTGGCGATACCCAGCCCTACTCATCACTGACCTCGCATTTAAAGCTGGCGTGAGCTACCACGCGCTCCAACGAGGCGAGAGCTCGGCTCAGTGAAGCTGCTGACTGCAGGATATTTCTGAACAGGCATCTCAACACAAGCCTTAACAAAATGAAAGACCACCTAACAACCAGAGCCTGTTGCTAACAACAAACACTGTGTGCAAATTGCGAAGGCTGCCAAAATGCGCTTTTAAAATGAAAGTGTTTTTTTAACAGTTTCCGTTTTTCTGTGCTTTAATTTTTGGGTGGGACAAATCTACCTGTTTCTGATATTGGCTGGGACACGCCCCACCCCCACCCATCCCCCCAGTTCCTACGCCAACGCCAAACAGGGCTGTATTTGTATGCATTCAGACTGGAGAACTATTCAGGTTTCACACAGAATGATAGTATTGAATTGGATGAATTGTGTTTGCACTGATTCACCTGTTCTTAGTGTATAAATATTACTACTGCACAAATACTTTTAAAATGATTCACAAAAAAGGTGTTAGATCGTGCCTCACTCACCTCTACTGTCACAAATATTTAATATCATTTTGCTCTTACTGGTTAGTCTTTTAATATAACTGATGCAATGCATGTCTAAAAGCATCCTGACTACAGAGCCTAGCTCCTTTACAGCTCACCCATTGCTCTTTTCTTGGTGAGAGGTTTATTTTTTCCTTAAAAATAACAAGAAACATGTAATGTTATTAGCTAATGTTATTTGCTTTGTGTTTCTATCTGTAGGGCAGCACAGTGATTAAACAGTCTGAGCAGGATACTATCCAATGGCAATCTTAGGTGATTCAGTTAAAACAGGTCATTTAAAAGCGTAATCGTTTTTAGAGAACAAAGTATCAGATCATTGTCAGCCTCAGCCAATATAAAAGCTTTCATTATCAGTTTTCAGCACCAGAAAGAGAAAAGAGATATCAGACCATCTCTAGTTCTTGTGAAGTCACAGAAAACATGCAGAACATGTATTAAAGACATTTCGATGTGTCCAGAATTTTGATGCACCATGAATTTCAGCATTGTGTGAGCACTGAGACAATGTCTTTTTCAGCGGATGTCTTGTCTATTTCTGGGTCTGTGTGCTAAACCTGCCTGCCTGTGGTCCAGACCTGTCACCCAGTAGAAACATTTGGTGCATTATGAAACAAGAAACACAACATAGGAGACCCTGAACTGTTGAGAAGCTGAAATCCTGTATCAAGCAAGTATAGGAAAACATGATTTGCACATCATGGCATTCTGTTTTCATTGAAACGTTCTTGGAAGATCTGTTCCTGGAATCAGGGTAGTATATTCAGCACAAGTGCCTTCATCCACTTTTGAAAAGAGGCTTTGTCAAACACTGACAAGTTTATTTCTGACCACAGAGTGAAACAGAAGGCTTCTATCAGAAGGGTAAAGTTGAAATACATTTTACTTACATGACACCTCTACTTTGTTTCTAATATACTGTGAAAAAAATAATCAAAAAATGAACTGTTCTCTCATTTATTTCTGGAGACATTGTGTTAAAAATAACCCCGCCGCGTGGAGGCTGTACGTTACCCTGACTAGCTCTCACTGTGAGTGGTTTACATGTTTCAAGTGGTGTTAAATTTAAGCCACTGAGGGAGATTAAAGTATATCAAGTGGCAATTCTGTAACTTATACTCACAACACAGTCATTGAAAAACATGTATGATAAAATGCTACTTCTATATCTGTTGCATTGGTGAGAACATGTTCACAGGTAACGCCGTTATGTGAATACAAGCACTTATCAGCACTCCAACTTGTGTCTCTGAATTTTTGATGGGCTGTGTACCCTTTAAAAACACTACCTGTTGACGAGCAGGTAGCTTATAACGTAATGGCCTTTTCCGTAAATGTGGACGCATCTGTTCCCGTTAATGGACCTCACAGACTGTTTGGTCACCATTCTCATTCCCAGAACTATAGACTCACAAATGGTCATTTATATTGAAATGGTTTATATGCCATTCTTTTCCTTCATCTGCTGCACCTCATTAGTAACAGTGCTCATGTAAATGGCGCCTGAATAATCTCATTTGCCTCCAGTCTCTTTGTGCTCCACTCCAGTGTAACCCCAGACAGACAGAAATCAGCAAGAAGCCGCTCCTCTCGCGTGGCTCAAATAAGAGCTATTACATGACAAAACCTTCTGTTCACACACTGGAGACTTCAGCCTCAGGCTTTCCATAAAACATGAGCACATTACAATGTCAGGGCAAAGATAATTGCTGGGCAGAGGGATTATCTCCAAGGTGTAAAGAATTAATGAATGCAAAGTATAATGACCTCCATCCAGCTAATGACAAAAAAACACAATCAAGACATATAGTGTGATGTGCTTTACACTAATCAGTGCCCGTATCTGACAAAGTTCCTATCAAAACCAGGCGTCAAAACAAGAAAAACATATATTATTACATCTAAATTATTTCACTCTGTCTCTAACTCACACACAGCAGGGGTATTTAATCAAACCCCTCTAAATTTTAATGCTTCATTATATACTGAACTTTTCCAGTGCATGCATTTTTAAATGAACCATACGTAAGTGCTCTCTGATACTTTAAAATCAGTGATAAATTGACCTCAAGACCAAAAGCAGCTCTAAAGTCACCGCCAATCTTTCGTCACTTGTTTCCTTAATTAAAATGTAGATTTATGTGCTAGCGATAAAACTGGTGCTGCTAATTTTACACTTTCAAACCCCAAATCCAGTAAATGATCTAATATTTCTCATTATGAGAATGTTCCAACATTAATCAACTAATGTCTAGACATTTTAGTAGTTTTATAGTTATTTCATTATTATTACAACATTCTCATTGTGAGGAATATAAGATGCACTGGCTGGATCATGAACTTGCCAAGATATTATTTATTTAGTTATTTCTTTGCTTGTTTGTTTGGTAATTTGTAGGAGAGCAGGGTATACAATTGCAATAAACACCCCCAATCCAAAATATTAGCAAATATATTAAACACTGTCTAATTAAATAAACACTGTCTACATTCTATGTAATATTTCATCCTATATAATACTTTGAAACGCTATGGTTTTGAAGAAACTCACAGATGAAAATGTGAACTTACAATGAAGTACTTAATATATGATGGCCATTTAAGGACCATGCTCAGTCAGCTTAAACACCCTACAGCATCTTAAACAAACTGATACATTCCCAACAACATATTCATAGTGATGCTTTTCCATCTTAGCTCTGTCTTTGTCTGTATTTCCTACTCGTTGGCTGTCCCTGTCCAGTCTCTAGATCATGTTTTCGTTTTGTTCCGCCCTTTCGTCTTGCCTCTCAGGTGTTTCTTGTTCTGTTTCTTTCTGTATTTACACTCCTGCTTGCTCTATTGTAGTAGCTTGGTGTTTTTTCTACTACAGGCCCTGTTTTGTGTTTACTTGTGACATGTTAGTTCTCTTGGCTCTTTTGTTTCATTGCTCTAGTGAAGTCCATGGATTGCAACAAAACCTCAGACTCATACTTGCATCCTGTTTCCTCGTCTCCTTGATTGTTACACACAGCTTTAAGCAGCTTTGTAAAAAATTGGTTAAGGGTGCCAACAAATAGTGAACTGTATTTATACTGTCACAGTTGAATGAGGAGGGTTCAGTATATGGAACTGACATTCCGTAACCCTATAGCACTGTTGTCTAATCCTTTATATACAAATCCCTGACTCGTTAATAATTACACCCCTCAAAATGTATCTATGGCACTGAAGCAACAGCAATGAAAATGGTGGACTCTGTGGAGAAATCTATCAGTCCAGGCTATGAAGGACTTTCCATGAAACCGAACAGTCAATGGGAATGTTTGGTGTTCATCTTAAAACAAGGCTTTTTTCTAACCGAATGGATAATTCACTAAATAAGGTGGTGAAAAGAAAGCCAACTTTAGTTCCCACATATTTGACAAGATTGATAACCACTTTAATTCAACCGGCAAATCAGAGAAGAGCTCATCCAACTGTTCATGAGTTCACCATTAAAAAGGAAAACAGCTCATTTTATTATAGGGCCAAATGATTAGCTTGTAAATGGGTGTGTAAAACTGCAACAGGGCCAACCAAAGTCACACCTTTTATGTAGACATAATTCACTTTTCTATTATTCAATTTAGAAAAACAAAAATAAGAACAAATATCTCTCACACAAATAAGATGCAAGTATAAGTAGTATAATACTTGTAGGGTTATACTTTTATTAACAATAGGCTACATGTGGCAACTGCTGTGTATTACGTTACAAGCAATCAGGTCATAGATTTGCAGTCCAGTCAAATGTACTATTTTTCCTTCCCATATATCCAATCCATTCTAGAATGTTAGCTCGATGTTGATACTGAGTGTAAGGTGCCATCGCTGAGAGTAAGATGTTTCTATATTTATGCATAATTCATGATGTTAACATCTGGAATGTAAGTCTCTCAGAGTGGTTTGATGTGAAAGCTCATTATTGAGAAACGTACCAACTCAGATTTCTTTACAGTGGTAAACCAGATGTCACATTGCCTACAATGCAAAATATAGCCATTTTAATTACTTTCCCAAAGGACCAGGCAAAAGAAAATACAAAATCTGAAAAAATAATTTGCCGTGAAGTCTCTTGCACATCCGATTCCCCACGAATGTGTTTTTAAAAGCTTAGGCAAATTATGAAACAATGTCTTGGACATTAGGCAGCATATTCATAACCCTTTCATGTAATATCTTTTAAAGCTAATAACCACTCTGAATGACTTTGTTTACATATTAACCAGTTAATAAAGCAGACATTATGAAAAAAAAACAGAATTTTTCTTCAATTCTCATGTCTCTCATGTCTACAGACCTTACTTATTAGCTTCATTATGACTAATGAATAATTCATAGTAATTACTGAATACCAAGCCACAGGTTAACATTAAGATTAATAAGCAATCAGTAGGAGGTTAACATATCGCTGCTGTCAGAATGAAACTTCCTATCTCCAAACGGAAAACTTTACTTTTAATGTAAGTCAATGGAACCAGAAGTCATTTTGGGCCATTTTATTTGATCCATTTATCTCGAAATTTACACACAACGTCTACGGCAACAGGTATTTTTCAAGGTTTTGTTCCAATTGTGGCAATATGAAGCACAATGTATATTTTAAAGAGAACAACATCACATGTATCTATTTGCAGTAATACTCCTGACAATACCATGTTCAGAATAATGCAACTTCAATTAATTTGTAATAAACACTGAAATGTATATCATCTGCATGCTGCATTATATAATATATGATATAATATATTAAAAAGCCATGACCATAAAGAAACATACATTGTCTTTCTGCAATCGGTGCTGCATCTCAATGCAGATACGAATAGTGAGCTAGCAGAAAAGCAAAAAGGGCATTTTTGAAGGCAGGCAACCTTCCCTGCCCAGCTCTCAGTGTAAGATAGATTGCCTCTGATACCCCCTACGACTTTCTGCAGAGCTTGATCGAGAGGGTGGAATGAGTCTTTAAGGAAAAAAGCACATGGGCTGCCATGTTCTGAAGCATGCTCCTTCGACCTTTTCAGTTGTTAAAAAAAAAACTCTAAATAGAGGCATTTTTTTTACTTACAGCAAATGATGACACATTATTCACAAAATGGCAAAAGGCATTTTAATTGCATCTGACACCGGTCCTAGGCAACACAGATTCTTCATCTTTTTTTTTTTTTTTTTTTTTTGCAAGCAGGTTGCTCCAAACGTTAAAGAGGTTTTTTTTTAGGCTGTTCAGCCTCTACAAAGGCATTATCATAGACAGAAGTGCTGAAGTGCCCCACTCGGGCAGGTAGAGGTGCATCAATCTGCATGAATATTTGGTTGATGCTGTCAAAACGTCAGCACGCCTGTATTTATAATGATTTCAGCCCAAGCGTTCCAGTCTCCCTCCTGAATACCAAGGCTGTGTATGGAAATGCCACTGTCACGGCTGATTCATCAAGAACATTTAAATCCCAGATCACCCTCCGGCTCTGCATATTAGTTAATATGACTGCTATGTGTGTTTGGCTGTTATGCAACTAAAAGGTTTTTTTTTTGTTTTTATCTCGCATTTTAACACCAAACTCGGTGATGAACAGCTGGAGAGGGAAGAAATGGAGGAAAATAGCTTCCCAACATACGCTGAGCTGAGTAGCGCTACTTGTGCCATCTTTTACACACCGCTGAAAGCGCCGCCTAATCACCTTTTCAACATCCAGAGAGCAAACCTTTTCCTCATCAAGTATCAAAGCAGTGCTGTAGAGGCTAACTCAAAGGAGAGCACCATTAAATACTCTTTGGTCCATTCAGGGATGAGTCTCGTTCCCTATGCTTCGCCAGTAATTGAGATAAAGAGAAAAGTAGGAGCAAAGCTCGAATCCTGGAAACGCCATGATCTTTTATACCTCATTAGAGCTGATGCTCGTAAAGAGAGCCCAAAGCAGCGCAAATGGACGCTGCACTGCGAATCAAAGAAAAGATCTCTCTCTAATGCAGTTCTTGAACACATGCGTATTATAAATACAGCCAAATGTCTTCACTCTGCGCTGGAGGACAAAAAGAACTTTATTTCCTTTTTTTGTTTGGTGTGAGGAGAGAGGGGAAGAGAGCCAAGACATTAAATATTAATCATCATTAGAAGTCACATGTTGCACAGGCTGTGTTCGAATGCATTGTTTAAATTAAATATAGTCTTTTCCCTTTAACTCAGTATGCAATAAGACTTCACTCAGCATGTTGTTAGATACACTATAGGTCCAAAGTTTCATAGCCACATTCTTATCTGCTGTTTCTTCTCATATCAAGGGTATTAGTAAGAAGTCTGCTACAGTCCCAGCTTCTCTTCTTCTGAGAAGGCTTTACACTAGATTGCTGTGAGGGTTTAACTTCATTCAGCCATTATTGAGGAACTGAAGTTGGATGATTAGTTCTAGATCACAAATGCTATTCTAGCACATCCCAAACATACTGTATGGAGCTTCATCATCACTTCAAAAGATGAAGTTTAGCTGCTCCACAGGCCAATGTAGGGGACCTTTATAGCATTACAGCTGACTTAACATTGGAATGACTACAAAACAGTATCATAACCGTAATTCCATTCCTGTTAAAAGTTGCTTTGGGTTAAATAAGACATCCTTTCATTCAAAATCTTCAATAATAGTTCACTTAACATATTGGTACATTATAGATCATTATACATCATTATTGATAAGTTGATAAGAACACCTGCTTATCCAACGCTTCTTCCAACATCAAGCCTATTAGTAGGGAATCTTCAGCTACAGTAACAGCCTCTACTCTTCTAAGAAGACTTTACACTAGGTTTTGAACATTGTCTTGAGGGTTTGATTGCATTTCAGCCACAAGAGGCTTAGTGTAGTCAGGTACTGATGTTGGATGATTAGTTCTGAATCACAAATGACAGTAGCAAATGCCAGAGTACCAATAGTGTCTAGATACCTTTGGACATTCTGTGCAAATGTTTTAGGCAATTGGGGACATTATATTAAAGAAAAGCTATTTTTATAGACAGGAAGCTATTATTTGCTCTGCAAAACACATTTTTTTAAATATTCAAATATTTGAATACAGTAAGTTGTGTTTTAACATATGTGTATTTTACATTAGTTTGTTCACTTGTGTGTTTTCTCCTTGTGGCAACTTAGTATTGTTTGCAGTTATTATATAATACGTGGTTTGACTACTCAGTACTTCATTAAGCTAAATCAGGATTGCTGCTGAATGAGTGGAATAAATTCATGCAATGTCTGAGGCGTCCAGGAGAAATCTGGAACTAAACTTTGTTCTTTGTATTGCATCTATGCTGATTTACATCTGTTGTAATGATACATGGTGTTCTTACTCCTGAAAAAATATATAGTTATTACTAAGATACAGTTTTAAACAATGAGCTTCGGCATAACTTTTGCATGGTCAGGTACTGATGCTGGATGAACAGTTGTGGATCACAAATTCCACTCCAACTCATCCTAAAGGTATTGGATGGAGCTCCGGCAGTTCCACTGATCCAAAGCCAAACGCTGGGGGGCTTTATACCCCTTTAGCCGACGCTTGGGATAGGGCATGGTGACTTTTGGCTCCAGAACAGCCCTATTCTGTTGACAAAGCTTTTCTACAATAAGTGGGCTACTTAACAGTGAGTGGACTAATTAAATAGAGTGTCTGGATACTGTTGGGCACAGTAGTGTATGGACAACAGCAGTCATTTCATTTCCATGACCAGTTTATTTCTGATATTTTGACAGCTATACAATGAAATGAATAAAACATCCCATTTCCTCTCTAATTCAAACAATAATGCTAATGCAACATTAGAGTGGTCAGTGGTCTTTCTGTGTTCAGCATGCTGTTAAGTGAGAAGAATTCAAAAGAACACGGAACTTGTTAGATCCTCTTTAACTGCTCTCGGTATGAATTGCCTGTGCAGGAAAATACTCATCTACTGGACTGAGAAGTGCTGGGGGTGCTGCATATGCGCCACTGATAACCATTATTTCTCTCCCTTTCAGAAGCAGAGAGAACGACGTCCCATTACAAAAGGCTGAAACCATAAATGCAACGAGCCCTTATGCATATAGTCCTCCTCCAGTGTTGTGAGGAACAGCATTTAAGATGCTTAAATTGAGCTCTTACCGTAAACCATGCCCCTCGAGCTGCCATGAATATTTCCCCGCGATCATTTGCCCCATTTGAAAAGGCTACGAGTACCCACTGCCCCCCAGCACTGCGCAGTCTCCTGCCACCCTTCCGCAGTTTGAAGTGCTTTCGGCTCTCGTTCAGACCGTTTACTGCAACCTCCTAAGATTAGTGGCGACCCCGATGTCTAAGCCCTTCAAGAAGAGCGCCTGTTTGTTTTTTTTCCATGTGTTGCCAAGGCAATGGCCTGCACGAGGCAGGGTCGCCAAGACAGAGAGCACAGCAGGGAAATAAGCAGCGAGTCTTTGCTCTTAAAAAGCTCCTGACGCACCATGCTGCGAGCCCCAGTTATGCTACAGGATAAAGGCATGTTCTGCCTGTGTGGCCGCTGGGGCGAGAAGTGTGGCGGCAGCCGATTTGAAGTAATCCTATTTGTGGTTGTGTGACACTTGTAAACTTGCGCTGTTGTTTGACGTGACGGTACACCTTGCTGCTGAAAATCCAGAATGTGCTTTTTTTCCAAACGCTGAATGACGTTTCTGGCACTGTAGTGGTGTAAATAAGCGAAACGGGGAGGGAAAGAAAAAAAAAATGTTGACATGTCTCTTATTTATTGACAGCCCCTGACTGACTGAAAGCATGGCCTGTACGTTCGGAAACGAATGCGTGAGCGTGTTTTTCTCCCTGCGTTTCGATTCCCAGAGACGCTGCCGCTCGCAGATGTTCTTTGATATTCATGAACAACTGCCTGTGGTGGATGTTAGCAATAGCACTCACTTTCATCTCCCCCCCCATGGCACTTCCTCAAGTGTCTCCCGGCATACCGCTCCAACAACAGATCCCAGGCAGTGCACGGAGCAGGAGCATAATGCTCCATTCAGCAGCCCTGAAAAAGGCCTAAACCTTGCCTCTTCATCTGCAACAAATGGAGACATCAATCCCCCGGACTGCTTTGAGAAATCTTTGTGCTTTTCGTGTCCCTGACACCCCCTTAAAATTAATGCCATTTAGGCTAATAGGATGAAATGTGCACTGCGGTGATGAAGGTTTTCAGCAGGGCTTGAACCGTGTTTGAGGAAGGGCGTCTATTTTCTTTTCTAGATTAGTCGGCGCTAGTCTGCGCTGGTGAATGCGCAGAAATAGATAAAATGGCCTAATGACTTCGGACAAATTATAGATACGTGCCTCCTTTGAGTCGCGGGCTTTCTGCGAGACCTGAGATAAGCCGGACAGACTGCTTCTCCCACTGGGCACAGTGTGCTCAGCACCGACTGAGTGTATGATTATGATTATGAGAGAAGCGCTAGCATCCTATTTATACATCGATTCTCCACAGTGCCTTCCCATTTTTGCGTCAAGTCTACAATCCAAAATGAAGATGACACCTCCAATTTCTTCTTTTCTTCAACAGCCATTATCATTTCATTGAGGAGACACCACATTTTTCGAAAAGAGCCGGGCCGAGGGCTCCCTTTCATGGAGCCGAAAGAAGAAAAAAAAAAATGACCCAGTCAATCAACTGATAATGGACACTTAATGGTTCCAATTAAACAATCATTTGCTCTCTCTCTGCCTTGTCTGAGAGCTGCATGTGATAAAAAAAAAAGAAAAAAAAAAAGAAAAAAGCTACCAAGTTTCAACTAGCACTGTTTAAAGTAGGGGTGGCAAACAGTTTGAGCCCCAGCGATCATTATCAGGAGTGCAGGCTAAGTTAGAGCAGGCGTACCCGGCACCCATCCTGCGGTGTCACTGAGCAAAGGCTTTGAAGTCTTACTTCTGATGTGTGCAAATCTCAGGGGGTCCGAGCATCTGCCTGCCTCTCCCACCGCATCTGCGCTGGAGCCTTTGTACCTCAGACACCTGCAGCAAGAGCCGCAGAGGTGCCACCGCACTTACCTCGCTCGCCCTCGCTATTCGGAACCGCCTGACAACACCCTCCACGAAGAAGAAAACAAAAACACGGCGCTCAAGTCGCAGCACGGAAAAGAAAAAATTACAGGAGCCTCCATGCAAACAGACAAACAGCAATTTACCAACACAATCAGACTCAAGCACCACCTGGCAGGCGTGTGAACTGCTTGGGCTCTGGAATCAGACGGCATTGTGGAATATAGTAAAACACCAGCGATTGTAATCTCTCGAGCGCAAACGCCGCCAATCCATCTTAAAAAAGCGGAAAAGCCTGACTGCTTGAGTGCACACACGCATTCGTTATGCATTCCCAAATCCGCACCCACATGCTTTAGTCTTAATGCCACCTCTGCTCATGTTGGGTTCGGAATCTGATTTCGCACGTTGGGCTGTTCGATCGGATCGTCGCTGCCAATGCTGGCAACAAGAAAACGTCTCAGTAATTCATGTGGAAATCTCTTTCTTTTGGGAAATAATTGCCTCGCTTCCGTTATTGTCAACACAGTGAGGAACTTCAGCTGCCAAGTCTGAGATCCATATCCCGAGTCATCGTTCCTTTTTGCTGAAGGAGGCAACGTAGCTGACGGTGCCATGTTAGATTACGATCAGTGGTGAAGCACAAGGAGCCATAGCCTAGGACGTGCTGTCTGAAATGATCTCAGGCGGCCCCCTATAATCCACCCTGATCCGGCAAACTTTTCCAAAGACGCTGTAATGTGTTCCAATCATGCAATCCGTACACACGGAGCCGTTTCCAAGGTCTAGGCTTTTTTATGCTTTACAGCACATTTCATTAGTCGTCCCGCCAGAAAAGAAAAAAAAAAAGTGTAAAGGAGATTTTTTCATTTGCACTCATCACACACCATCCCTTTACTCAGAGCAGTTAGCTGATCGAGAGCTTTCCAGCAGCCCACTCTGCTGTTTTTTTCACAGGCAAATGAAGTGAGAACATTGTTGTTTTTTTTTTTGTGGCAATGTTTAATCGTCAGTGCCCTTGGGCTCTGGTGAAAGCCAGCACTGAAACACCTGCTTGTGTTAATCACCTCATCTCACCTCCACAAATCAGGCAGAGAAACTTTGCCGGTTCATTAGTGCAAGTGCTGGCTGAATAATGTCTCCATCCTGTCAATGTGGCTAATGGAAAACTGTATCAGGCAAACATGAAGCTTAATGCATCTGCAGATATTGGTCCTATTTGAGTTATTCATTGCCACGCAGCCAAACGGTAGATTACAACACATCCCCCGCTTCTCCAGCGCGGTGGCAGGTTACAGGTGATGGAAATAAAGCCTGAATTCCAGCGGCAAGAGTGACTCAGTCTGAATGAGGTGCTTTCAACAGTGTTATTAAGATTTTGTTACTGCACCCCTTCCTTTTAAACTTTGGCCCAGACCTTAAAGTGGATAGAAGATCAAATACGAGCAGGCAGAACTAAAGCTCACAGGTCATACCGACTTCTTCCAAAAATACATGGTGAAAGATGTTGAAAAGAAACCCAAGAGAGGTCACTAAGCAGAAAAGCAGGACCTTTCGACATGATCTCCTAACATCTATCAGTTCAGAAAACATTGCTTATTAGTATAGCTAATCATGGACCAATGGCCCCACAGATGTGAATCCTTATTTCACAAACCTGCTTGGCTTAAAAGAAGTGAGTACATAAACAAAACATAAATAACTTTACCAAGATCATTTGAATTCAAAGCTGACTCCCATCTGAAATCTGACCGCTCCTCTTAAAGAAGAGGTGGCTTCACACTGACATGAAATTACCACCCATGTACCTCAGATCAGAAGATGAAATGCCCGCAAACAGTGCTTCAGGCAATTTGTGCAGCAGCGCATGTACGTCAGCTGGCTTTAACATTTCTGTTTGAATCTGCATGTGCGGTAAATGAAACATCGCTTAAGTGGTAAACACTCGGCCCCATTTGAACTCGTTATATCTACATATGTAACAAATAAATTAATAACGTCTGTGAGACATATTGAACATTAAAGGGACTTCCATGCTGACAGCCTGCCCACCTGCTTCGCTAATTCTTTACTGAAAAATGACCTAGCAGACTAACTAAGTGCGGTCCTAACAATTCCATGATGACATATGATATTTTATTGATGGAAAATCATTGCCTCTTATGGCACACAAATTTAATTTGACATTTTTAATTTAATTTGACATTGAATTTGGCAGTCAGTAGGCCGAAAAGCAGGAAGCAGACGCAAAGCCCACACGTGGCGCACAGATACACTTCTGTCAAGCTGACTTTCTGGAGAACTGGGAGGGGATGGTAATTGAACATACTGCAGGCAAGTCACTGCAGTCATTTCTGAGAACTGATTTTCAGTTTCCTTATGGATGGGGGGGGGTGGGGTGGCTCAGGGGGTTTGAGAAAGAAAGAAAGAAAGAAAGGGAAATATAGACAGAAAAAGAGATGGGGGAGTTGGGGGGAGGGGTGGTACAGACGTCTGTCCCTGAAAATGAACAGTTTTTTAAAGAAGCTGTTTGTAAATGAGACGTTTTTCACAGTAGCCATAAAATGCAATTTCATCTTGTTTTGGAAGTCCTGTTTTTTTATATAATGTTTATGAAGCACCTTTTCACCTGTGTATGTATGTGAGCGAGCAAATCAACATTTATAAAAGTTTTTCTCGTTGTATTTAAATGCTAGTTGTTTTTTATTGTGGCTGTCAAACATCACTCAGTCTCTCATCTTCTAAACCACATATTCTTCTGGGTCACAGGGGCTGCGGGTGCTGGAGCCCCTCTCAGCACTAATTGGGCGGAAGGCAGGAAACAGCCTGGACAGGCAGACATACAGACATACACATTCACACCTAGAAGCACTTTAGTGCCTCCAGTTCACCTGACCGCCTGTCTTTGGACTGTGGAGGACAAAAGTCATGCAGACACGGGGAGAACTCCCCACGCAGAAAAGACCCTGGTGGCTGGGAGGGGGAATTGAACCCTGGCCCTTCCTGCTGTGAGACAACACTACAGTGCCACAGTTGGACACGATCTCAAGATATCAAGAAACCTGCAACTGTATAGTCTGTTTTATCTCAGCACAGCCGTCTTTATCGGAAGGTATGTTGAGTCACAGTCTACATTTTATACCAGGAAAGCTGATGGTGTTATGATAACAGTGTTACTAGGAAAATGTTTTATTAGATTATCTTAAGTACAAATATTTCGGTTGATTTTCATTCCAGCTGTGGAAGGGCGTGTAGGGAAGAAAGTTCTGTATCAACTACAGGTTCTTCACAGAACAAAACGATCTGAATGGGAACCTTTTTTAAAGAGTGTGTCCAGAAAAAAAAGAGGGAGATAACGAGAGAGAGAGAGAGAGAGAGAGAGAAGACGAGAGAGATACAGGAAGAGACAGAAGGAGAGATGTGACTCACCGCTCTTGCACACTGGGCAGCATTGGTCAGGCTCATACTCTGGATCCACACACTCTGTCTGTGGGCAAGCCGAGACCGAACACAAAACCTCCCCACTGGGCTCACACCGACACTTCTCACAAGGAGACACCTAAAGACACACACACACACATAGCAGTGCACATACACACACAGTAAAAAATTACACAGTGAAGTCAAACACAGTGGACCGCAAACCAAACAGAAGAGTGGATATGAAGAAAGTCCATTTTCTTTTATACAGTCTTAAAAATAGATGGGCTTATAGAGGGCTCATATTCTACCTTCCTCCTGTATTTAAGGAGTTTCTTTAGTATCGTTTATGTGGGTTTATGTACCAAAATCAGTTAGAATCTTTATATTATACAATTACTTTCCAACCTCTCGTTGTTCCTCAGAATTAAATAGGCTGTTTGTTACTAAAAGAGTAAGAATGTATTAATACACTTGAGTATTAAAGTTTTGAGTATTTATGATAAAAACACAGTATCAATCATAATTAATAGATTACGTTTAAATATTGGTGGCAGCCAGTGGTTCAGTTTTCTGGTGTTTAAAACTTTAACTGCTAGATAGTAGTGTTGTCTATCTATAGCCATTCCACTCCACCACTCCAATGTAAACATGTAGCGTAAGGGCGCTATCACCACTATCATTAGGATTTGCACACCTATGTATGTTTTGTGGAGTGTTTTTATTTTCTGGTAGTATCACAACATATTGCCTTTCTTACAATTTCACACTACATTGCAATACATCTAATCATAACCCCTGTAACATTCTACATACTGTATTGCCAAGTTCTTACGGATACACAGCCCTATTTATTTAGACCTGCAAGTCTGATTAATGTAAATGCACTCTGTTTTGATTGGCTACCTCATTTAAAACAGCAGTTTTTTGGGCTGAAAGGTTCCTTACAAGTGTAGCATGAGCGTCAGGGCTAGTCTACTGAGGCTGGGAATACATGTATATGTGTCATTTTTTTGACATCACAAGAACAGTACCCTTTAATAATGTTCACATACTACATCACACTGTTCTATTTCAAAAAAGCGAGGAAGATTTCCATTTCATTTAATGGGCCCCTTAAACGGATCTTAGATTGGACGGACGTGTCTAGGAAAAGCTTTTAATTGGCAAGGAATCTTTACTTAATGTGAAGGTTCCCTAAACCCTAAAAAGCCTGCTCACTCTCACATCTTAATTACACAATTTGTTCATTGAAAGGTTCTTCAGGGAATTAGAATTGGTTCTTCTACAACATCTTTCCCCACGCCTTTTATTTGAATGGTCTTCAATGACAAAGAACCTAATTCTTCCTGCCTGACAAATCCGGAGGCTCCCTGTCACGCAGAGGTTTGCTGATGCGTTCGTGTGGCACAGTGCTGCGACTTAATGCCCCAGAAAGCAGTGAGCACGCATACTGTAAGGTTACGCTCACTGCCTCCTCTTGGTCTCTGGGCGCAAAACACACTAGGCTTGTAGGCTCGCAGCATTCGTGAAAAAAAAAAGAAAAAAAAAAGAACTGAATTCTCACAGTATCCTGCCGTGAGAGCTCTCAGGAGACTATCTCTCAGAACAGAGCACAGAATGCCACTCAATTCCTGCCTAAACAAACAACATTTATTCATTGGATCGTTTAGACTAGAACTGGCAACGAGTCTGGGCCCTCGTCTATTGATGGAAGCTTCATAAATAGGCACAGAGGTATGAGCAGCTATCATCACCACCTCTCCAGCCATAAAACACGCTCGCCCTGCCTACCCTGCTCCCCTCACAAGGCAGCCCTGCAGGGTCTAAACAGATATTATGCTGGACTTGGTACTCGCTGCCAAGACTCTAATTGTTAAGGTTGCCTTCTGCATATGCAATAGGTTCAGCTGAGCGGGAACACTAAATCCAGCTAGTCAGTACCACTCTTAGTAAATAGTGCTAATGCTGACTTTGGCGATAATAAATGTCTCCGCTTGCCGCAGAGCCGTTGTAGTGTGGAGGTCTCCGATGACAAAGAGAAAGCAGAGATGCGCATGCAAAGCAGGAGCACGGAAATGAGCGGCGGAATTACAATAGGTAAAACAACAAACAGCTCTCCAGCAGTGCAGGGTTCAAAAGGAATTATTTGTAAACTTACTGCTGCTTCAAGCCGGATGACACAAGTTGTGCATCGGAAGGAGGCTTGCGACTAATCAACGAGCGCATCATGATCAACACCATAAATGGCTGTTATTTGCATCCAGGCAGCAGCTCGGGCTTGCACAACAAGCACCTTAGATCACATAACTCTAGGCAAAACAGTGAGGATATCTTGGTATGGGGCTGCTCCCAGTGCAGGGACTTCATGGACCAGAAACTCTCACTGATTCTGTGATCTGTTCTGTTCGGATTGGTTCCTTCATCTGTACCCCATCAAAAAAGCAATCTGGGCTAAAATGTTCCTTATAACGTTAGCATCAGTGAGCAGGCCTGACTTGCTGAAGGCTGAATTGGTAGATATATCATAACCATAGCCTGTATCTCCAAAATGGTGTGACCAGAAATTTTGTAAGTAGTTTTGGGCCATTCATCACAAAATTTACACACAACGCAAAGGGCGGCGAACATGTTCAATCTATGATATAAAAAAAGGAAGCAATGAAAATTAGAGGTTTTGCTCCAATAGTACTGAAACACTGAATTCTAAACTCCATTGAGGATTTTTCTCCTGCTGTGTGGGCTCTTTACCTGGCTAGTGGTTTGAACTAATGTGTGCTATCTGCATAAAGGCAGCAGTGCAGAATCATTTGAACAAGGAACTGAACAACCAACTGTTCCTCAGGCACCTTAATACAGGCAAGTGCACTCACTGCCCCCTAGTAAGTGTGTTCACTAGTGTGTGTGTGTGCTTGGGTGTTTTATTGCAGAGGTCAAATGCCTGCGTGAGCAAGCACAAATGGTCAAAGAGTGGTCCTATATTCTATATTCACTGAAGGAACACCTTTTGGATCACACAACAGCGAGCAAAACAATGAGCATATCTAGTTATAGGGCTGCTCCCAGTAGAGGGGAACAGGCTCAGAAACTATCAGAGATCCTGTGATTGAGACCGAGACCTGAAAAAGGTAAGAGCAAGAAAAAAAAACCGAATGCGAACTCATTTTTTTGCTCTACTGCAATCAATACAGAATCAAGATATGATGTGCACATATTAGATTATTTCGACTTGACAGAAGAGTCCACTAGAGCACAAAAATTCAATTCAACTATGTGATGAACAGAGGCTATGGGAACAGAGGT
Organism: Megaleporinus macrocephalus; assembly: GCA_021613375.1. NCBI lineage: Eukaryota > Metazoa > Chordata > Actinopteri > Characiformes > Anostomidae > Megaleporinus > Megaleporinus macrocephalus. The sequence goes on from CM038706.1 coordinate 20,024,266, forward strand.
CCAAAGTGAATGGCAATTTCACCTGCCACTTTTTGTCTGACACAAAATAAAACCATAGGCTAATGGCAGAGCTGCATAACAACTGTATATGAATATCATATGACAACTGTAAATTGCTGTTATTATGATAAATGATGCCACAATATGCTTTTCTGAGCATATCATGGAGAACATGAGTACTTCCCAACTGCATGCTTGATAACAAAGAGAGAGTAATAAGGCCTGATTAACTGTATTTAGTGTAGCCCAGTATGAAGACGCTCAGTAGAAATCACTGTATTCATTTTTTTATCTTATATTTTAAATATGTGACAACTTTCTTTGTTTCAGAAAAAATAGATAAATCAGAACATGATGACACGACGTGAAGCACTGCAATATTACCCACCTCTGATATACGGTATCACTAACAATGATACACTCTAAAAACGTTCTTAAATAGCCTTTAGGGGGCAAAATATTTTGTAATTACACTGAGGCACTGAGGTTTTTAAACTTTAAAAAGGTTCACATTTTTAATATTTCACAGTCAAGTGGCACTTTATGGCACAAAAAGAGCCTCTTCACTGGCAGCGCTCCAAAAAAACCTTTTTGGCACCCTTAATTTTAAGAGTGTAGCTCATGCAGTACAAATATAGTTAATAATAATGGACGGCGATGTAAAAAATAACAGGTCTAAATGTCTATAAAAGACGTGTTTATCATAGCAGTGAATATGGCCTGACCTTAAACTCCTCCAGCGAGGCGTACGTCTTTCCTCGGAATTCACAGTAGTTCTTCTTCTCCTTACACTGTGGGCAGCACTGGCTGGTGTCCACGCGCAGGCAGCGTGGATGGACTTTCGGACACTCGGGCTGGTCACACAGGGGTCCCTCGTCCGTGCACAGGCAGGGGCACGTGGAGGGTCCTGGGGTGAACTTCTCCCCGATGGCGAACACAAACCCCGTCTCGTCCATGCAGCCATTGCCCCTGTAATCAGGGTACGCATACTCGTCGATGGCGTCCAGCGAGGCGTTGGCCTCCCCTGTGGGGCCTTCGTCTGTCTGCTTCACTGAGTCCTGCTCACTCCAGACCTCCTGTGTCTTTCCCTGAGGTTTGGCTCCTCGCCGCAGGGGGCTCCAGCTGGGTCTGGCTTTGCCGCCGCTGGTCTTGTTGCCTCCTCTTGACCCGTCCAGTCCCAGATTATTGATCTCCTCGAGGCGCTGCTGGGCGCTGGGGTTCGGCATGCCCTCCTTCGCGTGTGTCAGGACCCGCTCCAGACGCTCCCTCTCGCCAGCCTCGGGCACCGGCACGATGGGACTGCCCCATGCGCTCGTCAGCAAGAGCCAGGTTATAAAGATAAGTCCTGTTGTCATGGCAATGGAGCGCAGCATCTCTCCTCCCCACCACCTGCACGGTGGGATGACACCTGGGCTCACATAACACTCCTCAGAGGACGAGCAACGGCCGGGCCCATCTGCAGCAAGATAAAGACTTCAGCTAGTCTCCATTTTAAAACAATCATTCAAAATGAAACATGGAGCGACCTGGCACGACGGACAGCGCCTACGCTAATGGAATTCCAACAGGTCTGCTACGGCACCGTTCAGCAAGACCAGCAAAAACATTTGGCCAAAATCAATAACACGATAAACGCATAAAGACCGAAGCATTACCCAACTTCAAAGAGCACTCTCCGAGGTAATATAGTGCCCTCATTTAAAAACACCTTTCATCGATTCTGCTGTCCGCTTCAGGATGATTGGGCTTGTGCCACCTAAGATTGTTTCTGCCCATTTCCTTTTCTGTGGGCACACACAAGTTGGGAGCAGCTGGAAACGTGTGAAACCCCCCCACTGCACAAAGTGCAGTCACACATGGCCAAAGCAATACAGACAGCAATCTTCCAGTCGCACCTCCACACACCAGTGATGGACACAAAAGCAAATTGCTTCAAGGATTGAGGGTGGAATCATCAGCGCCTCAAACCCTCGCACCAATTATCTCCCCTCTTCCCTGGCCAGTCATGCACAGTCAATCCATTAAATTAAAACCGGTTAAACGATGGGCACAGAGGTTAATCGAGAAATGGATCTGAACCAAGCTCAGCCAAAGGTGATCAAAAAAGACAAGAAATTGCCATTTCTCGCAGGTGGCACAGCTGGATCAACCGCCTCACATATTCATACACGGACACCCTGCATTCAGATCTGAAAAGGAAAGTTTCTGGAGAAATGGAAGAAAGAATGGAGGAACAGAGCCTGTTGATGCAGCAGAGAGGCTTCAGAGCATTGCCTAAGCACTTCTTCCAGCACATCAGAGCAGCAGCTTCTTCAGCAGCACAAAACATCACAACACGCTCCTCTCTCTATCACAGGCTGGAGAGACTCCAGCGTTAAAAAGAAAATTGCATGTAAATCAACCTGCCAATATACTTTGGGGAGCTCGCCAGTAGACTTTACATGCACAGAGCAACAGAGCGCTAGTTACTGGTGCTGTGTGGTGCTTCGAGCAGGCTCTTCTGCGAGCACACAGGGCTGTTTCATCCGCATCTTTCTCCAGCCCTCAGCAGTGGGCGTGCTAAAACGCGGAGACTTTGTCGAAACTAAAGCGCTAAACGGCGGATATCAGTGCAATCATGTGTTGTTACTCTCCCCTGCGCTCTCTAATCCATCTGTTCCTGCTACTTATGCAGCTCCCGGCGTCCGTCCGCCATACCTCCAACTTTATCCTGTCTTTAAGAAACGCGTTAAAATTCTCCACAGAGCCCGCATCACTAGGACATCTGGATCTCGCAAGCCGTACCTGTGCGTCTCCGCCGAGGTCTCAAAGTTCTTATCTTCCGAAGACCGCTCAGCTGAACGCAGAGAGGCGAGGCTCAGACGCACGCGCTGGAGATCAGGCTCTCCATAACCCGCTGGCCGCGAAGGCTGCTCCGCCGCTGCGCTGCGCCGCTCCGCCGAGCTGAGCTGAGCTGAGCTGAGCTGAGCCGAGCCGAGCTGAGAGGAGTGGCCGGGTGGCCGAAAGCGCTCACTTTTGCTTTGGTGCCAGAAAAACCTCAGCGCGGTGACGTCACACAGCGGGGAGTTGGAGGCAAGAAACATCAGCGTGAGACCTTCTAATGACCAGCAGGGGGCGTCGTCTCTTATCGCAAGCACTAGTGGGGAAACTTGGGAGTAGTTCGCGGCCCCCGGGTTGCTGGCTGACCCAACCTGAGCACAAGACAGGGTGAAGCGCGGCGGGCGTTTCCAGATGTGGTGCACATGCACATCGTCCTTTAAAGTCAACATCAAAGACTTTACGTGGTCATTTTAAAGGGATTCGGTTCATTAAGTCAAGTCACGTTCGCGTGATGTAAAAAGTCGCTCTGAGTCTTTTGGGGTGAAATGATTTATTAAAGAGAATCCCAGCCGCTCTGATTTCTTTATAATAGCGGTGATGGGAACTAGGAGTCTTCATGTCTGCAACGCAAATGTAGGAACCTTAAGTACAATTCAAAGTGAGCCATGATACGCCTTCCGAGTAAATAAGCAAATACTGCAGTGTTTAACATAATCAGCTGGCAACAATTCTTTTAACCCTAACTGATACAGTGAGTAGCTTCTAATTTATTAAACCACTATATTGAAAGATGAATATGAGACTGTGTTTCACATGGGTCCGATTATTGGCCTGCACCGAGCAAAGAAAACAGCTAGTGAGACTGAGCTGCAATTACTGGAAATGGGTTAAAAACTGTCCAACACAATATTAAAACCTAGAATAATGATGAATCCTCAGCTTTGCAGAAGAAATGTTTGGAGACCAACTAAATGTTTGGTTGAATGATGTGATCAATGCATCCATCAAGTGCATAGTACCCAGAGTATAAGCCTCTGGAGGCAGTGTTATGTTCTGGGGTTACTTAAATTGGTCAGGACTTATGTGGCAATAAACTGAAATCAAGTGTCTGCCTGAATGTACTGCATGACCAGGTCATCCCATCGATGGACCCTGCCACGGGCACATTCCAGGGTGACAATACCAAGAAGATTTATTGGCTCAGGGAGCATAAGGAATCATTTTCACACATGAATTGGCCTCCACAGAGTCCTGACCTTAACCTTATTGAAAGTTTTGGGGATGTGCTGGAGAAGACTTTACAGAGTGGTTTGACTCCCCTGTCTCAGCCCAAAATAACCACAACTCTGGACAGAAAACAATGATGTTGTGAAGCTTGTGGAAACAATGCCTGCTTCCTATCACCACAGCGATGAACCATTCTGACTCTGTTTATGTGTCTAGAACATATAACATTTCATAGTAAACCACTATGTTTGCGTTTCAATTGACTGGAATATGCAGCCACTGTGATAAATCAGTGGAAATCCTTTTTAAGCACAATTCTTCATAGCATACCATTCCATACCACATTTTTTCACATAGTTTTTGATTGGAGAGCAGTGATTTTTGCTGCCCTGTGGAATGTCTAGCGAGTTTTTATGTAACCGTGCACCAGTGGGCATTAAAAAAATATTATCCTATTACCTTATGTTTCATCCCCTGACCCCCACTTATTATTCAGACTGCTCAGCTAGTTCAGAGACAGAAATTACTCACAGCAGGAATGGAACATAAATTGTGATTTCTGATTTACCTTGACTTTTACCCAGCGTTTCAGTTTTTTATATTTATAATTAAATCCCTAATATCTTATCTGAGTCATTCAGAGTGAATTGATATAAAATTGTTCATTGTACAGAAACCTGCCTGCTTAGATTTCTATACAGTGGAGGCGATAAGACCCAGGAGTTTACAACACTAATATAATTTTATATATATATATGTTTTGTTTTATCTAAAACCTCCAGCCAGGCTGCTAGTCTTCTGAGTTTATATATGTAGTCCTGATAACGGCTAAATATTGGTAAATATGAAAAAGAGAATTTTCTTTGGGGGCACATACCTTTTCACCCTACACATTTATATTTTATATTAGTTGTAAGCACCCCATTGAATGTTTTGCAGCCAAAAGCTCTTTGCAAAACTGTCAAAATACCATGGTAACTATTTTGTGCAAGAACATTTTTAGTAGTTTTCTTTAGATAGCTTCCAGGATTGTTAATCTCTCAGGCGTCTGGTTGCTCTCAAAACTGTTGTTTACAATTCAGAGTCTGCATGTTTCTCTAGAACAAAGCATTTCACAGCAATCCACTATAAAGGACTTTGTTTATATCTTAATAAATAAATCATGCAGAAGTTTTGCAGAATAGGTTCCTGTTTAAAAGCAATATCACATACACATCTTTATCAGTTATTCTACAGTAGTTGATACTTATGTCTTTTTGGTGTTTTTAACTCTGGAGCCAAGAGGCTAGCGTAGCTGTCGTGTAGTGGAAGCTTATGTCTTATAAATCAGCATTATGCAAACTGCATACTTACCTATTTACCTCAAACTGTATTCTGTTGTAATCTCAAATAGACTTTCTTCAGAGGTTTCTGGCTCTGACACACTGCTAATGTGTGTTGATTCAGTTTTTCAGACACAGTGCTAATTAGAAATAATACTAATTAGCGTGCATAAGCTTTTATTACTTGTTAGGTACATTAACCTTGTAGCTCCAGGCCAAAACTCCAGAATGTTTCTGATTCCAAACATACTACTTTTTGGGGTAAGGCAAAAACTATGTACATCAGAACTTTCATTGGCTTATTTCTTTCAGGATCTAACTTCAATATGTATTCCACTCTGTATATGAGTTCTGTGATGGACTGGCAGTCTGTCCAGAGTGTTTTATGCCTTCTGCCCAATAAGAGCTGGAATAGGCTGAGTGAGTGTATATGAGTCACTCTGGATGTTCTGATGTGAAAGGGTTTGTTGTATAATGACTAGCAGACTTGGATTTCTTTACAGTGGTGCTAATAGTAACCAGGGTTTGTGGTGTTTACAACACAAATATAGCCATTTTATTTACTGTACAAAACCACCAGTGAACCTCGACAAAGTTATTATATGTTGATAATAAAAAATGATAAAAATAGTGATAATTCTCATGACAACACACTGGGGACACACCCACATAATACCTTTCAGTGATAGACGTTTGGTTCCTATCACCACTACTGTAAACAATTTTGACACAGTTTCTCTAGAACACATCTTAACAGGTTAATTATGGATAAACATTGAAAAAGCAGTGGAAAAGTCTTTTAGGAAGCTGCCATCTCCTTCCCCAAGAGTTGATGAACTCAGGGGCGATTTACTGCATGGACCTACACCTGGGCTGAAACTCATGGACCCCATAATTCAGAGTCTCTTGTTGGTAATTTTATTTCTTTATTTCTTTATTTCTTTCTTTATTTATTTATTTCTTTATTTAGGTAGTTTAATGAGATTTTTTTCATCTACCTAGAGTGAAAACAGGCATGTCCATTCAAATACAGAGAGAATATTTAACAAAATGTCTTTTTTTAGATTTTAGAATTTGGATACATTTTATTTTCTGTGAGTGCTGGAACTGTATCCATCAGTCCAAGCTCTACCTGCACTGCACAGCATCTGTTGCTATGTTGCTTTACATCATGCTCAGTTTGTTATCAGCACTGGTGCATGTGTAAAAGTGGGATTCTGAGATGTATTAGCTTTTACTGTAATGATTATAAGAGTTTTTGTGAATTGGGTATCTATCCACACTGCTGTTTTACTACAAAGTCTGAAATGGGTTTAAATCAAAGCAAATATCTAGGGTTAGTAAGACATGAATATCAACATTATTCATTTTTATGTGTGTTATAGGGGTTGGGTACATGCTGAGCTCTATAAAACAAATATTGTCAACATTGCAATAACAAATCACATCTGTAGTGCTGGTATTGCTAGCGTGCCATTTATCATAAAAACTGACTGAATTGCCCTTTAAGTTGGTGCTGCGGCTTTACCTACAATAATCTCAGGCTTTTGAGGTTTTGTTTTTGTTGTTTTATCATCTTTGCACATCTCATGTGTCTTGTTGTATCTCAGTTGTATTGTATTTTGGGGGCTGTATATTTGGACATTGTGTATACCAAGCTGGGCTACACACTTTTTCACAGTCCTGCCCTGTAGTCTATCACTGCCCATTACAATGGTTCAAACGTCACAGACCTCAAGCCAGATTGTTTTGGTGAGTGATGGTTTTACCAGGTAAACTGTACCACACATCACTGGAGAAGTGTCATGGGGAAGACAGCAAACACATATGAGCCTAGAAGTTCATCAAAGGTCCAGTGCAAATGATAAACCTTGACCAACTATGGCTGCTAGTGGTTTGATGAGATTTGGTGAGATTGAAACTTCAGTTTGCAGTAAATTTTCCGTTTCATCTCAAATGGTGTAGCAGTTACAGGCGTCAGAATGCAACTGCAGCACTGTTTAAGGTAGAGGGTAGAGGTTGTAGATCTATAAGGAAAACCTCTACCATCTAACGGCACCTGCTGATATTAAAGAGTTCACACAAATAATTTCTTACAATGTAGAAGGTCAGATAGAATAATGACAAACGTTATTTGAATATTTGCTTCAAATAGAAGAAGGTTTTATTTAAAATGTTTTTAAAAATAAGAAAATATTTTAGAAAGGCATGCAAATATACATGCAAATGAAGATCTTCTTTCTGAAAGTGGTGATGAGCCCAACACGGACACTGACACCTCCCACCAGACAGGACAGAAGTGGCAGATCTATGGAGAGCAGCTCTACCACCTCACTGCCACCTGCTACTTATAAAGATTTTACAGAAATCATTCTTGTGTAAAAGCCAATTTCTGCCACTGAATAGAAAATGCAGCCAATGCAAGTCATAATAATAATAATAAACTTTCCCATAATCATGATCAAGCGTTATTGCAATCTCCGAACAACGCAATCTCCGAAAAAGGTCATTTCATAATTATAAGTTAGTATCTTATAACTATGACTTGCTATATCACAAGAATAAGATAGCATTTCATAATTATGACAGTATTTTCTAAGAATGACTGTATTTTTAGCATAATTATGACTTGCTATCTCATAATAATACAATAATATCTGACTTATTATCTTAAAAGCATGGCTTGCTATCTCATAATTAAGACTTTTTCATAACTTTGAATTGTTATCTTATAATAGTAAGTTAGTATCTCATAAGAACCTTATATCTCATATTTAGGATGTAGCATCTCATAATAACGCCCTAAAGAAAGCTTCCCAATATTATATGACATATCATATAGGCCTTTTTTCTGAGTGGCAGAGACAGGCTTGCCATCTTCCCGCTCTGAAAAGAGCTTAGACAAAGTAATGACAGAAAGACAAAATCATGATTTGAGTGGAAACCTGATGTAGACGTTTTGTTTGAGTCAGTATTCATTTGATTAGGAAATGGTGTGTTTCAGACTGTGTGAGAGTGTTGTGAGGTAAACAAAATGCAAATGCAAGCGAAGATCTTCTTGAAAGTGAAGAAGAACACAGTCTGACACTTTCTGATATAAACACTGACACTTCCCACCTGCCAGTAAAAAGTGATAGATTTATGAGGAATAATCTCACTGCCACCTGCTAGAATGTAAGAGTTACAGCCGCTGTTCCTACATTCGGCGATTAGGCTCTGTAGTATTGAAAAAAAGAATTATAGCAAGCAAGTTTTATTTTGAACAAAAAATACATTTCAGTTCTGAATTGTATCAAGACTTGCCCCTCACAAAACCCTTCGCAGATAAACAAAATGCAAATGTAAAAAAATGTCTGGCATTCTCTGAGGAACAGAATGGACCTTTTCCAGCACCAGTGGCGTGAAGAAGCACGCTGAGCCAACAACCTGGTCTCAGGCGCACAAGATCCACTATGAATGCATCTATGAATACATTTGCTGGGGGGAAAAAAAAAAACCCGCCATGACAATCCCCTGATTGGGGCGCTATAGATAGCATCTGTTGATTTTTAACACTACTGAGAGGGTATGTGTCTGGAGTGGTGAATGTGTGTGAATAGTGTCCTGTGGTGAAGCTGGATGTCACCCGCTCTTTCACACAGTAAGGCCGCCATGCCCGGGGCGAGGTGATTACATCCTTTAAAGAAACGCTCTTCATATCTAGCGCAGGCCTGCATTTATATAATTGATTATTCAGAGTCGGCCGCAGCCATTTCCATCAGGGCCGCTTTGATGGGGTGAGAGGGGAAAATCATTAATTCAGCATTAACGAAAAATGGTAGGCCTAGATGCCCGCAACATTCCAGTGGAGCTCAGGCTGTTGGCTCTGGCTGCACCCCCTCAAAGGGAACGGCCTCTCTTCCTCCGGCTCCCGCCTATTAGAGCTATTGATCTAGTCCAACAATGTTCAGGCTTTGCATTTAGCATGCAGGCGCGATTTCAGAATAGCAGCACTCCGGGTTAGGGTTGTGTCCCAGCTACTTGGTTGCGAATGTGTGTGTGTGTGTATCTAGGGTTGTTTCATCAATGTTGAATGGGGTCGCTGCTCGATGAGAAGAGGACAAGAGGCCTAAAGCCAGTGAGTGACGGGGCGGTAATGTTCGGCCCAGAGCACATGCCCGAATGAGCAAACGTCGAGGAAATCTGTTCATGCAGCACCTGTGAAAAGGCTGCTGCTTCACGTCTCCAGGTAGGGGAGGAGGTGAAGTAAAGTTCATCCACAGCAGGGCAGAGGAGATTTGTCAAAAGGCCTATAAAGAAAGGCCATCCATGAGAACACAGTGTATCTGAACGGCGGAGGATCTCTACAGTCATTTATATACACTGTAATTGGGTCGGAAAATACTGAAAGACACTTTACCGCTCTGAATGCTGTTTAAGCTGTTAACGTTTCTTTCGGCTCTTATCATTAAGCATTCTGTTTTGTGCAAGGGTAAGTACTTAGGGTGCACCAAATAAATGAATACTGAGGACAAGTGGATGAATGCTGCGTATCCCAGGGGTGAATTGATTCGTGGAATGGAATTAGACAAATTTTTCTGCAGCATATCAAAAAGTCACTGCTCCTCACAGCTAATTAGAAACTGTAAATCAACAGAGAGACCTTTTCATAGCAGCACAATTGTTTTTGAATCACTGTTGCCATGCGCTGAAACAAATTCTCCCATAGGAGCGCATTGGCCTATTCCATGAGCTTTGATTCCTCAAAGCACAAGCTTCCTTCAACCAAAATAACCCATACTTTAGAACTCCATGTATTATTGAAAAGGGCTCCCGTAATGCAGAAATGCAACTGCAGCATCAGCAGAAGCCATTGCCCATACTGTAGAGCTCGGAATATATGAAACACAAGATGTGCGGCGTTGCTTAGCTATACAATTACGCATTCTTTTCATAAAGAAGTGTTCATTAATCTTTTGGCAGTTAATACCAGGTTTACAGCTGCAAATAGAAACCCAAAGACGCTGTGTTCTAATAAAAAAGCTGCCACGATTTAATTCAAGAATACAGGTTAAGTTCTACATTTAGGAGCAAAAGAACATTTATCAACAGAAAGAAAACAGTGACTTCAAAAACAGTCTAGAAGAACAAACACAATCACATTTCCCTGCTGAACAACCAGCATATACCAGGATGCAGCCCATACTGGTTTGAATTGGTAAAGTGTTGGTCTATTGCTGGTCAAACCAGCATCAAAACACAACAAATCATCACTGTCCAATGAAAAACATCCTCATTTTTGCTGATTTTGAGTCTTCTACATCATTTCATAATAAATGGACCAATAGAAATGCCTCAAAATAGCTTGGAAAAAAATCTGGTTCCATTGACTTACAATGAAAGCAAAGCATGTTTTTGGTCTCTTCTGTAAAGTTACAATTTTGAAGATACTATACGATATTCTGGTTTTGTTATTGACTATCATATTAACGTCCAGTGCTGCCGTCCAGCATACCAGCATCTAACACACAACACATGCTGGTTTTGCTGGTGAGCAGTCATGCTGGTGTATGCTGGTTTTTCTAGCAGGTTCTTATACCAAACTGACATAAAATAATAAACTAAAAGATCCACCCACCAGATCAACACTACAATTACACGTCATTTTCCAATTTTTGTAGTTAAAAAGTTTAGTGAAAGATTTAGTACATTTGCATATCATGTAGCCTGGCTTTCCTGAATAACACTGAGTTCTTAAGAATCCCATATGGCTTTGGGGTAATCCAGAGTTTTAATGAGAGACTACAGACAGCCTATGAGAGAAGCACACCATCGACCCCACAGGACAGTAACATGCTGCTAAAGTCCAGAACAGTCATGCTACGCCTCCTCTGCCAGTTTCATACACTTACAGGTAAACAGACAATAAAGTAAACAGTCAACCCATAACTAGAGCTCAAACACAGTGCAATTTAAATACATGGTGCTGTGATTCCTGTGCACTGTTTACTTAAGCCAGTATGACCATTAACACAACCTGCAGCACAGCAGTGCAGGAGGATTAGAGAGACGTTTATGCCAAGATTCGTATATCTTTTTTTTTTTTGTCCCAAGCGAGAACTACAGCAAATTCCATGTTCCTGCTTTAACGCCATAAAGATGAAAGATGAAAGAAGCACAAGAGACATAATTAGCAAAATATGACTCAAAAGTAACTAATTCAGAGAAACGCCAGACAAAATGAAGATTAGAGCAGAGCAATTCTCTAATATCCTAATTATCACACATATGCATGTATTTCACAGAGCTCGTAATCAGCAAACAAGGAGCTTGAGTGAGACTTCACATACACTAATCCATAGTCTCATTGGCTGGGGGTTTGAAAAGAGAAAAGAATGGAACGTCAGTTAAAATATATGGCTTGAGATTGCTATCTCAAACATTTCCGAATGAGATGCCAAAGAAAATGGAGGATGATTTGAGGAGCAATTCATCTTGTCACTCTGTCACTATCCGTTTGCATAATACTGCATGAAGATATACCAAAAAAAACGAGGGTGAGAAGGGAAAAAAAGAAAAGAAAAAAAACCTCAACCTTCAAAGTCTTCAGAGATGCAAAACACAAACAGCACACGTAGCACAGATGCGAGTGAGAGATTAGAAGGCTGCCAGGTCTGGTCAGTAGGGGGCGAACTTCTGGCGCTCGGATTTTTTGATGGTGGCCGAGGTCGGGATCTTTGCTGTGTAGGGGGCGAGGCTTGAGGCGGCGGCGTGCACGGCCAGCAGGGGCACGGTTTTCATGCCGAGAAGACTGGAGACCGGGAGGGCGTAGTGGGCGCTGGGGATGGAGGGCATGGCCTGGGGGGAGTGGACGTTAATGGCGGAGGGGGGAGCAGCCAGCATGGCCATGGAGGTAGGGGTGGAGGCGGAGGCGGGAGAGGCGGACTGGGGGAAACTCAGGCTGAGGTCGACGGGGTTGCCGGAAGAGGAGGAGGAGGCGGCCTGGATGCTGAGTTTAGCCATCTCTAAACTGCAAACACACTCACAAACACACATACCAACACCATAGGGAAAAGAGGAGGAGGGGTGGAAGAGGAGGGGCGGGGAGGATTCGGTTAACAAAGTAGTTATGGGGGCCACAAGAAAAGAACGAGAGAAAAACAAAAACCCAGAAGAATCAATAAAGGGAAATGTTACGTGTTACAAGGAACAAACCATTACATTAGGGTTTCACATGCCTCGATGAGTATTAATAAAGCTGAGGGGTGCCACAAATGGGTGGGATTAAACAAAAAGGACACAGTATGAAATTCTGTTAAGCTATGTCTGACCCATTAAATCAGCTACATGTGTAGAAGATGCAGTCCTCTGTTATGCTCTCTGGCCTATTAGTTACATGTGTAAAAGTCATAGGCTTGTGTTTGGCCTGTCAGGGGGATCTCTTACCTGGCACTGATGAGGTACTGGGCCAGGCTGATGCTGGCCGGGGAGCCGCTGATGGTGACGTGGCGCACAGCCGAACCATCTGTGGCCCCAGCGATCTTGATCTGGGCTCCAGACATCTGGCGAATCTCATTGATCTTGGTGCCCTGTCTGCCAATAATGCAGCCTATGAGCTGAGAGGAGATGACAGGGTGAGGAGCAGACAGCATCTGTATGATTTAGTGGGCGAGTCGCAATTCTAAACAGATCACCTCAAACGTTATCTTAATTAAAGACTATCAGAATATCTTTGTAGATGCTATAGAAACGCACAACAGATAGAAAATGTAAAGGCTGTGTTTAATAGAATCGCTTTCCCTACATTAGTACCGTCACCACCACAGTGTCTATGACAGCGTTTGCTAATTTCGAATGAGTGATGAAAGGTGCACTGACAGCGGTGACAGCAGCAGTGAAAACGGACAAAGGCGGGAACTGAAGCGCCGCCGGTTCCCCAGCAGGTCCCTAACATGTCACTGAGGTCATTAAAGTAATGGGAACTGCCAGAAATACTGACAGCCAGACATTAAGTTTAAAGGGTAATGCATGCATTTTACGTGTCTCATGCACTGTGAGAAGACTTACATCATTAGGTATGGTCAGCTCATGAGAACTTGTTGCAACAGAGACGTCCAGACCTATACGGGAAGATAGAGGGGGGGGGGGGACAACTCAACATACCGCTGATCGAGGCTTTCAGCTGCTTGAATGCAGAACACAAGAACTTTTCAACCTCACTACTCAATCAGTGAAACTATTTAGAATACGCCGGATCAATAACCCCCAAATTAATGAATGTACAAAGGGCTAGGCTAGATGAGTCGTGAATGAGTTCTGATTAAATTGAGATTGCGCTCGATTAAAACGGCTTCTCTGAAAAAAGAAAACAGAAAAACTAAAAAAAAAAACATACCACCTCAAACATCTACTGGGTGACAGCCTGTCACAGTGCAGTTCCTTTTTTCCATAGCGGTGATCGTGCTTGGCCTGCTGCAATGTGTGTGTAAATGTGTGCAGTTGAGTGAAAGGGTTGTGGGCTGGAGGGCATGCTGGTGGAACTGAACAGGTTAGGGGTGGCACGGAGGTACGCGTGGAGTAAGACGGGAGGAGATTTAAAAAAAAAAAAAATAATAATAATAATAACGTATGAACGAATGAAAGGCTGGGTAAGGTAAAAAATACCTGTATTCATGCTGAGTTAACGTATGAGGACAGGGGTAGCACGTATACATCACAAAGCCTCCACGATGCTGTCATTCACCTGATACGACACGGCCGGAATGGCTCACGGCAGATGACGGTGGGCATAAAGTCACCTGAGCATCAGCCTGTGTCTGACTACGGTGCTCGCAGCATAAGGTAGGCTTTCTGACACATACAGTATTATGACTTCGGTTGCCTTACCATGACATTGATTTTCCTTCCCTTTCCTCAGAGTGCATAAGTAGAACTCAGTGATGGTGAACACATGAGGAGAGAGAGGACAGGAAAGAAAGGAAATTGGGAGAGAGAGATAGACAGAGAGAGAGTGATGGACCAGGAGAGAGAGAGAGAGAGAGTGTGTGCAAGAGTAAGAGAGAGAGAGAGACACAGACACAGATGTAGACAAAGACAGACAGAGTGATGGAGGGTAGAGACAGACTTCCCTGGGGAGTTTTTGGGTACGTACCAGGGAAGGTAGGGTTGCTCTGCCCAAGGGAGGTAAGGGGGATATGCTGCATAGCCAACTGGTGAAGCTTGGTCAACTGCGGGGCAGGAAGGGAGGTTAGAACTAGCCAATCAAATGGAATTATTTCAGAGGAAAACTGACATCTACAGACAATCTTTCAGACTCACACGTAGATCTGTTATCGGGGATCGTTAGCACTCACCCCAGAATAAGCTGACATAACGACAATACTCAAATCTGATTCTACGAACACATTTGTTTGTGATACATTCAGGGAGGGGTATGAAGAAACAAAGGAGGAAAATGTGTTAGTAAACACTAGGCATTAGTCATTCAAATGCAATGAACGGTCCTGAACGAGAAACCGACAAGTGATGTGAGTGCTCGCAGTCAAAGCTGCTGTATTAGTATTGGCTCCAGTGCTTGTGTTTTAAGGAGAAGGGCATTGACATGTGTGGTGGGTTGCAGTGGGGGCGGGGAAGGTGTGCTGGTGGTGGTAGTGGTGGTGGAGAGGGCAGGAGGTGGCTGGAGGGAGTGAGGTGGTGATCGTATGGAAGAAACAACCAACAGCTCTGATAAGGCAGCGGAATTGGCACTCACATCTTGAGGTGGAATGGCGTACTGTCCTGGAATAGCAAAGGCCTGCGAAGAAGAAAAACACCTTCAGGCTGGTTGGAATTGAATGCATAACAAACTTATACTGAATTAGGGTCCTTGACTACCAATGCACAGACCAGCATTAAGGCACTGATGGTGGGTGAATTGACCAAATGCCACTTCATTATGCAACCACAAGGGGTCACTGCATGAATATATCACTGGACAAACACTTTGTCTAGCATAATGTTTATGGCCTGTACAAATGCTTTGGAGAGTTTTTAAGTCGCTAACACTTTATTTGAAGGCTACCTACAAAGGAACGTCATTACACTTGTACAAACATTGCATGGAGATACTCGAGTAGTTATTAACAGCTTATGTCAGTAATTTCCACAAAAAAATTAATGACTTAAGGGGCTTTAAACTAAAACATTTACTTTACTTATAGCACTGTTATGAAACATTAGTAAAAAAATATAAGATAAATTCTGTATATATACAGAATTTCTGTATATGTCTATATGTATCATATCTATATGGTGCTCTAAACCAGGGCTAAGCCTTTAAAGCTTAATTACTTGGGGATGATGCTTCATAACAGGGTTACAAACTGTGTCATTTACTGAACATTTACTTTACTTATGTAAAACATCGTGTCACCCTGCATTTACCAACATTAATTGTTCATAAATATATTGCTAGGGATGTTATTAAATGCTTATGCATGTGTTATGATGTCCCTATGTAGGTCGCCCCCAAATAAAGTGCAATCAAAAGTTCTGGCGTCTGCCGCATTGGAAAGTCTTGGAATGTAGGGTTTAAAAGCATATCAGTGACTCAAATCTAAAATTATCAGAATCTACAGGGAACTTGGCCAGCTCACCATCTCACAGCTGAGTCCACCTAAAGGTCATGATTGCTTTATCACACATGCAGCTTCTCAAACAAATCACATCCAGTGAAGATGGTATAAACTAAAGGTCAAAGCGTCATGAATAAACACATACATCTTTATGTCTTATTTTGCAAAGAGACAGACTATACTAGAAGAGGGCAGAATTGTTTACCTACTCAGGGACTGCAGATGGAAATGAGCTAGTAGTGGGGCTAAACAACATGGGGAAAATGTCTAATTGCAATTTTCTGGACAATATTGTGACTTCGATTTTGTGTTTGCTCTATAAATTAAGGTCCAGACCAGAATATCCACTTTGAACACTGAGCATAGCGTGGCTCACAGCCAGTAATTGCTGTTGTGTTCTCATGTATGCATTGTGTGGGTGTTTAGTTGTCAGGGTTAGGGTGTCACAGAGTACATGTGAATACATTGGGAATACATATTCAGCATACATAAATAAAATATGTATTCAGTATGTATGCAGTATTTAGAATATGGTTACCCACTACATTTAAAATATATACCATCTATAAAACAAACAACACCAATCCATGTTTAGTATCTTAATATCAGTGCCCAGCGTGAAGACTTACAGCTTGTTTACAAAACAGACTAATAAATCATGTGATGAGCAAGTTATTAATCTCAGCTGTATTAAACCCTTTTTTAAGGGAGCAGTGGACATTGTTCACAAGCCTAGTTTTGGTGTTATACTTGACATGTGGATGCATTTTCTGACAAACTACATGCATGTCATTAACAGCCACACTGTTAGGCTTGGTTAATATGCCAAATTGTTCGCTTGGTTCACGAGTGGGCAGTAATATTATGGGAGCACTGGACTAAAGCACTGGATAAGTCTGAAAAAATAATGCTGAGAATTTTGTAACTTCATTTAAATAACTGAATTTTTCATGAAACATGCTAACAGTAGAATTACTTGAAGAGCTGTTAACCACTAACAGTGAGGAACAGTAGGGGAAGAAACAGCAGCAAAGTTTTCCCATGTGCCTTATCAATATTTATTTTGAATATGCTACTTTTATGCATTTTAATGGAATACGCTATTGAATATTATTAGGAAAGTCTATTTAGCGTTCAGCCATGACTATTTTTATGAAGTATCCTGCTTCCCCATTGTTAGCTACTTCTGATTGGTGTGGGTCATCCACAGACAGTTCATCACCTTCATTAATTAGATACATTTCACCCAAAGCGAGTAAACTATAAGTGAAATAGCAGATCTCGTGATTTGAAAATTGAGCTCATAATTAATATTTTAGCTTTAATAGCTGGTAATGTATAGCACTTGTTTTTAGGCTGATGTTTATACATTGTACCTAATGATACACAGATACCTCATAGAATAGAATAGAATAGAATAGAATAGAATAGAATAGAATAGAATATTCTGCAGTGGCTGAGAAACCTTGCTCACAGCCCTTACTACCCTGATTAAACCAGACAGTCCCAGATCAGTAATTCAGTCAAGCCAAACAGAAAGTCTTATATGCATGTGTGAGAGCACTGAAGCACTCTGCTGGCCTGTGTGGTGACTATATTACTGATGAGATCTGAAAGCAAGATTTATTCAGCCACACTGATCTCAATGCAATCATTAGCCTAAATATCCACACTCACAGCTCCCCAGTGGGAGTGCGGCTATGCAATCATTAATGTTTAAGTGGAGTCACTGAATCCATAACCACGCCGCCTTCATAACTTAACACGACTGCAGCTTGGAGGAAGTCGGCGTGAGGGTTGTGAGACGCTTGAGCCACTCACAGGAGCTGCATGCGCTTGGGATAAGATTGCCGGATTGCCACCAGGGGAAGGTTTGGGCCGATAGGGAATCGTGGCTCCCTTGGGCGGGGACTACATGCAGAAGACAAAAAAAGAAAAGAAAAAAAAGACATGTGTAAGCGAAAGAGAGAATTTTTTTTTCCGTAGTTCACAAATATGTGCTCCTTCTCCCGCGTCAACAACTAGAGCACAAAGCTTAGAAACTCAAGACTAAAGAGTGACTAAGCTGCTGGGAGGCCCCAGAGTGCTGCTAGACGAATTAAGCAGGACAGAAGCTCAGAAACATGTTAAACATAATGAAATGGAATTCTAATGAAGCATGTAGATGAAAAATTACAATACATTACATACATCCCACACTGTGATAATGTCAAAACACAGGGGAAATCATCCATATTCATCTTTTAAGCTGCAGCGATTAAATTTCACACACACACCTCCAGCATGACGGTACAGATGTGTCTCACGCACTGCGTGATGGCGTGAGGAGTGCCGGAGATGGTCACTGCTCTCTCAGTAGACTCTGGCAGTAAGTCTCCAGCCACCTGCACCTGTGCACCTGTGGTCTGACATACAAAACTATTAATGCAAACGAGCCACACAAGAGGTCGAGGATCTTGAACGACTAGGAAAATGACCCGTTTGACCAAATACAGCAAATATGGTCATCACATATATATATATATATATATATATATATATATATATATATCACTATATAAGTGATGTTATCACACTAATCCTAATATAGCAGTAGTAACAGATCTATATCCCCTTTTCCTTTTTTCAGCCCTGCATATTGACGTTGGGAATAGCAGCTCAGGGCAAGTTTTGAATTGACATTGTTATGAAGCGAGTAGTTATTTAGGCCAACCTATTTGGACACTGTATATAAATATGAATCTATTTGGGCCTTGGAGGGTCATCCTGTCCTAGACATTCAAAGCAACTGGGAATTCAACCAACCAGTTCAGCCGCCACAGCCCCGAATAGAGAGGACAGCTAAATTTACTCAGTGAAATCCACAAGCTGTCCACTGTCCTCCCGTCAAACGCTAACAAAGTGAAGAAAATGTCGCTGCTTCCAGAGTTAACACTACTCCTGCTTTGCCTTTCTTCTACTTTTCTTAGCAAATACACGCGAGGCAGATAACTGTAGAAGGAAGATATGTTTGGTGTTCGGAATGGAAGCCGAAGGGGGCCGCGTGCGGCTGTGCTGGTGACTAAATGGAGCCGCTCTTAGCTCATGAATACAAAAGTTCTGTGATGATGAGAACAATTAATCACACTGAGCTAGAGTGTTTGTGCTGGGCATGCAAACAAAGAACACCAAGTGTTAAACAAATCACCATGCTATGAATGATTGGGGGGGCTCCCACAGACCTTCATAACTCTCATTCTCTTTAATCTGTTTGGTACCAGATTAAAGCTCATATCTACCTCTCTGATCTCTTTAATCTTGGAGCCTCCTTTGCCGATAAGCGAGCCGCACTGACTGGCAGGGAACACGAGGCGGAGAGTCACAGGGGGTCGGCTCGTCACGGAGCTGTTCACCATGGACGTCAGGATATCCTGCAATGGAGAAGCAACGGTGTCGTGTGGCCTTCATTACAAGTCATTTACTTCACTTTGCACAATGCGATAGTATCTACCGTGCAAGAAAGTGTCTAATTAAAACAGATATTAATTCTAAAATGACTGGGGAACCGCATGAGGTGACTGATGAAGAAAATTCAATTACAGCTCCAACCCACCAAGCATTTCACAGTATATCAACAGTCTCTAAACACGGCATGCAGGAGGATTCCTTCTTTTCATTCCAATAAGTCTTAATAAGTTCCTCTTTCCTCTTTCAAAAAGGTTTGAATCCCCGGTGTAACCATTACCAAAGCATTACAGCAGAATGACGTTAATTACACATAATGATGTTTTTCAGCGTAATATGACACAAACCTCCTCAAACTTCTCTGCAATCATGGCGAAAGCTTTGAAGATGACCTCCGAGGGGCCTGTGATGGTGACGATGCGCTCAGGGCTGGAGCCATCCGAAATATTAATACGAGCACCGCTCTAAAACCACACGGAGAGAAGAACATTCATGAGTTCGGGCTTCGTTCTAGCACTGATAATGCATGTTGTGTTTAGTATAAGCCAGCCTCAAAAGCGCTCATGCTAAACAGTTATATACTTCAGTCATGCTGGGGTCTTGTTTATGCATGTCTTTCTGTAATCCAGTCGGTGTATTAAGTGAATAAAACCAGCCATTCCAAAAAAAACCCGGCATAAACATTTTTCTTATTAACATAGAATTTAAAGGTCCTACTTACTTCCTCTCTCATTTTCTTGACTGTTTCCCCTTTCTGAGAACCAAACAGTTATAGTTATTAAAAAGAAAACATGATCGCAATACAAGGCAATGCAAGGTAACCCTGTTGTAACAATGAGGTGTCACAGTTAAGATACTCGATATAGAAAAAGATAATCTTATTTTAGAGTGTACATACCTTCCCGATGATGCTGCCCACCTCCTATAAAATAATGTAACAAAGACACAAAAAATATAATGGAATAAACCCAGTCTAGCTTAATGATATAGTACAGATCAAATGATCATTAAACAAATGAATGCAGCAGCTTCAGAAGTAGATCACTGCTCTATTTGACAAAAGAATGATGTTGCCATTTCATATTATAATGTCATAGCACTGTACTGTGCAAAAGTCCGAGACCCTTGATCTAATGCGAATTGAATACGACATACTCATTTTTTAACTAATTAGATGTTCAATAGTCCCGTTCCACAAACAAGGGGAAAGACAAAGGGAAAAGGATGAGTTTCCCAAAAAGAATGTTAAAAAACTATTAAAAGACAAAGGGCTTTCCCAACAACTGTAAAAGAGCTGGTACTGAATGTGTTCAGCTTTAAGAGATCATGCTCTCCACTCTTGCTTCAGATCTGATAGAATCCACAGGTGGTTCTGTCTATCCTTCCACTGTGAGACGACAGCTCACCTCTATGAGTCCTAAAGATTGTGTAGCTGTCAAGAAGCAGTTACTGAGAAAAGAAATAAGCAAAAAAAACAAAGAAGGTGCTGATGTTGTCAGAGCAATGGACTGACCACCCCAGAGTTCAGACCTCAACATCACTGTGTTTAGGATGTCAGGATGTGTTTAGAACTTTTAAGTTGGAAGCAGGGAAAGATAATCTCTGATGCTAAAAAATGAAATGAACAATCTGTACTAAACAGCAGCTTCGACTGGAAATGAAATAAATAAAGGGTGGATTCTGCCCTATATGTTCATTACATGCTGTAATATTGACCCGCTTCAGTGCAAAGGCAACGCAATTAGCATGAAGAACACGAGGCCATGTTGTTTGCCTTATTAAAAGGAAACTCTCTGGTGGTTTTTAGGCTCGCTGGTGGTTTTGGATAGTAAATAAAATTAATTTTTTGCACATATCCACACTACATAGCAGTCAGTTTGACATCAGACCCCTTTCTAAATATGTCAAGCACTAAATTTTACAGACATTTTGAAAAATCAGTAGAATTCACTACTGATTTACAACACAAATAGCTGTTATTGTTTACTCTTAGTAAAACACTATACATGGAACACAGTGAATGCTTATAAATATAAACTATAAAAAATGTATTTACTTTAAGGATACAGTGAATTACCATACTCCACTGTAATGAAAGTATTTCAATACAAGGGTGTGTTAGTAATGTTTGTAAAAGGATTTATACTTTCAGCTTGGTATTTGTTATGGAAGGCCCAAAGTCGAAACAGCTCATAAACATTTATAATGTAAGGGTTTACCAGCCTCACCTTTCCGTGCATTAGCAGGCGGATGGTGAGGGTGACATTTAGCCCTCCCTCAGACAAGCCGCCCTCCTTCTCATTCATATTCATACTCCTTGATGATCCGGACACTTCACGCTTTCAGACAGACTTGCTCTGCACGGACAAACAGATAAGGATGTTAGCAATTCAGTGCAGGATACAGGGTACCATACGCAATTCAATAAGCAGCCGTGCAAGTCTCTGCAATTCCAAGCTCTTCATACTTGATTACTTCAATAAACCTCAACTATAAAGACTGTATCTGCAGAAATATTCATTTAATTCTCACAAAGATACACATTTCCAATTTCCTGCTGCCCGTTATTTCATTTTCATTCCTGTTAGGAAAGGCAGAGGATGTGAGAGTTCAGAGCCGCTGCCAATTGGAGCCACACATAGGTGCCTTCTATTGGTTCCACTTTAATAAAACTGTTGTGACAGTGTTTGATAAGACTCAACAGGAGCCACTTGTTCTCTGCTGGCTCGGAGGATCAAGTGATGTCTGTGTGACCATGTCTAACAAGATCTTGTTAATTTATCTGTAAGTAAGGACAATGCTGGACTGTTCCCCACATTCCTCTTCCGCTCTGTGCAAACGTAGGGGAGATTTAACATTTCCTATTCTCCGAGACGCCGCTGGGATAAGCGTGGGGAGGTCATGAGGAACACGAAGGGTGAAAATAATAGTTTAAAAAAATAGGACTTGTGTTAGCTCTCCAGACGCGTCTGATCCTTTGAAGGTCTTTTGTGAATATCTTATGCAGTTGTAGTTATTGTGCAGTTTTACTCTGATAATGGGGACTGTGCCTGATCTTTGCCTAATGAGGCCCTGCAGCTCACACAATGAGTTTCATTAGGTGGCACGGAATAACAACTGTGCCATGTTTTGTCTTTGTACTCTCCTTTCAACAACAGCTCACCTCTATTTCACCGCTTTTCAGATACTTACATGAGCTTTGAAGAGCAGAAGCGGCTCTCTCCGTCGCCATCGCACTCCTAACGCAGCAGACAGGCAGCAGGCGCACGAGACTGAATGAAGATTCAATGAGAAGACATGTTTTCGGCATTCGCTTAAACAATTACGATCCGAGCTCAAGAACAAAGAGGGGGCAATTAATCTCTGAATATTTCAGTTTCCAAATGTCTCCGCTACCTCGTGCCATGCTGTGAGCTTGTGAAATGCTGCTGATCAATATTCATAATAACCAGATCAATATCGGTAACGAGGCTAACAATGGGCCTGGAACTGATTACGAGACGTCTGCCGTGGAGGGAAACGTCTGGTCCTCCACTGAACTTTTATTCCCTGTTGTTTCATCAGGTAAATGCATCAAACAAACAGCCACTGCCTTTGCCTAATCCTATAGGCCAGGATTTATTTGGCTAATGCTAAACCCCTTTTGACCCATTTCTGTCTCCTCAAGCTTGTCAGCAGGCCCCCAGGTCCTTAGAACCACTCTGTCACAACACTAACAAGCCCAGATATAGTCATCATATATGCACTGTTTTATTTACTCACAGATCAAACATGTCTCCAAAACCGTGCCCAGTAAGAAAATCATCAATATGATATTAGTTTACTTGTTGTTGCTTGAGATGTACACAGTAAAACATGACCTGTCATTTTCTTAAATTTCAAAGCTAACTCTGGGCAATTAAATCACAACAAATGAGCATTTACAAAGTGGTGTTTATTAAGAGAAGCAGTATTCAATGAATTCCGGAGCGTCCCTAGATAAGTGTAAATTAGTTCTAAATTTACATATTATTTAAATTTTAGTTCAATTTTGCTACTTCATTTGGAAATGTTGGCGGCATCGCATATTCGCTTAGCTATTACCAGATGTTTAAATCATTTATAAAGTGGATGAGACTGTGCCGAGAGTAAACGCATGTAATGCTGGACACACGTAATCCCAGCATGTTCAAAAACAAACCACAAAGGACAAAGCAGGGGGATACATATATAAATATACCGTGTGTACATGTGTACGTATAGTCTACACATAAATTAAGATTTTTTTTACCATTCTCAAACCACTGTAAAGTATTTTCTGTGTAGCATATTCCAATTAGACCATGTTCTAGACAGGTTAAACACATAAATAAGCCTATTTGTCTCAGTCTGAAACCGTGACAAGGAGCTTTTGTACAAGTTAGCAAACTGACCTGCTGGGTTGATAGAGGTTGAGACAGTAGGCTGGTGTCGGTCAGTTGTTTTTCCCTCTTGTCCTCCTTGTCTCTCCAACAATGTGAGGGACTATGTGAGTCTCCAGTGGCTGTATGGTCCTGGTAATGAAGAATTGCCCTCCTTTGTTGTCAGTTGTATTCAGAGAATGGACAGATGGCCTTGTGCCCGTAGCTCTGCCCGACTGAGACTAGCTTTACTGTTTTTTTTCTCCCTCTGGCTTAGCCTCTGATAAGCCCGTACAGCCGGGTAAGTGAGCTCGGACTCCCTCACTTTGTGTAATACTCACACAGTTAGAGCCATGACAGTGGAGGTTCTTCATCATGAGAGTTGTGAATAGCAGTAAAACAAGTATATACGTTGGCCTTCCTGATGAATGAGGTTCAACAGGTATACCAGTTTAGATGCTTCCACAACACCAAATACAGCTAAGATAGAAACAGATCACTGCTTTAAAGTAGGGCCATCATGTCGGCATATCAATCTGTGTTCTGGAATCAATGGCGAGATGTTTAAGGACGGGGTAAAGGGTTAAGAAATACCAGCAAGTTTGATTCTCCTATCACACCGATCATCTCCAAAGTGATTGTGTCACATCGTTATGGATTGAAAGACAAAGTGCTCCAGCAGTCTGTCACCCCCTCCCCCAAAACCCCAGCATCTACTTCTGCTAATGAGGCCAAAGCTCTGTGAAAACAATGTGGGCCTTTAACAGAAAGAGATGCATTCAGTTCAGCTGCCAAATTATGAAGTGAGCGAATCAGTGGAGCAGAAGTGGCATATTTAATTACTGCCTGCTGTTTGGGACGGCTATGAACGGTGGTCACTCTCAATCTCCCTCCCTTCTCACTTTAAACTCTTAAGCCCATTGCATAAAATTGAGGATTTAATGAATTGCTAATCTGGATATGCTCTGCCTCATTCTCTATAGAATAACTTCGCCCTTTAACAGTAATATGATGGAAATGAACCAAGTATGAAAATGCTTTGTACCTACTTAAAGATGACCTATGAAATGACCCATCTGGCACTGGCTCTACTTTTAGTAGAAGACTTTTTAAAGGCAAATTCTTTCAAAAATATCAGAGTTTATCCAAACACTGAGGTTCAAATAAAGTCATTCAGAATGTTTCAATGTGGAAAAATGTGCAGTGTAGAAAAAATGTAACTATCTTTACAGGGGTGGTGATAGGATTCAGGGGTGATGGTGTATACAAAACTTATTTTATTTATGATCCAAAACCATCAGTAAACCTACACATGACTTTTACAGTTTATACGTAAACTGATGGGGGTGGAATAGTGGTAAAATAAAAGAACAAAAATGTATTTTGGGTACTATTTTGCTTTAAAATATACGTAATTCAGCACTGTGTAAAAGTGTTAGGCATCTGGCCACCTAAAAGCATTTATTGCACAGAATAAATACTAACATTAGAATAAATATAAATAATAAAAAAATAGTTTCTTGCATGTTAATGTGTTTGTTTAAACTTTTCCAAACCTTTACTTAAAAAAAAAAACAGTATTAGTTGTAGCTATCATCCAGTACATCGTTTGACTAATCAATACAACGTAATGTTAAATCAAGTGTGCTGGTATAAAGTGTTTATGTTTAGCTGCATCTATTCTAGTGACATATGGCAATTTGACAAGCAAAACCACAGCTGTTCAGAAAAATAGTTTTGAACAATATGCTTAGGTGTTTGCACACTACTGTTTGCCTATGCTAAAATCTCATAGCAAAACTATCATGCCAAACAATATTTCAGGCATGCGGCTGTGTATTCTTAACTATAGCTTTCTATGAAGTAGCTTATATGAAGGTTTCGAATGTTTAGGACCATCACCACTGTTGCCAACAATCCGGACCTGGCCTGGTTCCCTAGAAAAGGCATAATTTAAACCAAACCTCTCTGAATAACTTTACTATTATATCAGGCAAAAACATACAGTCTTAGATGGTCTATAGTGGTCTTGGCTGGTGTAGAGGTGTTTTGGTGCTGGTTTAGCATACTAGCATTAAAAAAAAACACAACATGCCTATGCCGGAATATATGTTTTTATCTCCGTTTTTGTTGATTTCAGTTTTTGCATTAATTTAAAATTGCCTGGTGCACTTTTCACTGTGTATATATTTAAATGGCAATGAGTGAATCAGGCTGGTGACTAGCATATTAACTTCCACTGCTGCTGACCAGCATCCAACACAACATATTGTTTTTCAGTTTCTGACCTAAATTAGAATGCAAATTTGATGAAAGGACTGAATGAAATGGCCCAATATTCCAGTTCCTTCTTCTGTAAAAGTACCATTTCGGACATACAGTGTTTTGTGCTGACAGCAGCAACATGCTCGTTTCTCTGGTGACTAGCTATGCTAGTAAATGTTGTTTTTTTGAAATTCCCTTTAACTTACAAAAAATACCATCCAGCCCTCGTCACCTGTCCCATGAATCTTATACATGTCTGAACAGTTTCATTAAACCTCTTTGATTTTTGTCTAGAGGCTATGGTCTTCAAACATAACTTGAGATTTGCTTGTGGATCGATGTGGTTACCAGGTCAGGCAAAATCATGGATTTTTAGCAAGGAAATTTTTATCTAACATTCGATATCAGCCATAAAGCTCACTACATCAGATAACTCTATATACATCCCTGCTAGAGAACCCAGTATAGTCTGGTCACCAGAGAAATGTTGTGCTTTGGATGTTGGTATGCTGGCCAGCAGCAATTGAAGGTGATAAACCTGATGACCACCAAAACCAGCATATGCTGTCGTTTGACGTTGGTAAGATGGTCAACCAGCATGACCATGCTGGGGTTACCAACTAAACCATCACCAGGCCAGCACAAATCAACATAGACTAGCCCAGACCGCATTAGCATTGTTGTGTGTGTGCTGGGAACTGTTTCATTAAACAAGTCGTCAACCAAGTGACTCTAGACCAGATTTCAGGTCATTTTTAGAAAGAAAAGTGAATATTGAAGAATTACATAACCAGACTTGGCGTGTCAGAACATTTGTCCCTTGTGACCATTTAATCACAGACTACAGCAGTGTTCTTCCATTTCAGCAGCTCTGAATAGACGAGCTGTAACGCGGTTAAGGCTGCGGGTCTCATGCCTGATTTACCTAATAAATCATTTCAGGGGAAAAATCAGTCGGACATGCTACAAGAAAGATACTGCGCGGCTTCCCAGCGAAACTAAAGTGAATCATCTCCTCGGCATTTTCAACGGCTTTTTGACGACAGTCTCTCTCTCTCTCTCTCTCTTTTCTCTCTCTCTCCTGATGCATGGACTTAGGACTCGGACACTGCAGTCTGTCAAAAAAGGAAATGAAAAGTTTAGTAACGAAAATGTCAGCAACGGCATGGTCGTCAGCCAGTTTGACATTTCGAAATAATAATGGAGTCGCATTCGAGTGAATTCGCTGGACTGTGCACGTTGGAGGCTTTTAAGGGAATCTGGCCGCATTACGGTTTTGATACTGACCAGCGAGAACTGATACAGCGTGAATTCACGAGGATTAAAGGTAAACGCTTGTTCTGAAGGCAGACATGACGGTCTCCCCCATTTGTGCCCTGTAAAAGTTATTTCGTGTTGCTTTCTCCTTGATATATAAAGCGAACTGTGAACTTTGGAGGGTACTTGTCGTTCAACAACCCAAAAAGTGTGTAGACCATAAAAAGTACTACAAAAAAATACTAACTAGCCTGCAGGCTAACACATCCCATAATGTTCTGTTTGTGAGTCTGCTGGTCTGTAATCAGTCATTTTGTGTGGTGTGAGGCGCCATCTGGCGGCCATCAGTCAGAAACGCCGTTCTCTTCTTTTCTTTTTTTAATGAATCTGTTGTTTTGTCTGTTTTCTTTCACAGATATTACGTACCTTGATCATGCGGGGACAACTCTTTTTCCCGAATCCCAGATCAGGAATTTTTATGAGGATATATCCAGAAATGTGTATGGTTAGTCACTCGTATCATACGTGACCCTGCTAGGAAAAAAACAGAATGAACCAGGAAAGCCAGCATGTGTTATATCTTAAAGCTAGCATTATTATGCTTAATGACCAGCTAAACCAGCTCCGGACCATCACTCTACCAGCTTTTACAAGGGGCTGGGAATTGGCAAGGACCAACCAGACAATGATGCTGTATATTCAGATATATTGTGATACTGTAAGCTAATTGTAGGAAAACTACAATTACATCCATAGGTTTGCAAATGCAAATGCATAGTGGTACCCCATTATGTTACTTGTGTGGGTTGGAGTTGAAGAATCTAATGGCTATAGCTATCTAGCGGTCAGGGCTTTATGTGCGTTCCAGTTGAACTGGGAAGTCAGAAGTTCTCAGTAGGAAGTTTTGACTAGAATAGCCGTTACAAGTTGGTTATACAGCACTTTAAAGCTGTAGTTTATACTGTTTATTAGCACATAACATTAATACCACCTCCTTGTGTCTACACTCATCCAAGTTCTCAGCACCACCTACCATATGGTAGCGATTACAAACTGTAGTCTGTAATATATTTCTCTGTATACTCTGTTACTATAGATCGCCCTGTTCTATAATAGCCAGGACCCTCTCAGAGCAGCGATTATATGGGTGGTGCCTCGTTCTCAGCACTGCAGTGACACTGACGTGATGGTGGTGTGTTAGTATGTGTTGTATGTGTTGTCCTGGTATAAGTTTTAACACAGCTCAGTGACACTGCTGGACTGAGAACAGTTCACCAACCAAAGATAGGTCGCCAATAGCCACCTGTGGGCAGCATCCTCTGATTGCAATTGCTGGCCAATACAAACTCTGCACCACCAGATAAGCTATTATCTCTGACACCTACAAGGTATACCAACAGGGTAGGAGAGTTTTATAGAGTGGACAGTGAGTGGACCAGTGTTTAAAAACTCCAGCAGCACTACTGTGTTTGATACAAACATACAAGCACAACAAACACACCCCAATGTGAGTGTCACTGCAGTGCTGATGGTAGGTAGATCTTTATGATCAGGCTAAATGTGTTACTAACCAAGTCTTTGTTTTAGGTAACCCTCACAGCCACAATCCCAGCAGCAGGCTGACACAAGACACAGTGGAAAGTGTCCGATACAGGTACTCAGTTCCACACTTGCCTCTCTCCCATTATCCAGTTTGTAACATCACTGTATCTGTTCCTGCTTCTGCAGTATGATATAGTTTAGGAGAAGAAAATACACAGACTAGCCATAACATTAACACCATCTCTTGTTTCAACATTCATTATACATGTTATTGGCTTCACTTCTCATATACGCACTTTGGTTCTACAATTACAGATTTCAGTCTATTTCAATCTGTTTCTCTGCACTGTGGACACTGAGTGGACACAGTGTTTAAAAATTACATAGCTGCTGAGTCTGATTCACATACCAGCATAAAACTAACAGACCACCATAACATCAGCGTGACTGCAGTGCTAAGAAATGACCCACCACCAATTAATACCTGCTCTGTGGTGGTCCTGTGAGGGGTCCAGGTCAATAAAGAACAGGTTGAAAGGGAATTAACAAAGAGAAGCAGTTGTAGAACTACAAAGTGCTCCTATATGGTAAGGGCAGCTGATATAATGGACAGGGAGTGCAGATAAAAAGAGGGGTAGCTAATGAAGTAGATGGTGGGGGTGTATGTGTGTGTGTATATATATATATATATATATATGTTTATATATATGCAGATATATGTGAATTGTATGTAGTAATACATAAGTTTAAAAGCACACTTGTTAAATTAAATGTTGAGGTTCTCCATGATTTAAGTTTAATGCTCCTCATGTACCTTTTAAAGATTCCTGCTTTTTGAAACGTTGTTATTTTGCCCTGTAGGATACTGGAGCACTTTAATACCAACCCTGAGGAGTACTCTGTCATTTTCACCGCTGGCTGCACTGCTGCACTTAAACTAGTGGCTGAATCCTTCCCGTGGGTGTCCGCCTATGGCAAGTGCTCAGGAAGTCAATTCTGCTACCTCACTGACAACCACACCTCTGTGATGGGCATCCGTGGGGTGACGGGCCCTAAAGGAGTCGAAACTGTGTCTGTCTTACCTCAGGAAGTGGAGGCAAGGGCCAGAAGTAATCAAGCGACTGTCAGTAAAGGGCATGAATGCTCCGTGCCCCATCTTTTCTGTTACCCTGCCCAGAGCAACTTCTCTGGGCGGAGGTATCCACTGAGCTATGTGAAAGGGATTCAGTCTCAGCAGCTCTACCCAGCATGTGAGCGCAGAGGCCGATGGTTTGTTCTGCTGGATGCTGCCTGTTTTGTTGGTTGCTCACCACTAGACCTGAAGCAGCACCCCGCTGACTTCGTGCCCATCTCTTTCTATAAAATGTTTGGCTTCCCCACTGGACTCGGGGCCTTGCTGGTAAGGAATGAGGCAGCTGAGCTGTTGAGAAAGGGCTATTTTGGCGGAGGGACGGCAGCAGCTTATCTGGCGGGAGAGGATTATTTTGTACCAAAGGCAAACGTAGTCAGCAGGTAAGCTACTTTACAATACAAACCACACGTCTTTCTTTATAGGATGTTCCATTAAAAAGTTATTTTCAATGTTGTGCTGCTGTAAATCATTAGATTTGAAGATGGCACCATTTCATTCCTAGACGTCATTTCTCTCCATCATGGTTTTGACACTCTTCAAAAACTCACAGGTATAAAGTTTTATATCACGGTTCTCCTCTGACTCATTTCTTATTATTTTTTTTACAATGCCCCACATTCATATCAGCTCTTCTTTCTCCTCAGGTAGCATGGTGAACATTCAGCTGCACACGTTTGGTTTGGCTCGTTACACCTACATTATGCTTTCATGCCTACGCCATAGCAATGGGCAGCCTGTGGCCCAAATGTACTGTGACAATGAATTTGAGAGTGCAGCTGAGCAAGGAGCTGTCCTCAACTTCAACCTGCTGGACTGCCATGGTCGAGTGCTAGGATATTCACAGGTAAAGCATTCACAGAGAATAACAATGTTCTCAATGCGTTCAGCCTTCCAGGGTTTTTATATATTGAGAGGTTTTACAAGATTCAGCAGTGACATTTACTTTCACTAGACAGCACTGGGATGTTGAAGGTGCTTGTTTTTGTTTCTTTTTCCCTCAGGTGGACAAAATGGCCTGTCTGTTCAATATTCATATGCGCACAGGATGCTTCTGTAATACTGGGGCCTGTCAAGCCCATCTAGGCATCAGCAACCAAGAAGTAAAACAGAATCTGCAGGTCAGTAAAGAGCGTCAAACTCAGAGACATCAGAATGTAAATTATTATTATTACTGCAGAATAGCAAGTCTCCACTGTTTGAATGAATTTAGATTGGGTTTGATATATCTATATTGTTTTTTTCAAGGCTGGTCATGTCTGTGGGGACAACATTGACCTGGTCGAGGGGCGTCCCACTGGGTCCATCCGCATATCCTTTGGGTACATGTCCACTTTTGAGGATTGTCAGAGTTTTCTAAAGTTTGTCGTTAACTGCTTTGTGGATAAACCGCTAAGACTGGACCAGGAGAGATTGGCAAGGCTAAGATCAGCTACACCAGTGGAGGCCTCGGTTTCGGACGAGTTGACCTTCGTGCCAAGTGGGAGTGCTGTACCTGAGAGGAATGACCTCTGTAACTCTCCTGTTCCTGTCAGAAAGGCCTCAACAACTGAGGCAGTTTTAAAAACAGAGAGGAACCGTGGGAAGGCCCGTACGCTGACCAATATCTTTATATATCCCGTTAAATCATGTGCTGCATTTGAGGTACAGTAAGTGTTGCCCTGTTTTCAGCCAGAATGCATTTAGTTATCATGTAATAGTACTTTCAGAAGCCCAGTATATTGTTGCTGTTGTAACAAAACCAACTAAACTGTAGAGCCCATGTGCTGCATTCATTTTGTCCACTATTTTTATAGGCTTATGTAACAAATCATTTTATAAGCATTGTCCAACCTCTCTTTAAGCCCTGAAGAAAAAATCTGCAGCCTTTTGTTACTATACGGTCACAACAGATGATATATGTAAATGAGCTATGTTCTGATTGGTTGCCCTGCATTGCACCCCATTCAGAAAAAGTAGTCCAGATTGAATCACTCCTAATAAGTTGGCAGAGCTACACTGTGTAAACATTCTGTAAACTGTAATCGCAAAAACTTTCTTTACTTTAATGTATGTTAATATAGACAATTAGAAGTTCTTTCATTGTTAAAATATAACAGAAGTATTTTATGTTCTACTAACTTATTTGAAGTTCAGATTTTTACTCATGTTTTAAAGTTAAACCTCTACATTTTTACAGTTTTACTAACATTTTAATTGCTATATCTGTTTTAACTGCAGAAATAATCTGTAATTATAATAAAACATTACTGTAACAATGTTGTTTTGCATTTAAATCATTTTTTGTTTGACTGTCATATTTTCTGTTGTGTGCAAATCACTTTTCTTCCTAGTCTAATGCAATCACTCTATGCTTTTGTGTTCCCAGGTGACAGAGTGGCCTGTGGGGGTGCGGGGGCTTCTGTATGACCGCACATGGATGGTAGTGAATGAGAATGGAGTCTGTCTGAGCCAAAAGAGAGAGCCAAAATTGTGTCTCATCCACCCACACATCTGTCTAGCCTCCAACACCCTGCGGCTGCAGGCCTCAGGTCAGGCACGTCTTAGCCTCGATTTCCAGGCATCATTATTACCTACAGAAAGCCATTAGCCATGGTTATAGAATCAGTTGCTTCATTTGGGTCAGGGAAGCGTGTTGCAAATACAAGCAAATCAAATAAGCCCAGTCATGATCAGGTGGGATTTACGCCTTTCCTCCTTCATGCATGGCGTGTGCAACCAATCAGAATTTAGCTGCGCTCAATTCTGCAGTGAATATGTACTAAATCTAGATATAATTGCAGAGCTTATGACGACGGGGACTTGTTAAGACTAGACGTGTTTTTCACACATCAGTGCGTACAAACAAACAGAATATTGCAGATGGTTTTGGACTGACTCGTTTATATTAATTAGAAACAGATTTACTCGTTTGTGTTTTGTGTTGGGATAATTCTTATAATTAGAACATTCTCATAAGGAGGAAAACAGGAATAGTAGGTAGAATTTCAAACGCCATAGTGAATTTGTAACTGGATTGTGGGTGTGTGTTCTTTTGTCACAGAGTGACAAATGTGATATTTTCCCATATATATATATATATATATATATATATATATATATATATATATATATATATATATCTTAACTACTAGGATGTAATAGATGTGATATTTTAGCATAGTAAAAAATATACACAATGCTTTTTCAGGCATGGATCCCATCACTCTTCCCCTGGAGGCGGGTGAGGACAATTCTGTTCAACGAAAATGTCAAAGCAAGGTCTGTGGGGACAGGTAAGTGGAAAACATGTTTTATATGTTTTATGTTTTTTTAGGAATTGCTATTTATTTATCATTGCCAACCTTATTTAAGTCATGGAGCCACATCAGCAATGTTTTATTGGGCCTTTAAACATTGCCAAGATTGCTACTGAGCTCCCAAATAAAATAATCAATGCTCCTCTCTATTTTTCAGGGTGCAGGCAGTGGACTGTGGGGAGAGAGTGTCAGTTTGGCTTTCTGAGTTTCTGGGAAAACCTTGCTGTCTTATTAGACAGAGTCTTGATTTCTCTCGGGATATGAAAATTGGCCAGGAAAAAGGTAAGAGCACACAGTCCAGCATAGAGTAGCAGCGTGATGTTGAGTAGTCTGCCTGTTGTTGCTTCAAAATGTAAATCAGGTGGACTTTTTTCAGACGTTAAAGAGTTCAGTAAAAATTTTAGTCATAAAAAATGGATGGCACTAGTATAAATACTACATTTGGGTAGTCGTAGCGAACACTCTTTAAGCCTAGCTGCATAATTCTGTCTGACTCACTCATCTGGCTGCAGTCGTGCAGCTGCTTAGCTTTATTTTAGCTTGCACAACAATGTCTCACCAAAACAGACTACATGACAGCGTGAGATGCATGAATAGATAAATAGTTTACAGTCTTAGAATCTTCCATTTGTCTGCTAATGTGGTTAATATCTGTGTTGTATTCAATTCACTAAGGTCAATCCTGAGACCAGGAGTGCCAGGAAAAAAAGATAGTTTGATATTATTTTAAAAGATAAAATTAACAGAAAAAGGGTGAAATTAGTTCATTCTAAATGTTCTAAAGGTTCTAATATATATATATATATATATATATATATATATATATATATATATATATATATATATATATATATATATATATATATATAAATTCTGTTATATGGTATTGTATAATTTATAAAATATAAAATAATCACAATATAAACATTTTCTTTGCATTGCCCCTCAAGCAGTAGATGGTTGAGGTTACTTTCTGTCCTTCTTCTCTAAAGTCATCAGCTAAAAGTCAACTGAATATGAACCAAACAACATACATCCATTTTTATTATTAAATGAAAACATATTACCTTTTTACTCTATCCTCCAATCTGGTGATGTTTTTGAATTTTGGAATCAGGAAGCATCAACAAACAAACAATACTCAATTAAGCCATTATAGATCAATTACAGTAAATCCACAGTTAATTTCAATACTCAGGATCAGTGACCAGATTCGTACGGCAGCATTCGTTAATTTAATTAACATCCAATTTCAACAACGATGTAATGAGAACTGATCTAAATGTAAATCAATTGTTTGTGTTTTAGCGATTCAGAAAAAGATGTTTGACTCTATGACTGTGTCCTGCAGGAATCTGCCCCCCCGCCCTCTCTCTGGTGAATGAGGCTCAGTTTTTGTTGATTAACAGAGCCAGTGTGGCGCTTCTGCTGGACCATATCGCCAAAAAGTAGGCCTGCTGACAACTGCATAGTATTGATACTCGCCTAAATCATGTTCCATGAAAGAATGAGTATTAATGTGATATGATTTGGTCAGAACTTTGGCTTATGGCTGCATTTTACATTCCAGTGCAGAGTCTTATATGTTCAGTTTTGTCTTTCCACAGACAGGACAGCTCAGAAAATGGCACATCTTTCAACATGCTGCAACTCATTCATCGTTTCCGAGCCAATCTTATTATCTCAGGCCTGGAGCCCTTTGAAGAAGAGGACTGGTCCGATGTCAAAATAGGAAGTGCTTTTTTTCAGGTCAGTTTAAAATTCTTTTACACAAAGTTGTCAGAAGTATTCACATTCATTACTCAGGTAGAAGTATAGATATTAGGGTTTATAAATACTTCTGTAGAAGTTGAAGTATCAACTCAAGCTTTTGACTCCAGTAAAAGTGTAAAAGTACTGCTTTTAGAACTACTTAGTATAAAAGTTAAAGTAATGTAAGGGAGAAAAATGCCATTAAGGACAAAAGCTTAGGTCACACCACAGGGGTCTATAGCGCACTAGCCCACCTCCCCAAAAACCCATTCTTCTAAAAGCCATAATGACTATAATGTTATATTAAAATGTTAATGTTGATAAATTTGGGATGTGCTAGGCTTCCTGTTTTAGCCGATGCCCATTAAAAATGAATGTATTTTAGTACAATGTAAATATATTAAAGAAGCATATCTGTGTACTACTGAGCATTAACATGTGTTTCATGGAGCGGAAGATATGACGACAAGCTGAAATCAAATAGGAATAACAAGGCTATGTTTAAAATGTAAGGAGTAGAAAGTACAGATAATGGAGTGAAAATGTAAGGAGTAGAAGTAAAAAGTCAGCTGAGAAATAATTACTCCAGTAAAGTATAAATAACCAAAATTTCTACTTAAGTAAGGTAACAAAGTATTTGTACTTCGTCACTTAACACCTCTGCTTTTACAGTGTTAGTGTTAGTAAATATACCTGACACACATGAAACTGAGGATGCTAGAATCAGAGGTCAACCATGCATTTAACTACACCCACTAATGGAATGTTCCTCCTGGACTTGCTAAAGGTGGCAGGCGGTTGTGGTCGATGCCAGATGATTGGAATAGATCAGACCTCTGGCACTAGGACCCAGGAGCCTCTCAGGTCTCTGTCTGAATGCCGGAATGGGAAGGTAAGTGAAATCTAATAGCTTTATTTAACCCTTTAACCTTTATGCTTATTATTCCATCATTAATCTTATGAAGCTAATGTGTAGGTAGTTATGAAAATGGAGGTTGAAAGTGTTCACCAGCTCGTGGGCCCCCAGAGTTTAATGAGTTGATTTAGGTTTATAAATGTACTGCCTCAGCTCAACAGCTCACAATTTAATTTAATTTGTAAGTAGACTACAGAGCTGATTTGTTGCAATTTGTTGTTTTGTTATTATGCTTTATATTGTGCATATATTTTACTCCTTCATTTTCAACCAGTTTATTTTGTCTCATGCTCTTGTTCACAGGTCACCTTTGGAGTATACTTGCTTCACCTACCTCAGAGAAACCCAAGCACATACCCAACATTATCTGTTGGTTCTGATGTGATGGCACAGGCAGAAAAACCATCAAATGAATTGTAAACTCTTAGTAACGCTGATTACTGTATCACTGCTTTAATCTATGCCTGGAAAACTGCCATCATAAGACTTCTGTCAGTTTTCCATTGATAACTATGGAGCCATTCACTGTAGGCCAGACCTCACTATTATATTTCCACAACCTGCAGTCAAGCAGTGACACCTTTCACACGACTGTGGCTGCTTATTTTTAACCCATTTTCACATATCGCCATAAAGTGTAAGTGGCAGTGGGGCATGTTGCATTTAAAAAAAAAAAATTCATTCATTCATTTCCAATATTTCTTATAATCAAAACTGTGAATGATTTATTAACAACTATTTTGTCTAAGCTATTTGTCTAAACTATTTTGTTTTTTTTTCACACCTAAATAATGCCATTTATTTCTGAATCTATAACAATGATGTCATGTTCAGAACAGCGTATGGGTGTATATTTTTGCTCCTCGGCCAATGATAATGATACAATGAGGCATAAAAAGTAGTTGTGAGGCATTTCTATTGGTCCATTCATTGTGGAATTTGAAGGTGCCATAGAATGCATTCATTTAACATTTTAAATTACGTCCCCGTCACAGACTGGGAGGCTATGTTACAGCACAGTCTGTCGTTTTCATTCCTGTTGCTTTGTTCTTGTTGTTTTACTGAGCTACAACATGAGCTGGTGTATGTAAATTTTGGGGCGGCATAAATATTAACAAGTCAAGATGTTACATAATAGTGTAGGATTTTTGGAAGCAGAGTGTTTTACTGTCCTCTTTTGTGAACATGGGATTTGTATTTAATGGAGACAGCTTAGTTTAAGATTCACGGTATATCAGTTCCAATTCTCTTTATTCAGCTCTGCCAATGTACAGTTTCCCCTCTGGGGTCATATTAAAAGGCAGCTGGCATATTCACATGAACCAGAAAAAATACACTTGAGAAAATGGAGAAGTGTTAAGCATGCACTGTTAAGCATGTAGCAAGCATATTTCATATATGAGACAAACATAACAAGGCATAACAAGACCTCAGTTTCAAACATTTGTCAAAAATGAGAAAAAACACCTTTACGCTAAGATCTTGACTTATTAATATTGCCCATTCCAAATTAAATATGGACATTCAAAGTTTGTAAAACACATTTCGTTTCGTCACTGTCCAATGAAAAACAAGTATCTTCAAAATTGCAACTTTACAGGAGAGACCAAAAACATACTTTACTTTCAGTGTAGGTCAATAGAACCAGAAGTCTTTCCAAGCTATTTTGGAGCACTTCTATTGGTCCATTCATCATGAAATTTTCACACAATGTAAACGGCCTTTGGTGTGTTCAAATGATGTAGAAAACTTAAAATCGACAAAAATGGAGATACATATTTTTTATTGGACAGCGACGATATGTTTTATTTGAAACATACAGACACTATTTGGAACAGACACTAGAATATATTTTCCCTTATATGTGACTGTTTTGCAGTGACTTTTTCAGTAAAGTGTTCTACTAAAACTGTTTTCCACTTCCACTGACTGAAGCTACAGCTACAACTACAGCTTATATTTACACTCAGTCACATACGTAAGACTTCCCCAAGGCTTAAAGTGACATATTTGTTTTATTCCACTTTGAATTCCTAATTTTGGAGGTTAATCTGATGTGTTAGGCCTTTAGTCCCGCTCTTGAAGGTCAACCAGTGGGCGTGTTCTCCTGGCTTGGTCTGTCTAGATACCACAGAGAAGAAAAATCTTTTTCTTATTCAACCCTTTTCTTTCCAACCACAACTTAACAATGAGATATTCTTATTATTCTTACAGTACATGCAGACAATGCAGGCATCATGTTGATTGTATTAAATAAAATTGAACTAAACATTACAGATGATTTTTAATTATTTGTACAGATATTATTCAATCTTCTCTGAAGGCCTAAAAGGCCTGAGGGTTCCCTCTGGTGAAATGCTAATATATTATCTTACTCAGAACCAGAACATGGCTGATCTTAAGGCTTCTCTAATAAAGGGTGTAACTCAGAGTAAAAACTTTCAGTTTAAAGTGAATATGTTTAATACCATATGTATAAACAGACCCACCACACGCATTTCACTGGACCTGTTCAAACACCACAGCAGTTAGCTCAGGCACACTGAGCGCCAGGTGCTCTGCTGATATGAACGTTGTTGTCATTTCTCTGACAGTTTAATGCCCAAAGCTAACATCATTAACTGTCCAGTAAAGTGATCATTTCTGCAAAGTACATTATGTAAATCTATATAGTATCTTAATGAGTATGTGAGTTTGTGCTGCCTTCTTTATCTGAAACATGCTGGTGGCGTTAACCCCTTCCGTTCAAACACTAATGCAAAGGATACATAAAGTCATTGTGGTTCTGAGGGGGAGATGCTTCTGTTTTCTATTTAGAATGCTGGTTTTTGTGGTGTTTCTCTTTGTATTATGTTGTAACTGCAGACAGCTCAGTGCAGACGAGAATGAGACAAGTTAAAAACGCATAAACAAGAATCATTATGTGCATTAGTTCCACAACATCAGAGACGAGAAAAGAACATCGCTAATAAACCATGCAACACGTTCAGACCATTTTAGAGTGATTGGTTAGTTATGTAGAGCACAGAACCTAGAAGGAAACATCATTTGCAACATTAGCTGCAGCTATGTCTGGTGGACAAATGGCACAAGCAAGATTTGGAACACAACACTTAATAGCCATGTATACAGAGTCCTCTAGAATTATTGAAATGCCAAGCAAAAGTGAGCAATGAAAAGCCTGTCACAGTCCTTGTATTCATTAATATTTTAATCTTCTGATTATTAATATTTTATCTTTTTATGGTTGTTGTCTTTAGGAGCTGTTAATTGGTAACAGCACAACATTTCCATCCCGATTTGCATTAATGATCCTCTATTGATGACAGGAGTCAAACCACTCTGTAAAGTCTTATCCAGCACATGCCCACCATTTTCAATGGGTTAAGGTCAAAACTCTGTGGTGGTCAATTCCCTGAACCACTCATTCACGACTTCAGCCTGATAGATCTTGGCATTGTTATCCTGGAATATGGCCGTGCCATCAGGGAAGAACAATAAAATATTGACTGGATAACCTGGTCATTCAGTACATTCAGGTAGTCAGCTGGTGTCGTTTACATTGTAAAACATTTTAATCAAAATAAATGATCTAAAATTACTTGGAATAAAGAAGTTTTACACATACTGTTTTGGAGGGATGTTTCTTTTGAACAGAGATGATATGGAAATACACGAATAAGTGAAATAGGACAAAAGGCTATTGATAAACAGGGGTTTGAGTATGTTTGGAAACTGTAGTGAAGTGTGTTTTGTCCTCACACAGTAAAGCAGATAGCAGGAATTGGGGTGTTAGTCTCATTTTGGGCTCCTAAAAGTACAGTTAGATACTATCACTTTGCCAGAAAACTTGTTGTAAAACTTGCTGGAGGAAAGCCTCAGCTGTAGTCAAACCACTGCTTAGTGTTGTGGAAATAAGCAGCCAAGGGTGTATAAGACTGTCATCTGGCTCTCATCCAAATCTTTTAAGTGTATTTCTGAGATATGCCAAGATTTGCTCTGCCATTTGAAGATACAGCTGGACTGTGGCACTAGGTCAGTGCTTAACTCAAAAACAACGCTTTGCAAATGTTTCAGCTCTGCTGTCTTGCTCAGTCCTTGAACTGCAACATCAGTTTAGTTCAAGTTGGAAATAGAAACACTCACTCTTGAATTTTAAAATATGAGGCACTGTATCATGTGATGGCCAGCTCTCCCTGAGAAGGGTCAAATAAGCCATCTTCTCACTCATATTTAATGAAAAACGAACCTCTGTACGTTTGTATTTTTCCATTTTTTTACTTTTCCTCCAAACAAAGTGAAATGGTAAATAATAAATAATGTGTAAATAATGCACAAGTATTTATCTTGTTATGTGCTTATACTGTGTCTTAACACACACAGTACCTGAACTATGCTCTACATTTTCCTCTTAGTGTTGTTAGTTGCCACATTACCACTCATCGTGTCAAAATAGAACCTCTGTGGTCTGTTTCTTTGGAAAATTCAAGTAAATAGATTTTACTTTGGCTTCAACAAGCTGGAACCAAAAATAGCCACAGTGCAGGCCTGAGGCCAGAGCATCATTGCAGTTTTAGTAGTATTTGTTGATGTGTACACAGTAAACCACAAACTTCAGGCTGACATAACACACAAAGTGTACACAAATATATAAACCATTACTTCCTTATTGAAAGTCTTTGGATATATAAAATAACTGAGATATTCGTATAATTACACATTAACAATACTTCCAATAATATTATAGCTTTTAATTATATATATATATATATATATATATATATATATATATATATATATATATATATATATATATATATATATATATATATATATATACTTTAGGCTGTACTCAGTTAATTAGACAAATTAACAACATATTTTCTCTAATGTAATTACAAATGTGTAATAGTTTTTTAGTCCACCAAGATTGTTCTAATTGTAACATGAGGTCTATAATTGCATACATTACATACAGTGTTGTGATTGGTGTAAACATTGATTCTGCTTTAGATTAATGTGCAAATACAAATTATAAGAGGCTATAATGTGTAATGGATTTCTCTGAACTTACTTTTAAGTAAAAACGAATGATTGGCATTGTAACTAGTGAAACAACACTAACGCTACTGACCAAATTCTTTATAGATCTCATTCTTTTTGGCATTTAAACGTCATAAGGATGTTCACAGGATATTGCAGACCTTGTGTCTCTATTGCAGCACAGTTGTGAGAACCCCTGAAAGAGTGTTTCACCACAGCAGAGAGAAGATGCATGGAGAACGTATATAAAGCCAGTAGACAGAGGAAACACATCCAATAAAAAATAAAAAAATTGTGACACAGTATATTGGCACCACTGCACTGTACATTAAATGCAAATCAAAAGTTAAAGCAATGATTTGTACATCTTCTTTAAATTAGTATTAAAATGTAAGCAGTGCAAAAACGCGAAAAAGTAATCATTGTTAATCTTATCAACTTTATTGTTTTGGGCAAATATACATTTATTCTGAAACACATTGCTGGTCAGGACAGTAGCAAGTTAAGTAAGTAAGTAAGTAAGAAACATTTGTTTATATAGCACTTAATATACTACAAAGTGCCTTAGAACAATAAAAAACATAATAACGATAACCCCAACCCAGGATGCTAAGCGACCCAGAAGATCAATGAATGAATGAATTAATTAATTAATTAATCAATCAATCAATCAATAACACTTCTAGATGTGATGTGACTGCACTACAGGCCAACCCATCATTAATAACTTGAATAGAATTTAAGTTAAATGCAGATTGTTTTTAAAATAATAGCTGTATTGTTTTCCAGGCCAAAGAAGTAAAAGGCCATCTAGACTGCTATTGGCGTACAGTTCAAGTACCAGGGTCTGTCATGGTATGGAGGAGTATTAGTGGGAAACTTGGTTATCTGTGAAAACAGCACTATAACTGAAAGTTTTATATACAGATGTTTTTTGGTCATTTATTTAGTATTAAAAATACATCATCAACAAAGATAAGTATACATTCTGGAGATTAATTTGCACCCTATTCCAAGAACACCTGTGCTTATTTTAAAATGACTACGTCAAACCACATTCTGCACATTACAACAGAAAAGCTGCATAATGAGAGGGTGTGGATGCTTGACCGACCTGCTTGCCTCCTTTTGAGAACATGTGACATACTGTGGGATACATACAATGAAGGCCCAATGTGTGAAGACTTGCATAGCTGAAGAATAACAATAAAATCAACCTCCACTACAAAAACAGAAATCCTGTGTTCATTGCCCCCATGCAGGTTAATCAACAGTCCAGTTTCTTGAATTTCTAATGAAACCATCTGGGGATATTTAATAGCTGCCTGACTTGAAGTCAACACCCTATTGTCTCATTTGATTTCTGCATTCCATGGTCTTCCCCTATTTGATGCCTGACTAAAGCTCTTTGACCAGTGTATAAACTCATATTTATTCACCAGTGGAGGAAAGTCATGACCACTTAGGTTCATATTTCTTGAAGGATCAGATATCATTAGTCATAGAAAACTTTATAATGGGAAACTAAGAAATTTTATTTGGAGCGGTTCTGGAGCAATATAAATGACACCTGCTGAGCAAAAAACTACAACAACAACAAAAAATAAAAACAATGTTTGTATTTAAAAGGAAAAAATATGCTTATTTTGATAAAGGTTGTATTGGCACTTTGGAATCAATGAATCATATGACATCACTTTAGTTTTAGCCACAGTTCAAGTCAAGGTTTACTTATGTAACGCTGCTTCTACTACTGACGTGGTTGCAAAGCAGCTTTACAAAAGATCCGGCTCCACCCCTTATTGAGTAAGCCAGGGGCAAGGAAAACTCCCTGAGGGCAAGAGAAAGAACCCTTGACTCAAAACGGTGAATCCACCTCCCTATGCTTGACACCCTATAGTGAGCTAAAACACAAAATCAATATGAAAAGGATCAACTTTTACAGTTACATGCATTTTAAAAAGGAAGAAAACCACATGCCTTACCCACCCTACTGAACTGTGTGTACCCACTCATCACATGCTGTGTGTCACACAAACTCACCAACATATACACACTTAAACCCATATACACACAAAGTCTATTTTTAACTCTCTTTATTTTTAGGTCTCATGGCTACCCAAGGATCATAACAAAACACATGTTCTGTGCTCCACCCAACTTGTGACGTGTGCCCATTCAGAAACTTTGACCATATACAGTACTGTACATGTTTTATTTATGTTTAATTTTCTAAAAAAAGAAAAATTTACATTTTATTTTGAGTTTGTAAAGTAGTTTACCACAATCACCACAGTGGCTGAAAGCTGCTTTGTAAATAAACTTGACTTGCCTTGCCAAAAGAGATTACCCTTTATTTATTTAATTTCCAGACCAAACAGCCATTAAGTATAAGCTATGAATTGTTCTGGAGATATTTCTGAGGATATCAAGTCCAATGTAATCCACCTTTATCATGAATGTGTTTGGTTTTATTTGGGTTGCGAGAAATGCAACCAACTTTTAAGAATAAACTTTGGAGATGTGAAAAAAAGTCCCTGCAGATTTCTCTCAACAAGAGGACAATGTGTGGACAAATGAAAAACTGAAACAAATATTCACTTAACCTTTTTGACTGGAAAAGTGATCTCGGTGAGGCACTGAATTCTGGGTAATATTAAGACATAGCCTTAAGCAAGCTACAACTTTGAGTCAGGTAAGCTATAAAGGTTAGAATAGCCCATAAAATGTGACCAACCCTACCATTGCTCAACACATAATGACCCCTTTTGATTAATAAATAACTATTGTTGAACTAAAGGTAGTAGGTGGCATGGAACAAATACATTGGGAGCAGTAATTGTGCTTCTTTATTCAAATCAGAGGTTTACTGGGCCTAAAGAGGATTATATTGTGAAATACAGCTTTAAAAAATAGGTTGAGTTAAATAATATCTTGTGCCACCATGTAGCAATTGGAGATCATTTTTACAAGGTAGATTTTTAGAGGTATACTGAATGTCCAAATGGCAGGTATTGCTATGGAGGATGACAAAAACAACAAATAAAACCTGTTTTAATAGAACTAGGTCTTTGCAGTATTTTTTTAATAATGTAAGGCCTTTCCAGATCCATCCTTTACTTTGTTCACAG
Source organism: Megaleporinus macrocephalus (assembly GCA_021613375.1). Taxonomy (NCBI): domain Eukaryota; kingdom Metazoa; phylum Chordata; class Actinopteri; order Characiformes; family Anostomidae; genus Megaleporinus; species Megaleporinus macrocephalus. Next base: position 20,068,384 of record CM038706.1, read on the forward strand.
AGCTTGTTTTGTAAACGCTGAATTACTGAGTGCGCTCCCATTCGGTGCTCCTCTGTTTATACTTCCTGCCTGTTTTACACCTCCACTCATGTCACGTAGGCCTCAAAACCTTTCAGAAAATGAAAGCATGTCAGCTCATTCACCTCAGGCAACTGAACTGTTGAAAGAATTGTGAGAATAGTTTAGGAGCCTTAGAGAAAAGAACAGGTGTGCATCTTTACAGATCTTCGCAATTCACAAATAGGGTACTTTTGAAAGGAGGTGTGACAATAAATAGGCGTAACTGGTGTATATGACCCAAAAACTGGTGACATTTTTAGCAGATCAGCAGAAAAATCAACTTTAGCGACTGTTAACCCTCTCAACCTTAACAGCCTGCATGTGGGACCCTGGTTTGATTTAGTTGTGCCATGTGGTACCTTTCATACTTTTCAGTAGTAACTGAACAGTTTCAAGTTTTAAGTTTATTTGTCATTTGCACATCATGTCAAAACATAACATGCATTGAAATGCTTGGGGTAGGTCTTAGATAATAACTCTACAGCAGGGCAGCAATTATATATATATATATATATATATATGTATAGGAAAAACAGTGCAAACATAACAATAAATAGACAATAATGAAGTTAAAAAATAATCTAGAATATATACATATATTTAGTAATATATTTATAATTTAATGTAGTTTATTTAATATATATATATTTAGTAATAACTGAAATATATAAAGGACTATACAAAACATACACAAGATATATGCATAAGATATACAGGAGGACATATGTAGAAACTTTTGCATAGGCAGGTTACCTAAGAAGATAAATCTATTTAAAGTGACTGAGTGATATTGTCCATAGCAGCGATATCATAATAAATAATATAATAGTATAAAAAAAAGCTTGCTATAGCCAGAACCAAACTTCACCTTTAAATTAGCCCACAAGATATTAACCACTTAGGCACCTACAACTACAGTGCTGTCAAACAGTTGAACTGAGCTGTCTCTCTTTCTCTATAGCAGTGGCTGAGTGAACAGTATTGGGGTCTTTCAGCTTCACAGTTTTTCAGCTTCACAGTTTTGTCAGAAGCCTGACAGCCTGTGGGTAGAAGCTGTTCAGTAGCCGAGTTGTTCTGGCCTGGATGCTGCGGAACAGGCCGTGTGCTGGGTGACCGCTGTCTAACAGTAACTCTCTCTTGCATCTTCTGGTTTGTACACTTTCCTCACAACTGCTAAGTGAAGAGAAAGAAACAGAGCTGGTGTTTTAAAAGTGGTGCTGTGGTTTCCATCACTCACCCAACAGCCTTGAGAAGATAAGCGAAAGAGAAAGAGAGACAGCACAGTTCAACTGTTTGACAGCACTGTAGTTGTATGTGCCTAAGTGGTTAATATCTTGTGAGCTAATTTAAAGGTGAAAGTTTGGTTCTAGCTATAGCAAGCTTTTTTTAAGTTCAAGCAGCAGCAAACCTGAGTTAACATAATGAAGCACTGCTTAACCAAACTGTGTATTAGATGGTTATTGTAAAAAGGTATTGAGCAAATAGTTAAGTTAATGTCCTTATGTACATAAAGTCATGTTGTATTCTTATTATTTCTAAATAAATCAGTGTAATAATAGCTATTTATTCATTAATAAAAAGATTATATATATATATATATATATATATATATATATATATATATATATATATATATACTTTTTACAATACACTATATGTGCAGAGTGTATATCATGTACAAAGCAACACAGTTTACATCAAGTATATCATTTTCATTGATCTTTAATCTTCCAGACAATACCCCCAAAGTACTCCGCATGTAAAAACATGTATGTATGGTGACATTTGTTGTGCAACGACAAAATGCTGACAATTATTAGTACATATTGTGGTGTCAGAGTTTGCCTATGTTCATGTTTATTCTAGTTTATTACACTAGTTACGTGTTATGCTTTGTTTTTCGAAGGACTCTTAATTGAGGGCTGAGCTAGGTTCTGTGTGTTGTTGTGGTAGTCTTCAAGACCAAGACTGAGAGCCAGTTTTGCCAAGGTACCAGTAAAGCTAAGTTATAGATCAGATCTACAAACGTGTCTCGGTTCTTTGGGGACAAACAAAACATCAGCAATATCTTGGTTTTCAGGAAGAACACTCTTATTGTTTCATTGAACCTTTAAAATACTTTTTCATATCCAATTGCCTGTATACCGTCTTTACTGAGCTCATGCTGGGACTGGATTATTTATGTATCTGTTTCTTCTGTACTGAGGACAGAAAAGGACAGCCAACTGCATAGCCATGTCTATATTTTTAAATGAACATATGTATTAATATATTTGCTTTGTGTACCGTCGTGAATGTACATATCAGTAAATTTAGTAACAGACTAACACCCCTGGAAGAGAAACACACGAGAGACTTTGTCTGCGTATGCGTGTAGATTTGCGCAATGACTGCGTTACCCCAGCGCAGCCGTGAGGTCCGTGAAGCAGTCATAGTACTCGTTGTTCCGCCCACCGTGAGAAACGTCCCAGCGAGTTTCCTGATGTTGAGCTTTTGAGCGGTGCTGAAAGTCTGAAACTCTGTTTTTCCAGGCGCTCCGGACGCGTAAGTACCAAATTCACTCTGTTAAAACAGCCTGTAACTGTTGCTTTACCAACTCGCTCGATTTTTAAAGTGGTTATTTCCAGAAAAGGCTCGCCTCTGCTGACCCCCCGCCCCCTATGTTGTCATATTTACGACGGCGCTGAGGACTAACAGTTCAGCTACAAGACTTTTCAGTAAACAGAATTTGAAAAGGAATGTTAAGTCTAGCTCGGTTTACCTCTATTGTAAGCTATACGCAAATCTTGTGTTCGCTGTACAGCGGTTGAGGCCTGTGGCCATGTTATTACACCCGCCCCCACCCCCCACCAATCTTTTAACGTTTCAGGCTACGTGGGCGGTTTCCATACTGTCACGGCCTTCAGTCCATTAAATATGGCCAGTAGTTTCACACAGCCTGCTACAACAGTGCTCTTTATATAGAGACTCCTCTTTCCTTCACTTACTGCTACACTTCATCATTTTACTTCTATTTACCTCTACTAACGATCACTACAGAAGTAGTAAGTACGGATTCTTATTTCATAGTAAATTTGAAACAATTCCTGTGTTTATTATGATGTTGTAGTGCTATAGTATTGTAGACAACTGTAAGACAGTACTACAGCAAAGTAATACAGAGAAAATAATGTTGTAGGTTATTATAAAAATAAAGTGTTATAGCACTATGGAATATTATTTAGTGTCTTATGTCCAGATATTGTACGTGAGCAGCTACCGGTCGGATAATACGATTTCATAGATCATTGTGAATTGGCCAGAAAGTGAGTAAATAATGAGCTAAAATCTGGCAGAAGCGTGTGGTGTTCAGATGTAGTGACTTTGTTCTCTCCCATGTACACAGTTCATTTGCTCAGATAGTCATAATTTTTGACCTTATGCTTGACAGTGTAGGTTTATGACTGTGCAATATATAGTGTTAGGAGGGATCCATTGATAAGAATTCGACTTGTATGTGTCTATATTCAAATATTTCAGTTCTGGTCTCTGTGACTACAAAATGCAAAGCAGCCAGACGCTGTCATGGAGTGTGTTTCTTCTGGGCTTTATTCAGACGCACTTACATTGCTCTGAATGAGAGCGGTCACCAAGTAAAATTTAAAACGGGAACCTTAACTTACATTGGCATGTTGCGTAGATTATACTTAACGTAGTGCCATTTGCAGTATAGCTGGAGACACACCAGAAGAAACCTATCACAGGTTGAAAGGACTCTGTAGTCACTGGAGGAAGCCAGAATTGCGCAATAAGATTAGATTGAATAGATTATCACACAGCAGCTTCTAAAGGTCCTACCAAATGATATCTGCACAAGGGCTGTGAGCTGCTTATTTTTTTAAAGGACAGTAAAAACATTAACACATCAAATGCAAGAGCAGTTATTGAGTGGGGGGTAAAACAGGTGTCCAAAACATCAAAATGCAATGAGGGTAGAATATAATACATATTAGGGATGCACCGATACCACTTTTTCCTTACCAATACCAATACCAGCTTTTCAGGTATCTGCCGATACTGAGTACAGATACCGATACCAACTCTGACTTAAATGCTCGATATATGGCTATAAATCCTAATATTTATAGTGTTCCACTTTTTATATGTTGTAATTTTTATGTCTTATCCTGAATAAGATATAATAACCTTGAAAGAACACCATTTACTGGTTGAGTAACTGCACATTAAAAAGTTTCAGAGCTATGAAAAAATAAAAATTCCCACAATGCAATAACACATGCAGCCGTTTAGTCAATAAGCTTTATGATATCGCCGCTCTCTATTGCCGATACTGATACTGTGTGCCAGTATTGGTGCCACTAATACATATGAAATATCATAAATATAAAAGAACATCACATAGTTCAGCTGTTAAGCATTCATCTATCAACCACATTCTCCCTCAGCACAGAAGAACTGAGCCAATAAATAATCTACCATGTAATGCATTCATTTTTACATTCATTAATTCATTACTTGTATTATTCCCACCTATAAGAATATATAAGAAAGACACCATCATGCCAAATGTTTATAATGTGCATGAAAAGCATTTGAGGACATTCATAGTATCTGTTCTCACTGTAAAATGGAAACGACCAATTGGAGCATGTCCCAACTTGCTCTGGCATTATTTAAGAATCACTAAAGCACAATTTGGATCCTTAGAGCTGCAGTAAAGGTAGTGGGTAAAAGTTTTTTTTGAGAGAGTAGAAACGTGAAGTATTTGCTCATAGTATAGTTACTGTTCTGATTTTACAGTGTGGCTTACTAAAAAACATGAGAACATGACATGTGAAACTACTGTAAAAAGGGTGAATGTGGGCTGTTACCCAATAAGGTGGCAAAGTAAAGAGTCTGAACTCCTGAGAACACTTGAATAGGAGTCTTATAAGAGGAAATGTGGTTTCAGAGGAAACAACTTTAACCGAGGAAGCTACTCTTGCTGGCCTGTCTATTTATTATAAGACCACATGACTTTGCATTTTCTGTTCTTGTAGATATCTCTTTTATTTTCAAGTGTATTTTAAAGGGGATGTAGGAAAAGAAAAATCAATCCAAATTTTAAAAAATGTAATATGACTTCGTAAAGCTAAATTACTTTTCTTTTGTTTCCTCTATGGTTCGATCTTCTATTACCCTTGTTCACCATAAAACAGTGTTATCTCTATGTATCAAATGCCAAATGTTATGAATTAATATATATATATATATATATATATATATATATATATATATATATATATATATACACTACCAGCCAAACGTTTTAGTACACTACCAGTCAAACGTTTTAGTACACTACCAGCCAAACGTTTTAGTACACTACCAGTCAAACGTTTTAGTACACTACCAGTCAAACGTTTTAGTACACTACCAGCCAAACGTTTTAGTACACTACCAGTCAAACGTTTTAGTACACTACCAGCCAAACGTTTTAGTACACTACCAGTCAAACGTTTTAGTACACTACCAGTCAAACGTTTTAGTACACTACCAGTCAAACGTTTTAGATCATTAGCAGCCAAACGTTTTAGTACACTACCAGTCAAACGTTTTAGTACACTACCAGTCAAACGTTTTAGATCATTAGCAGCCAAACGTTTTAGTACACTACCAGTCAAACGTTTTAGTACACTACCAGCCAAACGTTTTAGTACACTACCAGCCAAACATTTTAGATACACTACCAGCCAAACGTTTTAGATCATTACCAGCCAAACATTTTAGATACACTACCAGCCAAACGTTTTAGATCATTACCAGCCAAACGTTTTAGATCACTACCAGTCAAACGTTTTAGTACACTACCAGCCAAACGTTTTAGATACACTACCAGTCAAACGTTTTAGTACACTACCAGCCAAACGTTTTAGTACACTACCAGCCAAACGTTTTAGTACACTACCAGTCAAACGTTTTAGTACACTACCAGTCAAACGTTTTAGATCACTACCAGTCAAACGTTTTAGATACACTACCAGTCAAACGTTTTAGATCACTACCAGTCAAACGTTTTAGTACACTACCAGCCAAACATTTTAGAGCACTATCATTCTAAAGTGTTAGTACACTACCAGCCAAACGTTTAGTACACTACCAGTCAAAAGTTTTAGATCACTACCTGTCAAACGTTTATACTACCCATAAGAAGTTTTAGTTTGACTGCTTTTGTTCTAAAACTTTTGACCGGTAGTGTATAATATATATATTATATGTATATCTATATGTTTTTGGTTTTTTTTGGTGAGAAGTTAGTTAACACAATTTTAGGCACATGACACATTTTTTTTTCTGAAAACAACAACATTTAGATGAGTCTACAAACTCAATTCCAGAAAGGTTTAGACTGCAGGTACATTGCTATTAACAGTGTATTAGAAGAGTAAGCTTAAAAAGACTCACATTTACTGTGAAAGACAGTTCTGGACTGCAGGCAGACCAGTCTAGCACCCACGCTGTCTGATTATGCACCTATGCTGTTGTAAGATGTTTCCTGGTGCCATGTTGAAAAAAGCACAAGTGTCCCAAAAAAAGACACCATCTAGAAGGCTGTACATGCTGCTCTAAGCTGTATTCAGCATTAAGATGTACAAATTACCAAATAATATCATTCGATATGATGACAGATGCTGGCTTTTAAATGTTATGCTAGTAACAATCTAGGAACACATTCTTAGTTATTAGGATAAATTATTTGAAAGGTTGACTCATCAGACTGGCAACCACGTGTCCCACTGTGCATCAGTGCAATTCATACTCGGCAGTGTCTCTGGAAGCTGTTGCCATATAACTTATGTGGTGTATACTACAATCTTGCATTTGTGGCTGCAGCATCAGATGGTGTTTATTGGTAGTGGTTTTCCAGCGTATTCCCTAGCCCGCGTTGTAACATCCGTCACAGGAAGATCACATATTTAGTGCGGTTCTATGTGGGTACATGATCAGCCTTGCTTATTAATGATTAAGCTAGATCGTTTTCGGCATGTCCTTTTATATCCAGGAATGTTTGTATCACAATTTTTTTTTTTTTTTTAACATTTCACTACATTATTAGTCTTAAACTGCATCCAACGTTTTTGGAAAATGTTTTTTTTTCTTCAGAATTTTAGATAAACATATTTCCAAGAAATGATGATCATGAGAAAAAAAACATTATATAGCTTATCATGTTGTTTTGGTTAAAATCCAGGTGAAAGTAGAAACATAAATAGCTTTTTTTACTTTCGGTCCCAACTTTTTTGGACCTGGGTTTATATATATATCAGTTCAATATATTTTTTTATGAAATGTGGTCCTAATAGTTTTAACTCTGTTTCACTCTGTTTTCTTTGCAAAGTAAACAATGAGCTATCCTGGCTCATATGTCAGTACAATATATTTTATGTAATATGATCCTAACAACTTTCACTCTGTTTTCTTTGCAGAGTAAACAATGAGCTATCCTGGCTATCCTCCCCAGCACGGTGGTTACCCTCCCCAGCCTGGGGGTTACCCTCCACAGGCAGGAGGATACCCTCCCCAGCCAGGAACTTACCCTCCTGCAGCAGGGGGTTATCCTCAAGGCGGTGGATACCCACCTCAGGGAGGCGGGTACCCTCCTGCAGCAGGGGGTTATCCTCCTCAGCCTGGGTCCTATCCTCCACAGCCGGGAGCCTACCCAGGCCAGCCGGGAGCCTACCCACCCCTTCCTACAGGTATGTCCTTTTTACATTCATTTTGACTGCATGCTTAAAACTGCTCGGCATGGAGTTCCACATCAGGGCTACTGAAAAGGACACGGCATAGAAACTCCTGTGGCTAAGTGCTGACTGCTTGTTAGGTTAGCACATGGCTGAGTGACAGACTCTTTTCTCTCATTACTGACGTGAGGTCGGCCTCTGAATAGCCTTGTGTACTCTGAATGTGTTTGTGTGTGCTGGAGATCATATGGATTATATTAAGCTGTTGTGTGTCTCCGGACAGTTTCTGCTGGAAAGCAACATTAACATTTCTGCCTGGTGTGTCAGAGTTTCCTAGTGTGGGTGTGTCCGCTTCTGGCCTGTGTGACGAGTTTGTGTCCTAGGTTACGTAAAACGTTTTCTCCTAGAAAGCTTTCAGTAATGGTGCTGAATGAGCCGTACACTTACATCTGCAGTCTTTTTTCATTAAATCAAGTCTGTTCTCCATTTAGGTGCACTTTGTATTTCTGTAATTATAGGCTGGAGTCTATCTTTTTCTCTGCATGATGTCCTAGTCCCTCTTTACCCTGATCAGTGATCAGTGGTTGGTATCTATTTTTTTCTTTTTGCCATACCTTTATACCTTTTTCACCAGTGACTGACAGAATTTGTGTGAGTTAAAAGGCTGGAAGGGTAAAACACATCCTATAATAAAATAAATTCTCATGCCAGGTCAAAAAGAAAAATTGTTTAATTGGGTGTTTCAGGTAATTTGTCACATTTCAACTCATCCAACTGACATAAGAGAACTACTTACAACGGCAAGAGAAGCCTTCTTTAGATGTTCATCTCAGTTTTTTTGTGACCTCCCGGAGGAGTTGTCGGTGTGCTCTTGGTGAATTTTTGCCAGGCCGGTCTCCGGGGAATGTTTACCACTGTTCCAAGTTTTCTCCATTTGTGGATAATTGCTCTTACTGTACTTTGCTGGAGTCCCAGAGCCTTTGCAATGGCTTTGTAACCCTGTCCTGACTGCTAGGTTTCAGGGTCTTGACCTGATGAAAAACAAACATTGGCTTGCTAATTTAGCTAACATCTAGCACCCACTGGCAAATGCCAAACTGGTCTGTAGCAAATCTGCTTGATATAGATTATAGGTTTTGTAGGTTGTTTTCCTATCTTAGAACCCACATCTTCATGTCCAACTAAAGCAAAGATGGTTAGCTGTCTTCGTCAGCCCTTTGACTTGACAAGCCTAACAACTGAAACACCCTACAAAACCAGTCTATATCAGGAGTATCTGCAAAGAACCAGTTTAACTTTTGCTGTGGGTGCTAACATTTGCTACCTAGCTAATATTAGAGCTCAGTGGCGCCAAACTTCGTTTTTAATTAATTTATAGAAGAATTGTAACACGCTTAATCAACTGCAGCTATTTACTGTTCTCTTTCTCATCACAAGGAAAGTTGTAGAATGATAGCTGAGTAATTTGGAATCAGATTTAATTAAACAATGAGTGCCTTAGCTAGTGCAGTAGAGACTAGGGGTGTGTCCGAAATCGCGTACTTCCATACAGAACAGTACGCAAAAGCAGTGTGCGAGTGTGACTAGGGTGTCTGAATACGCAAGCAGCACGCGAAAAGTCCCCGGATGATGCACTGCAGACATTTTTAAGTATGCAGCCCCAGCACACTGTCCTATCCCAGGATTCCATCGGAGCTGCGGAGGAATTCAAAGCGAAGGAAAAAGCGCTGTGAAACGCGGTACGCCGGCTGTGTGTACGTAGCTACGGCTAGTGAACTTCCGCTACAGGAGTTAGCGCTACTTCTGAGGTAAACAATGATTAAATTCCTCCTGTTTCGTCTTCTCCGAGCTACAGCTAGGAACCGCGTGAGTAGATATTTAGACAAACATACAGAACGGTGTCACAAACAGTCTCGAAATCTGTCAGTAAACGGGGCTTTTAAATAAATAGTGGGACCTTTACTGTGATGGTCTGACGTCTTGCGTCACAGGACGTTGGTAAGATGGCGGACGTAGTGCGTCCGAGGTTGCGTGTATACTAAACACTCGGACACTGAAAGAGCGTACTGCTTTAACGGACAGGCAGTGCACTTTACCTCCAACTGAGTACGTACTGATCTAGTACGCGATTTCGGACGCACCCTAGGACTCAGACGTGAAGGTCGATAGGTCAAGGTTTAACAAGCAGATATGGTAAGTGGACTTGATAAAACAGGCGATTAGAGATAGAAGGAGATTTATTGGTGTATTTTGCATTTATTTAGTTTTAAATTGAGACAAACGCCATTTAAAACTAAATCCATTCACTACTTATTCAGTACTTTCATCAGCACCACAGTTCCATGAAGTCTAAAGCTTAATTTATGTCCAGGGATATGGGAAGGTGTGTTAAGTGGTGGTTCTAAAGTTCTAAGCAATGTGTGTGCGTGTTATGACCAATATGTGATACAATCTTACTTAAACATCAAACCTCAGGCAAACCTCTGCTCTGGACTAATTTAATGCAAATTAACTGATTAATGACCAGCTGCTGATATGTGGTGCAGTAACCGGTTGTGGGATGGCCACAGCCGCATGGTAAGATTTAAGTGCACACTAAGTAAGAGATAACAGTTGATAAACAGTTTGTTATTATATTGTATTATTTTATATTATATTAAGCTATTATATTATATTATATTAAAAACTATGTTAGGCTGCCTTTGCACACAGAACTGCATAGACTGTCTTTGCATCTTAATGCCTAGTTCGCACTACACGATTTTAGCCTGGTTTTTCAGTCGCCGACTGTATTCTGCAGATCGCCGACAAAAACCTCTGACCACCGAGTGCTCGCCGACTAATCGCAGATGCCTGGCAAATATCTAACATGTTTAATATCTAGGCCAGTCGGCGACTGTGAGTCAACAGCAGCGTCTAGCTACGGCCAATAGGATCGCGTAGAGAGAGAACCGCATCACTGTTCACGCAATCTCTCTGCGGCTGCAGGCGACCATACGTTTTCATAAAAAAAATAGTCCAGGCTGGCACCGTGCCGTTATCCATCTTCATACCTTTTTCTTCTTTCTTGCAAATCAGCACAGTGTCAACTCGTATCGCTTGTTTGTTAATGTCCGTTTTGGAAATAGTGTATGTTCTACGTGGTATCTCTAACTCTCACATGCGTTTAGTTTTCGTGTGTTCTTGTGACAAAAACGTGTTTTGGACTGAAGCTAGATAAGTCTGTGATTTTTCAGAGTGAAAGTCATGTAATTCGTGACCCCGTGTTGCTGATCAGTCATGTAGTGACTAATGTAAAATAAGCACACATGGCCCATAATACTACGTTAAATTGCTATAGATTTTTTTTAATGTATTAATTTTTTAAACAGATACAATCCTGAAATCAAAAACCACCACAGCCCCCTCAGCATCCCCACTTCCTGTGTCCCTGTTTTTTGTTGTTGTTGTTGTTTTTTAAGGTGTGACTATGGTTATGAGGTTTAGGCAGACCATATTTCCAACGTTTTTTTAAAGTACAAACTAAACTTGGCCTATTTTCAGTGAGTCACTGGTGTATAAATGCAGTAGAGCCATTAGCACTGCAACAGAGTTATCAGAGAGATCCAGTGACTGACTGTGATGGACAACAATAACAAACACTGTAAGTATGTTCTGCCTAATATTTTGAACAACTGGTATAGTTCAAATAGTTGTTATTATTAGCCGTATATGAAAGCTTAAAAAACAAAACAAAAAGAAGTTAAAACAGTGTCTGTAAGCGGTATGGAGTTGAAGCGGAGCACCATGGTCATGATTAGAGCGAGGAGCTGTGTTTTTAGAAAGTCAGAGCGTCAGTGTTCTCGCCAAATACTGCGCTCAAATTCAGAACATTGTATTATTATTATTATTATTATTATTATTATTATTATTTGTTAATAATTGCTGATCCTGAAATTCAGCCCACGTCAGTGTGCTCTCTTGCTTTGAAATTGCTGCAATGTCATTCCGTCCCATGAGCCAGTCCTTTTTTCCACACTGTGACTGTGGCTGCCACAGCTCACAAACCATGGCCATTCACAGTGTTTGCGCAGCAGAGCTGTTTAGCAGATCTGCATACTAAAAATTCACTAATCACAACTTAGTGAGTTCTACAGACATGACACAGAGTCAGTCTCGAGTCGCTGACAATAAAGATGCAATTCAAAGGAAAAGCGTTGCTTCAAGCCCTAACCTTTTAAGAAAGCCTGTGTAGCACAGTTTTGTTCTGAAGTGTAAGCGAGGAGTGGGAAGTAGAAAACTTAGAGCACAGTTGAAGTGATTACAGAAACTCTTTGAGCAAGGAGTGGAAATGTATACAGCCGTCAGATATACAGCCATTACAATAAATTAAATGAACTTGATGTTATAAATTTTGATTGAAAGAACTAAAACTCACGATTAGTACTAGAATAATAAAAGTTCTGTGAAAATGTAAGAGTTTAAAAAGCTTTGTTTGCACTGTGTATTGTTGCAAAACAAGTTTTACAAAACAAGTGTTAACACAAAGATTTTCCTTTAGTGTAAAAATTACAAAAAACAGTTACTTATAAAGATATGACTTCTGTTGTTGTTTGTCAAAAACCTTGTGAAATTAACTTTTACATTCAGTAATTTTCTACAAAGTTACCTTTATGGAGATCTAACATTTTGTTATATTTATATATTTCTGATCCCAGAATTCACATGTGTCTCATACAGAAGGCAAGAAATCATGGAAATTTTGATCTAACCACTGTTGATGTTTTTCCTTCTGTTTATTGTTTTGTGTATTTGTAGGTGGATGGGGAGCTCCTGGAATGCCTGGAATTGGACTTGATAATGTGTCCAATCCTGGATTCAACATGCCTGCAATGGTAAGTCGCGTTCCTTGGATTGGTGAACGTTTTAGTGAACAAAAACTACATAATCATTGGATGAACTGCATCAAGTGTTTTTAATAATTTAAAAAATACTTTAATATTCTTTCTCTCACTGTTAAAATAAACCTACCCTTAAAATTAAATTATAGAAAATTAAGTTCATATCTTTGTCAGTGGGCAAACTTACAAATCAGCAAGGGATCAAATATTTATTTCTTCTACTCTAAAGGTCAGACATCATGTATATATGAAGAGGTATAAGAGACATTGTATTTATTAAGAAGTTAATATAACATTAACATTGTAATACTGTTATCTTATTATAATATTATTTTATAATATAATTGTCCAGGGCTAAACTTGGTGGAGTGAAAACATCCAAACATTTAAAAAATAGACAAAAAAACTTGTACAGTATGCATTTTAAAATTGTAAACTACCATCTCATGCATTCATATCTTAATACTTAGTTCATGCCTGACAGGAAGTAGTGCATTTTAGCAGACTTAACATTTCCCACTGGCTTATTTAATGGGGGTTGCTTGATTTTGGGTTTAAACATGTACAACTTGTATCTTAATTTCACTTTCTGGCAGACAGAGGAGGTGGTTTTCTCCATTTTATGGTTTGTCGCAAAACTTCTTCATAACCTGGGGGACTTTTCCTTCCCTCTTTCACCATTGTTCAGTTAATTCAGTGAAACTGAAACTAAATTTAAACCGAGCTAGACGTTTCAGTCTATTTCAGTAACTTGATTTTAAATTTAAAAAAAATCCTGATTGTGTAACCTCACATCTTGTCCAAACTTTTCTTCTAATTATTTCTAGATATTTTATTAATTTTAGTGTCATTATTATCAGAGTACTTTGATCTTGACTGATAGCAATAGCCAGATTGTGATAAGGTAGATCATTCTAACCTATCCCCAGCCTTCTAGAGGCATCAGCCCAAAGACACTTTCTTTAAAAAAAAGTATAAAAAGACCCTAAAAGAACTTGAAACTGGTACTTACCTGTATTCTTAGGGAGTGGCAGCACGCGGGCCACCCAGCTTTTATAGTCTTCACTGGACTTGGGAAAATCACTGTTGTAGGGGGATCCAGTGTACGTGGGGAATGAAAAAAACATTTATTATGGCATTATATTAAAGTAATTAAAGCACTTTACTTACCTGTAACATCAGAGGACAATCGCATGCTTCAAAATATCCAATCATGTGTACATGTGGCTGTTTCCGTCATAAGCTTTACTTCAGATCTACCCTGTGCTGTGCAAATATCTCTTTTGGTTTAGTCCGGACTGGCCTATAGAGTATATAAGTGGATATTCTGTAGTAGTGGGAGAGGTTTGAAGACGAGAGAGTCTGAATGGGTATGAAAACAGCGTTGTGTTGGCCGAGTGATACAACTCAAGAGACTAAGAAGTGAAAATATGTTTTTTATGGTTTAAATATATTTTTTTTCGTTTGTTTTGTTTTTTTGGTTGTGCAAACAATAAAGTTGCACGAAGTGAAAAAGCCCTCGCAGTTGTGCTTGAATGCTTTATTCCTGCTTCCCCACTATTTAAACTAGGAACCTCATGACCACCCAACCCACACTATCACACAGGTATACACAAATAAAGCACCTAGGGTGGGCAGCTGAATTAGTCCTGTTTCCTTGCTAAAACTTATCGAACCTCAGTGTCAGTGCATATCGTGTGTTGTGAAAATGTCTCTAAGTAGCAGGACAAATATTTTTACCATATCGCCTACTCCTGTTTGACAGTTGGTTTGCAATTAATGACCGCTTGAGGTCTGTGACCCGCACTGTTGTCAACGGTGCTTTGACTTTTGGCCTCCTCCCCACCCATCACCAGCCAGCTCACCTGTCCATGTGTGTCAACTACTACACCCTCAGTTACCTCACTGTGCCATCCAGATGCACCAGCATTGAGATAGGATTGGACTGTTTTAGCTCACGCCCTTTTTACATAAAGCCTCAGAGTCATAGACTGCCTCAGTCATACACTGCCTCTACCTGTGCAGCTTCTAAAGCTTTGCTATCCAGATTTCAAACAGAGACTCTTTTCTTTGGTGTTTAGTTTATTAAACTAAAAATACTGTTTGACCAGAGGAGGATGGGTCTCCCCTTGTGAGTCTGGTTCCTCCCAAGGTTTCTTCCTCCAGCTCTGAGGGAGTTTATCTTGCCACTGTTGCCTCTGGCTTGCTCACTGGGATATATGTTGTAACTGTCTGTTTTCAAAACTCTGTAAAGCTGCTTTGAGGCAACATTGTTGTAAAAAGCGCTATATAAATAAACTTGACTTGACTTGTTCTCTCAGCCAGGACCAGGCATGCCTCAGGCACCAGGGACGGGCTACCCAGGAGGCCCAGCTCCAGGTCAGCCAATGCCGGGCTACCCACAAGCCCCTGCAACCAATCCATCCATGCCAGGCTACCCACAAGCCCCTGCACCCAATCCATCCATGCCGGGCTACCCACAAGCCCCTGCACCCACTCCATCCATGCCAGGTTACCCACAAGCACCTGCAACCAATCCATCCATGCCAAACTACCCTCAGACACCTTCTCCCAATCCATCCATGCCCGGGTACGGAGGAGGGTACGGAGGAGGTGCTCCTGTGGTTCCTGCTGTCAACGTAAGTGTCTTGTCTTAATAAGATTTTTAAATAAGCTTTTAAAGAGACATTATCCACTATTTTACTGCTGGGCTGGCCTGAACAGCGTTTTCTATACACATTAATACTTTTTGGTGTTTCCAAGTACCCAAGTGCTCGTTCTTAAACAACCCCTAAAAAGTCTTTACATTACATTAACTGCACATTATAACTTACATTACATAATTAGTCATACATTTAAAAAATCTAAATCTATTCAGCAACAGTATATTAATAGACATCCTGAAGCCCACCAGTTGGCCCAGTGAACCATTTATTGATATTTTCAGTGTGTCACTGGTGTACAAATGAGTTATTAGAGAGATCTCGTGATTGACTGTAATGGATAACAATAACATTCACTGTAAGTATGTTCTGCCTAATAGTTTTTATTTTTCAGGGGTATAGTTTAAATAGTTATTGTTAGACATATATGAAAGCTTAAAAAACAGAAAGAAGTTTCTGTGTCTGTAAGCGGTGTGGTGTGGGAGCGGAGCACCATGGTTTTGGTCAGAGTGTCAGTGTTCTCGAAAACATGCATGCATAGCCAAATACTATGCTCAAATTCAGAAAATTGTATTATTATTATTTGTTAATAGTTGCTGATCCTAACATCAAGAGGTGCTGCAGCACCTACACTTTTGGTGTTTCCAAGTACCCGAGTGCTTGTTCTTAAACAACCCTTTTTAACAACACTTTTTACATTAACTTTACATTATAATTTACATTACATAATTAATCATAATTTTAAGCATGTTGTTTAATGCAATCAAAATCAAAATCTATTCAGCAGGCAGCGACATTATTTTAATAGTCATTAGTTTGTCCTAGGTTTTCTTTTATTTTATATTATTTGGTTATTTTATTTCTCTGGTTTCCATGGAAAGCAGCAGGAAAGTTTTCACGCAAACTGAGTTGAGTACAGTCATAGCCGGGCTACAGAGAGCGGAGTGAAGGACTGAGGGGCTTTTACAGTTACTGGCTTATCTGTGCATGAGCAAGATGCAGACATAATAAATGAAATCATGTAGTCGCATTATTCGGGCCGGCCCTAGTCCTAACCCTTAACCCGTTTATACAAGTATATTGTATGATTATATGAAGATGTTGTTTCTTAATGCTTTTGCTCTGTGTTTTCTACATTTAGCGTGGATACAGAGGAACCATTCCAGATTTTCCTGGAGCTGATCCATTAAAAGATGCAGAAGTTCTTAGGAAGGCCATGAAGGGCTTTGGTAAATAAACTATGCTATATTCTTTTTCTCTCAACCTCTTACTACACATATACCTCTGTTGCTGCAGCGGCCTAATTTGCTGAGTGCTGTGCACTCCTGATGGAGGTTGGTTTGTGGTATGATAGGTTCAGGTTTTACAGACTGGGTTTTGTGGTAAATACACAGAGAGGATGAAGTTTCCACAGGATATTGGTTTCTGAACCTCTGAACGTTTCAACTTCTGTTTTTTATGTGACTTTCTGTCTGATGTGTTTCAACAGGCACTGATGAACAGGCTATAATTAATCTACTTGGAAGCCGCTCCAACAGGCAACGTGTACCTCTTCTGGTTTCCTATAAGACTGCATATGGAAAGGTAATGCTAAAGAATAACATAATATAATATTACCTGTGATGGTGGAATTGATGGGTATCTTTCTAGCAGGTTACTAACACCGCAGTCTAATTTCATGCCCTAAATATTTAGTGTACTTGAACTCTTGATTTCTTGATGTATTGTAGCTGATCATTCCTATACAACTTAATTTTTTCAGGACTTGATTAAGGATTTGAAGTCCGAGCTTTCTGGAAACTTTGAGAAGCTGGTGTTGGCCATGCTGAAGACTCCTGCTCAGTTTGATGCATCTGAGCTTAGAGAGGCCATTAAGGTTTGTATATAATTTTACAATCGCTCCCAAATCATGGTATAAGCATTTGATTTATGATTTCACCTTATATGTTTTTGAATGACAAAATACTGCATGCATCCCCAAAGGCTGAGCACAGCCAAGAGGGTCAGTGGGAATGTTTTATCATTTAACATGATGATTTGATGCAGGGAGCAGGGACTGATGAAGCCTGCCTCATCGAGATCCTATCCTCTCGCTCCAACGCCGAGATCAGAGAAATTAATCAAATCTACAAAACTGGTTTGTTCTCTTTGCATTATCACACCCATCAATTACAGATTATAGAAGGCCTCTGGCATTCTCTGTATGATCGGAATTTGAAGCAGGAATTAATTAATTCTGTTTTTCCTATTCAGAGTATAAGAAGTCGTTGGAGGATGCTATCATTGGAGACACCTCAGGACATTTCCGAAGACTGCTGGTCTCTCTTGCTCAGGTAATGGGATACTGTACTGAGGGTCTGCCTGTGAATAATTACACCAAACAATTCACACCTCCTTTTTAAACTTTGAGGCGTGCCACAACTCAGGCTGAAAATAAAGAAGGACATTCTCTTTAGGAACAGGTTCACATATTTGATGGAGAATTAGGTAAACATGAGACAGCGTTTTGAAAGAATGGCATGATATATAATAATAAATAGAAATTAAAGATAATCATTTTGAAGAAAACACAGAAAAAAGCTAAAATGCGTTGTGTTCCAATAACGGCCAACACTACCTTTTCCTTTATGCTGGATGAGTGACAAGCATCATCAATATAAATTGGTCAGCTGCGGATGATGTATGGTGCTCTTTGATGGGCAGTCAGGTTTAAAACCATTTAAACGGTTCATGGTTTGAAAATGACAAGCATGCTTTACAGATGAGAGGATTGCTTTTCATCATCTGAACGCTTCCTTACCCTGCACTTCCAAAAAGCCCATCATTACAGAAACAAAACGTTCAACTGTTTTCTTAGAATAACATAAACAGTAAAGATCTTAACTAACATGTTTTGACTTGACAGTAATCCAGTTTGATTGCAAGTTCAACAAATTATTACTGTATTAATTACTTTTTATTGTAGTCATGCTTATTAGTGCTTATTTTATTTGTTGTTGTTTTTTAAATACAAAGTGCATTTATTGCTGAGATAAATAGATAAATAGCTAAGAAAATAAAACATTTCTTAATACATTAACACAAAACTACACATTAATTTTCAACACAAGTAGCGATTGTTTAAAAAAGACAGACTTACAAAGTAATAATCTAATTAACCTTACAGTTTCCTTATTGTTTACTTAATAGCAGAACATTTAAAACATTACACTATTGAATTTTGTCCTTATCTCACAGGGAAATCGTGATGAGAGAGAAACTGTGGATATATCTTTAGCTAAACAAGATGCTCAGGTAAAGTGTGCCTTTTTAATTTTTTTTCTACTATATATATTTTGTTCTGGAAACAGCTACTACATGTACACAGTATGTTTTGTTCAGAATCTTTATCAGGCTGGAGAAAATAAACTGGGAACAGATGAGTCCAAGTTTAACGCCGTCCTTTGTTCTCGTAGCAAAGCTCACCTTAGAGCAGGTAAGTAATACTTTTTTTTTTTTTTGCTACAGCCTGACAATAAAAGAAACAATACCTGTACATATCTATACATTGTTTACATAAGTTTGCAGTACCTTTTGCTCTGACATCTTTTATTCTGGAATTATATTAATAACGTAATTAATACTTTTTTCCTACTGTAAACATTAATGACGTGTTGTACTGAGAGGCTCTTGGGGAAGTGGCCCCAGGCTGCATTAGCCAGTCATTTATTATTTTTTCCTTTCTTAGAGAAACCACTAAATCACACTTTTGTTGTTGACCTAGTAGATGCAGGCTAAAACCACTGTTTAATTTTTTTTTTATTGCCACAAATGTGTTTTTCCCCCAAGCCAAGCTGTTAAAGCCACAATCAGGTCATTTTTCAATTAGCCAGAGTGTTCATGAAAGAGCTTGGGCTGTGTTGGTCTCCTAGATTTCTGAGCAGGAGAACTAACTTGATAAACCTGATTCAGAACCTTTGAAGGGTTTTGTATATGTGCACTGGTTGTAAATAATGCCATAAATGCCTGGATGTGTCTTAAATGCATTGTAGGAAAGTGTTTGCTATTGTAATTAAACTGAATGTAATTAAATTATTTTGTTACTATTTAATATATACTAGTAAATTAATGGTGATTTTTTTTTTATAAAAACAGTATTAAAATAAACCTTTCTATTCTTTCATAAGCCGACCTCACTGATTCCTTATTGTTGGCTGTGCTGCAATAGCAATGGGGCAGCACACATGACATATCATGATAGCCCTACTGCGTGTTGTCTGTATGCTCTGTATGTACATACAATCCAATTCAATCACAATAGCAACAGAAGTTGATTGAAGTGTGAGGTATACTTACTTGTTTGCTCTCTCAAAATATTAGTTCATGCCTAAAATCTGCAAATGGTTTCCTTAGATTATTTTCTTTGAATAAGGACAGGCTCAGTAACAGCATAGAGAGATCAAATTAAAAGGCAGTATTAGTCCTGTTTCTTGAATCCAGAGATGGACATTCTTTTGTATATATGCATGTAAACATCTAGTTTTGTGTAATCTGAAGTAATTAGAGCTGCAGCATGGACTCTGAGAACAGCGTTTATTGAGTTTTAATTCTCTGTTTGCATGTACAGTGTTCAATGAGTACCAGCACATGTGTGGCAGAGACCTTGAGAAGAGCATTGAGAGGGAGATGTCCGGGGATCTGGAGGGTGGCATGCTGGCAGTCGGTAAGTTGTCTTATCTACCCTCAGCATGCTTTTCTGACCTTGTTGCAGGTGACACCCATATACTAACCACCGTCATGGACCACCAGATGCTGTGAATGTTTCAAGTTCATGTTTTTATGTTAGTATATTGGTGTATAATGTAAACATGCAAATGTTTATTAGTACCTTGTATATTCCACTGAACTTTAGTTGTAACAAAAAGTCTTTCCCCAAGAAGATTGTAATTACTGGGCAATCTTATGTTTGTGTGTTTACTTAACCAGTCCCAAACTCACCTTGTGGCAAATGCTTCCAATAATTTTTTGTTGCTTTTACTGTGATTGTGTTTTTGAGTTTATTCTAATGTTGTATTCTCATTTGCTGTTTGGAGTGTAATTAATTTGCTTTAACCACTGTATTTCTCATAATGTCCTTCATTCTGCTGACCGCTCTCAGAGTAATATGGTAAAATATTTACATGTACATTCACTACATCGACATTACGATGAACTTACATGTTGTGACACTTTGCAGTGCTGTCTTACCCGTTTCCTGTTTGTCTAGTGCACGGTGGTTTTAAGTGTTGAGTTTGTCACATTTGTAGTGCTTTTTCTTTCAGTCTTTCTATTCCCACATCTACCCTGCCTGTTCTTTTGTGTGAATCTAGATAAAGAACCAGTCTGGGCATTTTGAAAATCTGCTAGGAAGGCTGAGAACGCATCTAACCTCAGCTTAAATACATATATATATATATATATATATATATATATATATATATATATATATATATATATATATATATATATATATATATATATATATATTAGTTGAGGTTGGATGCGTTCTCTGACTTTCTAGCAGATAGTTATGTTGTGTACTATGGACATTTTCTTTAATGAGTTATTTTTGAATGTTTGCTGATCTTGCATTGATCTGTCCTTGTCTATTAAGTTTACTTCAGTCACTATTTATAGGGTTTGGTTCCAAATGTGTCCTGTTTGGGGCTTTTATTGGGGAATAGTTGAATGTGTCAAATCTAAAAATGTTCTCTTTGTCTGCAGTGAAGTGCATTAAGGACACGCCAGCCTACTTCGCTGAAAGACTCTACAAAGCCATGAAGGTGAGATACTTCAGTTTAGGACTGTTTATTGATTTAACATTAGATATGAAACAGAACCCCTTAAATTCAGTTATTAAGAAATAATAATATCATTGGGATCATGTAATTGTGTTATATTACATGAGAACAGGCTGGTAGTACAGTTTTATTAAAGGAATTGTATATACAACAGCAGTTTTGAGAAGGCTGGGACTAAAATCATTAAGCAGTGATTAGTAAATTCAGTTTGACCAGTATTAAATTGAAACTGGTGAATAAAACACACTATTTAAGTTTTATCTTCTTTTTTAACTTTTGTTTATAACAGTCTGAATGGTCCTTTTTTATTATTGGGCCCAGAGAACATGATGTCTGTTATGCATATAAACAGTCTGAAAGTTTGACTCATCCACACATTTCCACTGCGCATCAGTCCATTTCAGATAAACTTGATTTCAGAGAATCGTTTCTGGAAACTGTTGAACTGTTGACCGCTGACTTTCACTGTGTTATAACTCGCGTCTGTGGTCACAGCATCAGACTTTTATAACAGTTTGTACATGTAGTGATAACCATCAGAGAAGCATGCTGGATTTGAATGAAGCACCATCTAAGGGGTCAGAGGTTACGGGCATTCATCTGTGGGTTTTGTTTTTTTCCCTTTATGCAGACATTTCTATTTATTCCTCGAATGTTTTTATGTTATATTATAGATTGTGCCTAAAATCCTGACTGAGGAACATCATTAATAATCTGTTGCTTTTTTGCTGGTGCTTTTTTGCAGAGTTGTGAGCCATGACACATGAGGAAGGCTAGACTAGGCTAGGCCTTTCCTCAGTGCTTCTTTAATATTCAGATGTTTTTTCAATATTTTATTACATTCCTAGTCTTAAATTGCTCCTGTCCCAGCTTTCTTGGAACATGCTGGCATCATTTTTTAAAAATAAGTGATATTTTAAAAATAATAATGAAGTAAATGAAGTACTGAAGTAAATATTATGTATCTTCTATTTTTTATTAGAATTGTATTTACTAGAGTTTAGTTTGTAGGACCTACGTTTGAGAAGTGCTATTTTACTTATTCAAGTGAAACATGGAGCGTAACACCTTTCGATTTGTATGTACAGGGACTGGGAACTAAAGACCGCACTCTGATCCGCATCATGGTGTCTCGGTCTGAGGTAGACATGCTGGACATCCGCCAGGCATACGTGAAGAAGTATGGGAAGTCTCTCTACACAGACATTTCTGTGAGTAAACTAACTCCTTTATCACCCCTGTTAAACTTTGTTAGCACTGTCAACAGAAACACAAGCAAAAGCATTTATGTGAGATATTATCACAGAATAAATGATGTACAGAACATTTCCTTCAGGGTTCACAATGTAAAGAGAATGTGAATGTGACCGTTGGTTCTGTTTTAGTATGTGGCCAACGGTCCCTGTATTACGGCTCCTATCTCCTGACCTTGACTGATTTACCATATGCGTATGATATTAAAGTAAATGATTTGGCTGAGCTGGAGGTGAGGGATGGATTTTTAACTGTTAATGTTCTTTGGGTTTGCAGGGCGACACTTCAGGGGATTACAAGAAATTGCTGTTGAAGCTTTGTGGTGGAAGTGATTAAGATGGTTTGTCTTTCATCACCATGAAGAGGATAAAATGCCATATTATGTGTATACAAATCATTTCTGTTCTCTCTGCACTCTTCTTCACTTGCATGCTGTCGCCATAATCTATGTAACTGCTCGTTTGCCAAAGAAACGTATGCATTTTTATGCCTTCTTTTATACAAATCTTTATTTTAAAGGAAGTAACCTTTTATATTTTTTCCGCGAACCGGGCTTAATATGTAACGCCTTAAGAGATAGATAAGAATGATTAAGTATTTTAAAAAACACTGGCTTCAGAAGCTGGTCATATATTTTTCAGTAAAAAAGAAAAAAAATATATATTTACGTATGTAATCGTATGATGTCTTTGTTTCTATAGACATTGGATTATTAGCAGATTAGAAAATCAAGAATAATATATCCCCAGTTGTTTTGTTCATTCACATAAAACTCCAAATAGTGGAGTATTACAGGAACACACAAGTAACCACAGGTTCCTGATTTGTGCATCTTTTACTGATGAAAAGCCAGATTTTGTGTTTCTTGCTTAAAGGGCCCATAACATAGAAAATTATTTCACTTCATACAGTCCATATATGGACACCATGCTGCCAAAACAACCTGCTTTAAAATGATCACATGTGATCTCAGGAGAACCATCTCATGTACATATATGCACCTATTCTGTTTAATTCTAATGGATAAATAGGAGGTTCGAAAAAAAATGGTCAAATAAAAAAAAAATTTTGACCATG
Organism: Megaleporinus macrocephalus; assembly: GCA_021613375.1. Taxonomy (NCBI): domain Eukaryota; kingdom Metazoa; phylum Chordata; class Actinopteri; order Characiformes; family Anostomidae; genus Megaleporinus; species Megaleporinus macrocephalus. The sequence continues at coordinate 20,091,858 of CM038706.1, forward strand.
TTTGGTGTGTAAAGCCAAACCATTATAAGAGGGACAATAGAAGACAAATGTAGGATATGGGCCCTTCAACATTTTTTGCTTCACCCTGTTTACATATTTGTTTTGTTATGACAAGCACCTGCTGAAATATGAATACAATGGTAAAAATCAATCAGGTAACTTAAGAGACTTTGCTCGTTTGTTTGTACTCTGCACATTTCAAAACAAAGTATGTATTATCTGAACGAGAAAAATAAAGCATGAGTGAAAATATACGTTCAAACAAATGCCTGAGCTCATCTTTACAGACTCACAGAAGCACAGCGGAGTGCGACCTCAAAACGTCCCTCAAATGAGTCCCCTGTGACTCAACTGTGACTCGCGCCGCCCTCTGCTTCAGGCCTCAGCAGAGACTCCATATAGGACAGCATTACTGTACACAGATCATGTGAGAGTTCATGTGGAGCTGATCAGAATGAATGACAGGTCATCAGTGGATCACTCTGATGTTAAGGAGTGTGCACGTTGTCCTTATTCAGTTTCCAGTAACTACTTTGCTGAGCTACCAGTAGAGTGCAGTGTCACTCTGTTATAATGCTGCAGTATCGCTACAAGGCAAATGGGGACACCACCGTTGTGTGCTTCAGCAACAAATGGCCATAAAAGTGTGTGTGGTGGGGGTGGTGGTGATGGGGGGGTGGTAAAGCACTCACTGCTGCACCTCAGAAAGAACTGCATAAGGAAATGCAGTGTTTCTCGTTAGCACTGAACAAACCTGGGTTTCTTTGTGAAGCTACCTAAACAAGCCAATGTATATTTCATTCACTGCATTTGTCCCTTATGAATATTTAAAGCACGAGCGTCAGAAACCTAGGATTAGTGCTGACTGTTCAGGGGCTTACAAAATCCTCTACAGGACTTGAGCAGAGGCTTAGTACTATGAGTAAATATATTGAACGGATGCAGTAGGTAAAATAAAAACAGAATATTTTTATGTGATAATCACCGCTTTAATTTTCTAAACTGTGATTGGATTTTGAGCACCGATTATGTTGGAGTGTTTGCCTAACTCCATGGGTAATTCTGAGAGGTTTGATGTGAAAAGGTTTAGTGAAACTTACAGATTTTTTTTTTACAGTAATGGTGGTGATAAGATCTAGGAGCTGCAATGTCAACAACACAGATACAGCCATTAACCGCCAGTGAGCCTACATGCGTATTCTGAGTTTTATATATATAATGTTGGTGTTGGTGAAAAGAAAGTGTTTGGGGAGCGTACTGCATGTACATCTCTGTGGAGAAGATTGTGGTGAGATTAAAATTAATAGATTATCATGACGTCTTAGCCCAAAACTTTATGACAAAGCTATCGTTCAACAGTGTTTCAGGTACCAGGGCAGCATGTTCATAACCATTTTGTGTAATGACTTTCTTTGAGGGCTTTCTATCACCACCACTGTGAACAGCTGTGATTCAGTAGGATTTTCTAGAATGGAGCATTTCATATGAAGCCACTCTAAATGACTTGGATAGATAAGATAGAGAGATAGATAGAGAGATAGATAGATAGAGAGATAGAGAGATAGATAGGGCACTTTATTAATCCCAGTGGGAAATTGAAGTATCACAGCAGCTGAAGTACAGACGTATCTAGAGTACAAGATTAAAAGTAGCACACAAAGCAGGGAAGGCCTATTTACATTTACATAAGAATGCATATCAAAGTGCAGTGAATCAAGTGCAAGATAAGTACAGCCACATTTACCAGAAGTAAAGTGTATAATGTGCAAAGTGCATTATGTGGGACAGTTGTTTGTCTTTATCTGTGAAGTTCAAATTGAAATATTTGATCCAAGGCTGTTCAAAAATTGTAGGTCAGCATCTAGAAGGTCTGTATGAAGCCGCTTATCATAACAACACAATGCGGCTAGCCAAAATCATTCCATCTGATGTGAATCATGTTTTGAACAGCGAATATGTACTTCTCCCATCTGGACGACGATGTCCCATGGCTCAATAAGGTTAGACTGAAGCATTCGTTTGTGCACCAGTCCATTCTTAAATTGAACAAGGCGCCTAATTTATAACTATCTAAGGTGGTTGTGATGCTAGGGATGCGAGTAAAGACTATCTATCTATCTATCTATCTATCTATCTATCTACCTGTCTATATATCTGTCTATCTATCTATCTGTCTATCTATATATCTGTCTGTCTGTCTGTCTGTCTGTCTGTCTGTCTGTCTGTCTGTCTGTCTGTCTGTCTGTCTGTCTGTCTGTCTGTCTGTCTGTCTGTCTGTCTGTCTGTCTGTCTATCTATCTATCTATCTATCTATCTATCTATCTATCTATCTATCTATGATATTGTCCATCTGCTGTAAACAGTTCAAATGAAAGTGTCTGTGCGATACAGAGTCTGAATATTCTGCTCGTATTCACAGTAATTCAGTAAAAGTTAGATGATCTGGAAGATTCAAAAATTAAATGCAAGCGTAGTGTATTATTTAGGTTGCAGGGGTCTAGATTTTTTGGAGAAGTGTTTTATTGTGGTTGTGAATATGTGTTGTATGTTTTAGGAGAAGCTGGTTAAACTGGGCTTTACTGTACTGTACTGTCTCTGTGGACAAGACATTACACTGAATACAGATTGAAACAGTCTACAGCTTTTGTGCTGCAACCGCAGAATAACTGTACTCCTGAGCTCTGTGTGTGTACAGTAATGTGGTCTGTAATTGGTGGTTGTTAATTATAGCCTGACATGAAACCAAATGCGACAGTGACTGTTCACTGACAACATTCTATTTCTGCTTCCACAGTCAGAACATCCTCCTTTAAAACAACTCATTTGCACTCCTGTATAAATTTGAGGGAGGACGGATCTGTTTTACTCCAAAGCGATCATTTCTTAGCCAAGCTTACGTGTCAGTTTCACTTTTATATGGGGGGTCAGGATTGTTTTCTGTGTTAGGGCATTTTATGCTGGTTTTTCAAGATCATTTATAGTAATGTTTACCCCATTTGGAAGATATGATTGTTTAAAGTTGTGAAAATGTGGGTAAAAACCAATGGCCCGCTAATTACAGACCACATTAGTGTTGTCAGATTTGTAGAAGTAAAATATGTACATGTTTTTCTCTGTTTTCCAGCACATTTTCCAATTCACTGAATCATGTATGGAGGCCTGTTGTTTAAAAGGCTCAGCTGTTGCAATACCTGCCATTATATCTGCAATGATTCCCGGTTTTACAATATGTATGTGTGTTTATGCATTCACTTTTGCTTGCTTTTCTTTGATTACGTAACGACGTACAGCAGATAAATTAGCCGCAGAAGGAGTTCCAGTTATAGCTCACGAAGGCAGCGTCTGTGCTCCATTTAGCTGCCTAAGAAGTAAGTAAATACATAAGACAGAGTTTCCTGAATGGCAACTGTAAATACAAACCACAGTGTGTTGATTGAAGTGATGAAGTGTTGGGTTTACATATCTTGTAGTGTTTACACCACAAAGCATTTGCTAATACTCTGCAAAATCCTTTTTTGGATTTGAAGATAACTTTTATGTTGGGGGTGCTGGTGATAATTAAACCACAGTTGAACATCACTACTTGGATCATAAGCAATAAGTAATTTTTAAATACTCAAAATTCTATTCTGGCGTAAAATGTTAGACACTTTATATGTTGTCGCTGTCCAAGGAAATGAAAAACATCTCCATTTTTGGTGATTTTGAGTTTTCCACATCGTTTGAACATGCCACTGGTCGTTTACATTGTGTGAAAATTTTATGATAAATGATCCAATAGAAGTGCTCTTAAATAGCTTGGAAAACATTCTGGTTCCATTGACTTACATTGAAAGTAAAGTATGTTTTTGGTCTCTCCTGTAAAGTTGCAATTTTGGAGATACTTGAGCGATGATATGAAAAATATGTATTTTTTAAAGGACAATATATAATAATGGGTGCAGTGCTGTGGCGGGTGCTGTGTTAACCCTGTACGACATGCACTTTAACTGTTTTACAAATGTGTTAAATGCTTCTTATAGTTCTAGAACGACTAGAATTAGTCAACATTTTCCAAAAGTGTTCCCCAATAAAATACTTTTCAGTCATTATGACTCTTACCAAAGACTCAGCTCGTCAGACTCGCAGTGTGTTAATGGACTGGATGCACTGAGGAGAGAGAGGCTAGAGTTCTGTTGAGTACAACACAAATACAGCAAAAATTTACTCTCTCAAGCTCATCAGATGTCTGGTTCCTAGCATCACCACTCTGTAAGTTTCTCTAGATTAGAGCATTTCACATCTAACCAGTCAGAATGGCCTCACATACTTACCATTTCATTATGCAGACATTTTGAAAGATGCGTGGAATTCACCTTGGCAAGATTCAAAATAAGGTGCCACATGTGCAGCCAACGTGACCCTGTGCTACGGGAAGGATCTCTGCTGGTACACGGACAATAAGTGTCATTTAAATCTGCAGAACTAGTAGTTTGTGGCTGTGGCATGTACAAAACTGGCAGTGCACATATATACAAGTGTGCAGGTGCTTTAAACAAAAGAAATCAGCTGCCTGAGGTTAAGAATGGGTGCAGCCCAACATCCTTCTCTGGAACCTGAAAAGAAACTAAACTGTGTGAACTCAGCTCTGTGGTCTGTGGTTCCTATCCATTTCTTCCTAGCAGGGAACAGATTTCTTCAGAAACGGCCTGAGACACAGGCACTCTGAGAGTGTGTCTCAGTGTTCTGACTGGCGCCGTGCACTATGAGACTGAAAACTCGTGATTTTCACTGATATAGAATCTATTGTTTTATCTTCTCACAGGTGGGATCAAAACACAACCGCACACCTTTGCAACCTTCTAAACCTGTGCCTTACGAGACCAATTTAGAGCATATTTGCATATATCCACCTATTCAGCAGTTTAGCCCTGCTAATTCACACTGAAGTTGTAAGGAGTGTTTCAGCCCAGGCTGCTTTTCGAATGAAGCACAGTACAGGGCAGCCAATCGAAACACTTAGTTTGTACAGTCATTTACAAATATCTGTCTTAATGTGTCTCCTGTGGTGAAAAGCAAAGCTCATGTTTACACTTGTTTTCCTTCTATCACTATTTCCGTCCACAACTTTCTGCAACTTTAGATGACGTAGGTTACTACGGTTAGGGTCTGAATCTAAATAAGTAATACTGAGAGATTTAAATCAGTTTTTGCTTAAGGGAGAATTTTCATGGCTGTGTTTTTTGAGGCTCAGAGTCTCCAGGCAGGCTGAGTAATAGTTGACACTATAAGGGCTGAAATCTCTGGGCCACTCCTACAATGCCCACCTTAGTCAAGTTGACTTCTTACTCAAATTTCCTGTACCACCTTAAATAGCAGCAAAATGTCACTGTCATATAAAATGGAACATAAAATACAAATAAAATACCAACGTAAACCTCATTCCAGCTTGTATCTGGGAATGCAACCACACCAGACCACCAGACTATGTAGAACCATTTTTCAGTTTTAGATTAGGCATTTCAGAATGCTGAAGCAATAGATAAGGTGGAACAGTGTCATGTGACTTCTGGCTTGGTATGTCATTGTTTATTTAAAAAAACAATTTCTATTACTCTTTTTGCATTTTAACTTTAGCGATATGCTAAGCTTCCCCCTTGGTTCTAGTGTGAAAACTCATTTTGTGATATTTGGGTGTTTTCTGTTTCTTTTGGCATATTAAAATTTTGCAAGAAAAAGAAATGGTGGATAATAGAAAACTCACGAGTCATTGCTGTTATTTCTTCACATTCTGTATATATTTTTAGCTAATTCGAGAATCTTTTAAACTAAAAATCTTACATATTCTTACATATTGCTCCTCTAAAGCAACGATCTTTCAGCTAACAACTTCTTACAGCTTATTCTTAAACATTCCCCTAATGAGTAATTTATACATAGTGAATGCCCAAGGCTGTAAACCTGCCAATAACAATATCATGTCAATATATACACATATATTGTCACTGTCCAAAGAAAAACATGTAGTTTTCATTTTTCATCTGAACACGACAGCTGCCATTTATACTGTTTTATGATGATAGGACCAACAGAACTACTTCAAAATAGCTTGGAAGAAATCTAGTTCCATTGAGTTCCATTGAAAGTTAAGTTTTTGTTTGTAAAGTTGCCTTTTTGGATATAAGTTTTTTCATTAGACAGTGACCGCAAGTCACTATATATATATATATATATATATATATATATATATATATATATATATATATATATATATATATATATATATATATATATATAGTGACTTGCAGTCACTGTCTAATGAAAAAACTTATATGTTTAACTACATATTATAAAAAAATGAAGTGCTCTCTGAGTTACTGTTTACACTACAGTGCGTTAATAAAAATGAACTATGAAAAGTGCACTAAGATAATGTTGAATAATGTTGAATTGTTAGTTCACGCCCTCCAAGAGAAATCAGGTGTGTCAGCTTTAGTCCCCGCCCACTTTTACCTTACATGGCTATTGTACGGAGAGTTGATTGACAGCGGGCAGCAGCTACTGAGCTGCCGAGACATGGCGGAGCTTACAGTTTGAGTCGGGAACGGCAGCAGAGTTGCGTTAGTTTTGGTTGCAGTTAAGTCGGCGCGTTGCAGCATAAATGGCCAAGAAGAAAGCGTAAACGTGCAAGGATACGGTCTCCGCGGGATAGCAGGGAAAAATGGAAGAAGTTGCTGGACGTAAGTGAGCTGAGCAAATGTCGCTCTCGCTGTTTAGTGCAGTCAACAGCCTCAGGCAACAAATATGGCTTCGTGTGCCTTTTTGCTCTTAGTGAGAAGAAACTGCTGTGTTAAGCCATCGTATATCATGGCAGCGTCTCTCGAATCGTACAAGTGACCATAAGGAAGGGAGTTTTTTCCAGCTTCGTTCTCGGGGTTGTAGCGGAATCGAGTCGAGGTCAGCGTCTCCAGCGACGTAGTAGCAAGCGGAGCTAGCTAGTTAGCTACGGAACTACAGCGAACTGCAATGGAGCCCAAGCACAAAGAGTTGTTACACCAGTGCCACCAGAACTTGCTGGAGTCCATCACGGATGCAGGCCAGCTGATCGAGCTGCTGAGCAAATCTGGGACCCTCAGCGAGCGCGAGAGGTTCGAGCTGGATCAGAACTGCCCGTCCAGCTCGGAGAAAGTGGACCAGCTTTTGAAGATGCTGATGAGCAAGGAGAGCGACCATTTCCTGGACCTGTGTGTGGCACTGGAGAAAACCTACCCTCACCTGTACTCTGCCCTCTTCACCAACGGCGGAGGACCCGCTGACCACTCGGGTAAGTCTTCAGGGGTTCAGGGTTCAGCGCCTAAACTGTGAAAGGAACCGGACCGGGAGGGAGGTCGCCCTCCCTCCTCCTTCTCCTCCTTCTCCTTCTTCTCCTTCTCTCCGCCATGCATGCATGTGCCTCCCAGCATGTTCAAGTTGCAGAACTCTCAGATTTGTGACTTGTTTCGCATGGACAGCACGCACACGCGCCCACCAGCATTAAAGCCCAGAGACCTCTGACTAAAGTCTTCAGTCTGTGTGAAATGAAAGTCAGTGGAAACGTGTTCAAACTCAGCTGCTTGGCTACTGTCTCTGTTCGGGTGGGCTGCCTGGTTACGCAGATAACTTGATATTTCAGTAATTAAGCAACAGAACAGTTCATATCAGGAGAACTTGCAAGAGGTGTTAAGAGACTGAGCTCTGATAAACCTTGTAGTCAGTAGGTTGCAGTGAGAGGTGGTCTTCTTTCTGGTGATCACTCTCAGGGTCCCAGTGTAGAAATGCTGGTGGCGGCAGCGGCCTGTGTGTGCATGCAGTGTGAAAGGGCAAGTTTAGTTTTCACTCTTTTTCGGAAGGAGAAAAGGTCAGAGCAAGGGCAGTGTGCGGAGGAAAGAAAGGAATTACTTATGTGGGTTCCCAGTTCTTCCCGGAGCAAGCCTTCATTCTTTCATCTTGCGTTCCGTGACCTCAGGCGTGCCATTTACATGACCATTTCCTTCACAAGCGTGTGCTCCCTCTGCACATCCATGCAGTGAGGCTGACTGTTTCCATGGAAACCCTTGCCATGGTGCCATGGCAGATCGATCTGATCATGCATGTGCTGCGTTCCTATAAAATGGCTCTGGAAATCCTCATGTTTCCAGTTGGGAGACGTGAAGATGAGGGCTCCGTTCTGCTCCGCTGCTTTTTGTTTCTGTTTAGTCTGCTGGTTGACGTTTGTTTGAAATAGGGAAGAGCTAAGCCTGAGGGCGAGCTTATAATTTACTACTTAATCCCCGCGCTTTGTCGTTCTCATGCCATTTGTCTGATTTGTTCTAATGCAGTAGATTTCCAGTCGTACCACTGGCTGTCTCGCACCATGTTCACTGAACCTTCACTCAGTGTACTGAGGTTTGACGATGAAACATAATGGTGGAGTCTATTTTAAAGGAGTATCCATCATTAAATAAAGGTTGAAGGGGTGGGGGACGGGGGTATATGCTGGCTGTGCGTAGAGGGGTTCGCCATGCTGCTTCTGCTGGCTGCTCTATAGAGGAGCACTGTCATGGTTTAATTGGGGGTAAGCGATCTGGGGACCATATTTCGTTTAGATTAATTTAGGCCAGTGTTGTGACTGCAGTTTAAAGGTGACCTATGATGCTTATTTTCATTCTTCATTCTTCATTTTGTTATTTTTGGATTCTACTAGAATAGATACATACATGCTTCAGTTTTCCTAAACACAGTATTTTTCCTCACACTGTACATCTGTACTCACACTCGTCTTTAAACCGTGCCTCCTAATAAATCTAGTGTGCTCTGATTGGTTAGATTGTCCACTCTGTTATGGATCCTTAAAGCCAGAGCAGCGTCCTGCTACAAGTTCTGCCTCCACAGCGCTGTGGCTACTCCTGCAGCGATGTTGGTTCTGCTGTTGGTTTCAGCTTGTGCCAGAGTCTGATCCTGAAGGTCAGGTTCAACGAGTTGATAGACCTGGTCCACTTTTGCAGGCTAGACTAGAGAATATTAAATGTGTTTTTATTGTTTTAGTGTGTTGTGACAGTGTGCCAAGCTTGCTGGTAGGTGGGCAATAAGGATTGTCTTACAAGATGATGTCACCTTTTAACAAAGTTCCACAAGAGTTTCAGGCATCTGAGAAAAGTGGTTTCTCCCTCTGGCATGTACTCTGGGTTTTATAGCTTTGTAGTCCAGTTACATGCACAAAAAAGTTAAAACACACTAAAAGAAAGGGCGGAACACACAAGCATTGGTCCCTTTTCAAGTTTTTGTTTAAGTCTTTGGCCAAGAAGACCAGCATATCCACTATTTCTGGCTTTAAGATTGAGGCGTAGTGTGCCAGGTGTTCCTATGTTCCTATTGTCCTGTATGATGTTTCTTCCGAGTGGTCTAACTCCTCTACAGGCAGTTCTTGAGCTCCAGGTTATTAAGTAAAAGAATATGCTCACTTACGACTGTAGGCTAAATTAAAATTGTGGCTCTTGCAGTTGGAGTATTGCATTCTTCAAATTTATGATAAGACCTTAATAATCCTTTAGCTGAGCTCTAAGTTTAAGATCATGGTATCATGTAGATCTTGTCCTCTTAAGTGTGAGAGTGAGCTTATTCTTTCAAAAACATTGTAAGGAAGCTGAATATCAGTATATCACTTCAACGTCAGCATCGCAGTGTGCACATGTGCAATAGCCAAATTAAATCAAAGGTGCTATATAAATGCTATAGTGCTATATAATGCTATAGCTTTATTGCTGCAGCATATAGAAGAGAAAAACTCTCACAGGTCTCGTTTTCCATGACTAATCTGCAGGAGAAGTCTGTTTGGTATCATTTACTCCCATAAAAAAAAATCTTGCATACACAGAAAAGAGTATTTGCAGCGCTCACCTGCACCTGATGTGTTTAAACAAGTTGTATAGAATTAACGTTCAAGAAAGGACAGTTTAAACAACAGTAAACTCCTCAGGTTTTAAAAAAAACAAGGTTTTTCTCTTTTTTCCTATGCAGATGTGCTCCTCCACAAAATCCCACCAGTCATTCCTTCCTATTTGGGGTATTTTGTAAAGAATTTGTGGATTTTTTTTAACATTGCTATATATGTTGAAGTCCTAGTCGGACTTCTGTTCTCCATGAAATATGGAGTGGGGAGGAAAGGAGAGCTGTCAGCTCACGCACACGTCCGGGCTTTTGTGCATGCAGGCGCAGTCCCACCAGCTTCAGCAGTAATAATATTCAAATGACCTCCTAAATACACATTCAGAAGTACAGTACAGTACCCGCACATCCTAGCAGGACTTATAGTCCTAGCCGGGCATATCCTGAATCTCAGTGATTCTAAAAGTGCTTAGAACAGCGTTCTGGTTCAGAAATATTACGTGTTAGTCTGTGCGTTTCCTACAGATAGTCAGTGGTTGTTCGTCTGCGGATTACCTTCTGTTCTGCTATATCTAAGCTCTTTCTCAGAGATGTGCATTATCCTGTCTCTCCAACAGTATGTGTTAAACCTCCTGCACTGTAGCTTACACTGATTCAGGTTGGAGCTTATAAATATTATTATTTTTATGTGCTTTTCATTGTCTTTACTGTGATTATTATGTTTAGGCCTGTTATTTAGAGGCTAAGACAAGCCCCTCGTCCTCCTGCAGACTCGGAACAGACAGACGGAAGCCTGAGCTCTCGCTCGCCCTCCCTTTTTTTTCCTTTTCTGACTTGTGTTCGCTTGCGCTTTCTGTCTCGCATGTGTGTGATGAGTTACGCTGATAGCGACCTGCTCTGAAGTCATTCTCTCAAGCTGCCACTGCTGAGATTCAGCTCTTTTCACCGCCAGGCCTCTGCACGCACGCACGCATGCACGCAGGCTGAGGCCGGGAGCTGTGGAGGAGGGGCTGCTTTGGTTCAGAGCAGGGCCATGTAGCGGCAGCTCCAACTGCTCCGCATGCAGCCCGGAGGAGCCGCAGAGCGCATGTGACGGCGCCTATATTGAACACCATAGGCGATCGTAAATCACCTTAAATGGGGAGACAAAAGATCAATGTTGCAAATCAGTCTCTTAAAGTGTGGAGGAATGAGATTTATGCGCAGTGGAAGATAATTGAACGGTCACGCTGCAATACAAGTGCATTACCAAGACTGAAATGAATTGGCTACTGTAACCTCTAACTTATCATTTCCGTGTACTAGATCTGCTTCGAGCCCACAGCAGTGTTTTTACTGGGCGTGCGACGCTTCCTCTGCAAATACATTGCGACTGTAGTGCATGATTTATCAAGCAGTTATTCAGTGAATGTTGATCTGTCTGTTTTCCAGTTGCTGAATGGTAAACCAGGAGAGAGGAGCTGCTAACCATTAGCTAGGCTGGCTTAGGCTGGTTGTAAATGACAGCATCTCAGTACGTTGCTTTGGTGCAAATTGCAGAGGAAAGGCAGGATGTGATGTTCTACATAGGGAGCACTGTCAACATGTTCGTGGTTTGTTTACAGTCCTCAAAAAATCAGTTTAACCGAGAAACCATTAGAAGCTTTATTGAGCAGCAAGAGAAAGTGACTGGAAAAGATCAACACATGCTCTGCGAGCCTTCGTCTGTGGTCAGGATGAGGTCGAAGGAGCTTCCTGTTAGATTTAAATCAGTGGTTGCAAGAAACTCAATCACCAGTGCGCAGTCACAGCACCCGCAGACAGTCTGTTCAAAATACAATACTCGCTCCTAGAAAGTAACAATGCCGGTTACTTTGACGCCTGTACATCATGTTAGTATGGCGTCCCATCAGGATAAAAACCAGGTCGTGCGAAAATATAAACCTGCGTTCTCGTGAGCACAAATGTGAAACTTGCGAAAGATCCTTTAATGTTTTTTGATTTGTACGGATGTGTATTGGCAAGAATTAAAGCACAAACATCCCGTAGCGCTTCATCAACACAGCAGCTGTTTACTTGTTGTTCTTGTGTTAGCAGATTATTTTAAGATTATTAACTCGTGTAACATGTTTCTTTTAGTAGTAGTAACGTTTTCTGTTGTCATTTTCTCTTATTTTGTTTTCTCCGCTCGACTGTGACGACTGCAGTAACTTATTACTAGTACGTGGGTTAAGCTGCCGCTATGTCTACACTCTGTGCTTCAACCAAACATGAAATGGCTGGAACTGTAGTTCAGCCACCTGATTGGTTTGGGGCGGTGCTATTCTTATTCTTATTGGCTGTTCGTGTTGTCTCTCAAAACACGGACGGAACTTAATTCTATCGACTTTCTATCGACTAAGGCTTATAGTTCTATCGAGGAAACGTTATTTCGCGATAATTATCGGTATCGTTTTAGCGCCCAGCCCTACCCATAACATTAGAATCACGTCTGACATACGTTCTAGTTTTCTGTTTGTATCTTTCTATTGTTAAAACCAGCACAGCACAGACTCCTCACCTTCATCTCATACATTCTGTGTTTCATTTACTGCTTTTTGTCTGGATTTCAAATGTTGTTGGAATCACCTTTTCTGGCTAGCTAAAGCATCAACACAGTCAATGATAGTGATTGATATCTGAGAGTGAAATCAAGCAAGTGGGTTAAAGGGATAGTAGGGTGATCTTAATCTTGTTCTGTGGATACGGACTGAGCTGTATTCTGGCCATTCTCTGCATTCGTTTATCCTGTAGTCGTTCTTTAGGTATGGCCAAAACTGAGTAGTACCGCTGAAAATTCTGGGGGCAGTGTGGCCTCTAATGAAAGTGAGATGTTCCTCAATTACTTTTGTTGGTGATGTACGTGGAAATAATTCTTTAATTCGTAAAAAATTTAATTCTCTCACAGGCCACCACCAACTACTGCCTCTTTTGTTTCTTTTGCAGTAGGCAGATTATTACAGCCTCCTCTGCTGTTACTATGTTTTGTTGTAGTTAGAAATAGGGCTGGGATGATGGGCCGACGTAAAAGATGATGAAATTACATTGATTAGCATAACGTGTGTCAATGCGTCCCAAAGACGGCCACATCTACTGAAAGCATGGATTTATCCAGAGCGCAAGCTGCAGCTACAAACAATCACTCACGTGCTTCTAATGTTGTGGGAGTGTTTCACACAGGCACGCCACAGTGTGGTGCTCTGTCAGCTCTGCACGGTGGAGATGATCACAACAGTCCAACTGCTATACACGAGCACTTGAAGTACAAACATCCCGTAGCACTTTATCAACACAGCAGCAGCAAGACAGCACCTGTTTACTTGTTATTCTTATTTTAGCAGATTATTTTAAGATTATAAACACGTTACATGTTTCTTTCAGTAGTGTCACTTAAAAAGTCATTGCTAACCGGTTCTTAATCGTCCAGTGTAGATAACTTCTCAAATGGTTCTCTGCAACATATACAGTCCACAAACTGTCTGGTTTCTTGTGTGTTAGGCGTGAAGGCTATGTGTCACTTGTGCCTCTAAAAGAAAAGTCAGAGAGTAGATAGATCTATCTATCTATACGCACAAAATCATCCATTGGTTACAAATCTTTCATAACACACTCAAATTAGAGTAATCTAAATATTAGTCGTTAGGTTAATCGAACTAATCAAAAAAAGAATTGTTAGCTTAATCGTCTAAGAAATTAATCGTTAGGTACAGCCCAAGTTAGAAACTTTGACTCTGGACTGCCCTCTACTGGAATAGCTTAGCGAGCGGCCTACAAGCCCAAACCATTCCACCTGCCACAGCACAGGTTTGATTCTGACTTGCAGGAGCTCTGATGAATCAAATTTAGACGATGAAGACTAATAGCTGGGAAATTCGAATCAAATGATGGGTGTTGAAGTGGCCAAAAAACTGAATCTAGCTTGTTCTTCAGTGTTCAGCACTGAAGTGCTTTGGCTAAGCTAACAGTAGTTAGTGAGTCACACACCACAGCGCAGACTTTGTTGTAACTGATGCTAAGAAAAAAAATCCCAGTTTATAGAACATCTGAGAGCGCAGAACCTTTGTAAACCTGTTCTGTGGGGTGGGTACCTGTCGCTGCGCTCTCTTTTCCTGAGTTTTTTTCCTGGTTCTTATTTCTCTATCAGCACCACCTATAATGAGCTCTTCTAGAATATGACCGGGTGGAATGTGTGTGTTTGTCCACTCAAACGTGGAGTAGAACTTTAACCCCGTCTTATTTTTAAATATCGCTGTAGACCTGGCTATCTAGGGCTTTTTCCTGTTGGGGTGGGAGTGGTGCACATCTAGTAGTCTGTCCCTGTTACATATGAAGTGGTTGCTTCCTTTGAAAAGGTTTGTCTATAGCAGGCCAAAGGGTGACTCCTCCATGCAGTCAAACAGAGGGCTGAGCAGAGACAACAGGCCTTTTGTTTTAAGCAGAGCTACCCCAAAGTGCAGAGTCAGCAGCTTGCTCTGTTTACGGACCATAGGGACTGTCAACTTGGATCCCAATAGATCAGACTTGTGGATAGAGTGAGTTATGGTGTGACAGTATGTCCCTCTTAAACACTCTCTTCCCTCAGAGATGGCTCACTATTCTCTTTCTTTCTTATTCTCTCCGCGAGTCTGTGAGATGGATACATTCATGATTTATAAAGCCATGCTTGCCTTCTATAGCTTGAGTCAGGGAATCCATTTAAAGTCTGTAACCCCCGAGTCTGTTGTTGTTATTTTTGGGTGTAATAGCTCTGTTTCAGATTTTGAGTTTTGATGAAAGTCGCAGTTGATGCATCTTTAAAAAGTAAGGGTTGGTAAGTTAGGCGAGCTACTAATTAAAGAGCAATTTTTCTCCAAAGGCATGATATGATTAGATTACCATAAATTACCACCCATGCAAGAGATATACCAGAGCAGGGGTCACTAATAGACCAACCGTGGTCATGGTCCGGACCCAGACGTTGACCAGTGTGGACCCAAACCGATAAACTACTGAGAATGATTTCATTTAAACAGTGTTTATTTTAAGCAGTGGAGCTTTTCTTGTCTTTACGGTATACGGGCTTTAAAGCGCAGTGAACTCCGAGACCAATCGCATGCGCTGTAAGATCACCGAAAGCTCCTCAGCCAATCAGATCTGTGCAGATTGGGGCGTGCGGCACGCGCAACAGACTAGGTACGAAGCGAGTAGCAGCAGCTGGAGACTAAAGCGAGTCAGAGAGAATAACATACTCTAAAAACAAAAAAGTCAACAGTCAAAACTGACTGTTTAACCAGGAACGGTTATGGAATAGACTCGCTCGTCTAGTTTAATGTAGCCATTGTTCTTACTTGAAGTGAATAAAGAACATTTATTTGAAGCTTTATAAATAATTCCTTCAGTTCAGCATTTAAACAGTAAGTTTACTGAAACATACTGGACAGTATTTGTAATTTGTTTGTCTTTTAGTTGCTGATGGTATAAGATATTGATACTGGGCTACTTCAGTATACAGGGTATGGCACTAAATCATAACACAAGTTAGAAATGATGACGGTCTGGACCTTGGCCTGGAGAAATCACCTTTAACTGGACCTTACTGAACTCTAATTAAATACCCCTGTACTAGAGTGTTTAAGAGCTTTTACTAGCATAACAGAGTTTGGCTGAAGGTCAGTACCAGGGCAGAACATCATCCATTGCTGCAGTGGTGGGGTGCTCGACTCCTAGAGGTTTGTATTATAAGAACGCTAAGGCTGAGGAAGCAATATTTCATTGGTTAGCCAAACCTGAAAGAGACGTCTCCAGATACTAGTGGCGAACCGCTAGAAATGTATACATGCAGTTTGGCTGAATTAAAAACATGTGATCATAGGATCACAAACTCGTCTAGAATCTAGCTACACCGTCATTTCAAAAAGTCCCACCCAAACGCGTGGCATAGCCAGGACCACAAAGCGTGGCCCTGTTCTTTTTTAAGCTAGGAAAAGATTGGTCACTGTGTATTTACAATACTATTACAACAGATAGGACCTTCACAGACAGCAAGCATGTGGCTTATTCGACCAAGTGCCGTCATATCTCTGTACATATTGGGGAATATGTGGAGTTAATAAAGCCAAATGACTTTAGGAATGATATGAAATCGATCCCTTATTCTTTTTCTCTGGACAGCAACTGAGCAACAGCACACATGCTGTAACGGGGTTGAGGTTCAGCATAGACTCGAGCGGCTGCTGTTTTAGCACATCAGACAGTTTTTATTTGTATATGTATGTATTTGTAGCCTGTTAGAAGATGACGTTTTTGGTGGACTATCCATTTTAGATTGCATTGTTTTAAATAGTCATTTTGTGTTTGGGGTGTAAGGGAAATGGAAACATAATTGAATACAGAAATGACATTAATAGTTAAATAGAGTTAGTCAAAATAGGTCATTGTCAAAATACATTCCCATAGTTTTGACAAGAACAGCAAAATTGAGAGTCTGGACTGCTTTTGTAGTCTGACACTGACTGGTATTCGGAGTACTATGAAATATTAATACAGATCCCAGTTTGATTCAAGGTCGCCTCAGATCTAAAAAAAGGGTTTTTAGGATCGCTGCCTCCCAACATCCTTTTCAAGGACTGGATACTTTTTTTTTTTTTTTTTTTTTTTTTTTGCATAGCCTGTAATGAACACTCACTTCCCTGTTCAGCTCTGCCCCATGCAGCACTGCTTCACTGTTGTAGGTCTCTCTGTTTAGGTAACGGGATTCACAAAGATGGATCTTCTTTTTGTCTAGCTGAATTTGACTAATGTGACTCACTACACATAACCTAACTGACAAAAGAAATGCTGCAAATGTCGGTTGCTTGTGTTTATAAGGCTTTCACAGTATTTAAGGACCATGTTCCATACAAATGTTCTCCTTCTATGATAACGGTTTGAGATCTTTTAGCTGGACCAGGATTTATTAATGATGTTACATGATGAAGAAAAAGGTCCTCCAGGGTCCAAACAGTGTAAATATACCCTTAACATGGTCCTTGTGGTCCAATTTAGTACCTTAAATGAGTTGTAAAGGTATATTATGTTCGCTTTCCCAGGGGGCGGGGACATATCTGTAGCTTTTCATATTTTAAAAAGAACAATATATCTCATTGTCATGATCATGAAATTAGATATTGACTAGAGTGGTGAAATTATGCGATTAAGTGATTGTGCTACAAATTTGACAGGCCTAAATATGATGATGATGATGTTGTTGGACCTGTTAGCCTACTGAAGCACTACTGTATGTGCTCTGTTCTGAACACATTCAAACCACTACAGCAGCAGTGAGGTTCCACACACCGTCTCTGCTCCCACACACAGAAACCTCACTCTCTCCAAGTGCTGGGGATGAGCCAGTTCATATGCTGATACTGATAAATGGTAAAATGCTGAATACTGGCTTTGATTCTCATTTGGATTTATGCTATACTTTATATTTATTTATACTATAATATTTATTATACAGTAAAATTTGATTTATAAAAAATGAATGAATCTCGATGCTTACTGTGAAATTTAAGCTTATGATTAATTGCCTTTAAAGTAATCATATTAACAGTTTAATAGTATTTTTTAATAGTAGAACTATACAAATAGCCGTCCTGGCTATCTTGCTTCCTAGCTGTTGATACCGGACGAGTGCTTTTGTTAAAATGTTTATTTTGTAAGGCCCATAATTTTCTGATTTCTTTTGTTTACATGTATTTGCTGCAACCCAGCTGCCAAGAATGCACCCAATACACATTCCATTTGTTGCAATGCAAACGTTTCATTGCGAAAGTCAGTGACCAATATATAATCAACTAGAATAATCACCGTCATGCAAGTATGTAGTAATCGCCTTGCGCTTAATATAGTCAGTGCAACATCCGCCTGTATAGAGTCAGTGCAGCGGAATGAGGTACAGTTATCTTCCCTGAATGCATGTACTGTTCCAGTTACACTATTTGTACCCTGAAAGATACATTTTTATTGTGAGAGTGTAGCATTACCAGAATTGTTAAAGCTTTGTGTGTGCGTGTGCTAACATTATAGCAGTGTTAATAATCCCTTCTACACTGTTTCTGCACAGCTATAAGCCTGCTAGCATCCCTCACTGCTTCAGTCTATTTGCCAAGAGGCAGCGCCATCAAAAAGGACTTCATTACCATTTTCAAGTGTTCCCAAGCTTCTTAATTACCGAGGAAGGCACAGGAAATGCCACAGTCTAAATACTGGTTGTGAGGTAATGGAAATAAACAGCGCAGCACTAACCTCCATCAGTGCTGTAGTCCGGACCCAATGCCTGACACAGAACTGATAGCTGGCTACAGCCGAGCCTCTAATAAAGGCTTTGTTTAAACAGGCCTACTAATCTGCATGAGAGTGATTGGCTTGACGCGTGTAGCTTTGAGGAGGTTAAGAGCAGTAGTTAAGTGTGGAAGAGACGTGTAATACACTGCTGGGAGTGCTAAACAATAGGCAGTCTTGAGCATATGTTTTAGGATGCTGAGCCTTTTGTAGTACAAAGAACCAAGTGAGACACAGTGACCTGGTACGATGTGTTTTGCTTATTTTGGGCATGTTAGACTTGTTTGGGAAACTGTGAGAACACTGGCTGCAGGGAGGTTCATGTTTCCATGCCTTTGTAACATCGCTGCTGCCCTATAGGCTCAGCCTAACTTAGAACTTTTTCTGCCGTACACACAGTATTTAATATGACTGTCCTTTATTTGTGCTGACTGGTAAAATGTAAACTCTGATTGTAATGGGTTGTGCTGTATAGCTACCTAAGGCATATTTAAATGCAACCAGTTAGCATTTTTGAAGGACTGTATTTGTTGCAAGCGAGTTGTTGCTCTGCTCAAGCAGATAGAAGAGTAAGCGTTGCATGTTAGTAAGATTAGTGAAAGTTTGTAATGCGTGTTAAATACCTTGTTAGCTCCTCATTTAATAGTCAAATGTATTGCTTTAATAGGGATGCAATGATATGGGAGGTGTGGGCTGGTGCTGGTATACAGTGTTTATGTTTGTATTTGCTGATGGTGATGTGCATGTAGTAGATATGCATGTATCATCACGTTTGGTTATGGCTTCCCTTTTTATGTAGTAGGGGTGTAAGGAAATATTGAATATCTGGATATTATGTTTCGTGATACTGTATTGATTCTCAAAAACACAGTATAGATACACAGATTCCTGGCAGACAGTGAATCATTGTGTGTTGTGTTTAAACCTCTGACCACTAGATAGCAGTGTTGTAATCCATTTTCAGCTCCACTCCAACATTAACAAGCAGCACAAGGGCGCAATGCTACTGCAAGTATTGGCAAACCTGTTCATATAGTGTTGTGTTTTAATAGTAGGATTTGAAAAATCGCAGTAAATCACAGTTTTGCGATCTATTGCATCGTGAGCGCTGTATCACAATACATATTGTATCAACACACAGCCCTATTATGTAGATTAGGGAATTTATTACAATAATCCCTCTCAACCCCCTCCCGTCTGAGAACATCTGCCCAAAGCTTCAGAACTAAACTTTGTTAAAGGGTGCCATCTTGTTTCTTGCTGGTAGGCTTATGTTGAAGCGAAGTGCTAAGCTCAAGGACTTCTCTGTTGTCTTCTCTTGACTGGATAAAGTATATATTTGCTACAGTGGACAGAAACCTGTGAGCTAGCTAGAGCCAGTTTGTGTCTCACACGAAGCTAAGGTCAGCTTTTTTCCTGTTCCACTCTAAAGGGTGTAGCAGTTATGCTGGCACCTCAGGTTACTTGTCCGGCTCCTTATTCCACCTTAAATGTTCAGAGCCATGCAACTCTGGCTACTTGTCGAACCCTTGTTCTAATTTTCTTCTTCACATTAAATGGCGCAGTACTTTGCATGCTGGTGCCTCAGGCAATTTATAGTCCTTTTTGAGGTGTATTGTTCTAGATATTGTTCTACTCGCCGCAGGATCCACAAGAACGTTAAATCTGTTAGTTAAATATCTAAGTTGAACTTCATGATGAGGGTAGCATGAAGTCGTCCTCACCTTGACATGCTGTGTGTGTGTGGAAGTGGGGGGCGGACTGAACAGTGGCCCAGTATCATTTAAAGGAACAGACACTCGTACTGACCGTTCTGACGGGGTGAGAAAGAGTGCGTGGTGCTTTATCCTTGTTCTGTTTTAATAAAATAATGTCAACATCATTTTATTAAGACCTCGTGGAACTCTGGGGTATAATATATCTCCTTTTAAAGATGCTTTTTGGTACCTAAAACCATTGAGGACATCTACTTACTGTATATCGTCATGCATGCCTAGCCTTTAATGTCTTGCCTACGTGTTGAACCTTTAGGCAGCATGTTTAAAAAGAACAGAAGATTTAGAATATCTAGAAATCTATAGGAATAATAATCATCTATTTCTTAAATATTCAAGGTGGCGTAGACTGACAGCACTAACATTTGAAAGCACTGGCTTTTAGAGCTTTGTGTAGAATGATTAGATCTGTTGGATTGCTTAAATGGTTGTGTGGTTAGATTTGTTTCAGATCTGTACAGGACGTGGTGAGCATGAAACTACAACTCGCCCACAATTGAAGTGACTGTGGTTAGAGGTTAAGGGATATTGAAAGTTATGAGAAGTTGCGTCGAGCGTGTATGTTTTTCTCTCACACTTTCCTCCTTCGTACCGGCTCCCATCTCACTCCGGTCTTTTCATCTTGCTTCTCAGTGTCACCTGCTTTCTATGATCCAAGGATTACCTGATGTAATTTCATCCATTATTGTAATAGGAGACTATTAGATTACATCGGTGCCCAGCCTGGTTTTCAAAAGTGGGAATGCCCCTTAAATTTGCGTGACGTCATCTGATAATGTGAGAACTCTGTGCCGCCGGCTCTCCTCATTTCCCCCCTCTCATCCCAACTACTGTAAACACTGCCACATCACATGACCAAGGCAGGGTCCCGATTGGCCGCTTCTTCTGAACCTTGCCCTCGGTGCCACAGCCTTGCCATACGGCCTCATGGGAAACCGCAGGCCGACTGAACAAAGGCTTCCTGGGCCGTGTGGTGCCTCTGCTCCTGAGGCACATTGCGCTCTGTCTTTCAGCTGTCTGCAGGAGAAAAGGGGTGACTCTGAGCTGGGCTCACTCCAGATTTAATCAAACAGCAGTGGCTCCTACAGCAAAGCAGGAACACTGCCAGAGTCAGTTTGATTTAGAGGCCTGAGATGTGGGTAAACAGAATCGTTTGTCAGGCTCTCTCTATAGCCCTCTCTGCAGGCCCGGCATGACGAACAGGACCGGCTGACGGTAACTGAAGCTGACAGTAGTTAACGCAGAATAGCAGCTGGGCTTTATCAAATCTGTTATTTTTGGAATGAAAATTATCGTCAAGACCCCAAGTTCGCTCCTGTCCCTCTGAAGCTATATGTTTGAATTAGATTACTGTGGTTTGATGAGATTCACAGATAAATCAAGATCTGTTTTGAAGCTCTGAGGACAGGCCTGTGTATATTTTTGGTGAAGTATTTGGAGATCCATTATTAGACTTTTTAATGGAAAATACTTTGAACCTCTTTGGTTTTTAGTATGTCAGTTAGGTTACGTTACATTATGTTCCGTCGGCGTATCTCCCTCCCCCCCTTTTCAGCAGGATTTAAATTTCACCAAGGTTTGCTATGGCAACACGTGTCTTCCCCTGTTTGTGGTTTTGGTGGGGGCTTTGCCTGAAACAACTGTTTGACAAAGAGTGTGTACAACACAGAGGAAAAAAACATAGTGGCCCAAGGCAAGGCCTGGCTTTGCTGACCTACTTAGTACACAGAGATGGGCTTTTGTTATTGTTATTCTATCGTATCTCTAATATGATAGTTTATTCATTGTATTTTATCTCCAGTCTGTGCATATATGCAAATCTGCAGCCACACCCTTAGAATAGTTATAGTCATCCTTATTTAACAGCATATTTATTCATATACAAATACTGACCTGTTAAAGTCAGAGTTAAATCCTGCTGTTTGGGGCATTAGCCTTTGAGTTGACTTGTACAGCTGAAGAGCACGTCAGCTGTGATGCAGGCTGGCTTTAAGCTCAAACATCTAGACTGACACATGTAGGCTACATTCTGCTGAAAGAGACAGAGAGCTTTAAACCGACTGATGCACTTGAATTGATGAGTATTTGGCTGATGGTGATCGACTTTGATTTCAGTAAACTTGAGGTAAACGCTAGTACCTATAATCAGTGCTTGAAGTTCAGTTTTCTCCTTATATACCTGTAGTCGTGTGTATCGGATCCAAGAGCAAAAAATTAAAAAATACATTCTGAATTTCTAGAGTGAAGAAAAGATACTGGGAGATTTCATTGGTGTGCACAACATAAACTTATTTATTTAAAAGTACAACCCTTTGCAAAACAATGAATTTTATTCTGTTATAATAATATATAGACGTGGTATATAATATGCGTGCAACAAAATGTTGTCATGTTATTCATTAATGTTTATTATAGATGTAGTTATTCTCAATCAAAAAGCAGTCGTGCTTATTCATTTATTAATCGTCGTAAACGTGATGGTCAGGATTTTGTGAACTTTTTATCTGAGCCAACAAGATCTGATCAGGTCCAATGCTGTGAATCAGATACAACAAGGGCAGCTTTAGAAAAGTTACTCTACACCAAAGAGTGAAATGTAGCAGTGGTGCCGCTGTGTTCTGGTGAGTACTTAGAGCACTTCCTGTAACCTGTGCTCCTGTGAAATGTTTTTTTCCACCTGTTGGCAACAGCCATTTGCATTACAGACACCTGAATGTGATAAAAAAAAAAAAAAAAAAAAATTCTTCTTCTGTCATTCACAAGCTTTAGCCTTAGGTGTACATGATACAGATATGATAAAGTTCACGGAGGGCTTATTGAGTTTGTTGCAAAATGTCAAATACCCTGATATTTACACAACATTTAGATTCATGTGAACGTAGTGTCATGTGTCTTTTGCTAGTTTTGTTGTAATCAGATACCAACTACACTGGTTTGGGTGATGTACTGTCAAGTGCCGTGTGAGGTTAGTGGTGTTAAGTCTTTACTTTGCGTCCAATCACGGGGCATGTTAGTTTTACACCCTTGCAAGTAGCTTTGGTTACTGGTTGGCTACGTATTTAGCATTTGGTGGTGGAATATGGCTCATGTTTTATGTTACTAAGCAGCTCACTGGATTGGCCAAGTTAGAGCGATATTGGTCTGATACAGATGCATAGCTGGTTGATTCTACCATCTCTGAATGTGATATAAACGAATTGCTGATGACTTGGGGAAGCAATATTGCACCGAGCTCAAATCATTGTAATTGAGCGAATATGTAATCATCGTCACGCTTAGCCAGAGTGTTTTTTTTTCTGCCCGATGTGAAACCCACTTTGGCAAGGGGTTGCCTGCTCTGTGTACCATGACGATAAGCCTTCCATAGCAAGATAGATATTTCTGATCCGCAAAAATCCAAGACTAGAGCATGTAATAGATAGTAAACAAGAAGTCTTCAGTTGTTACTGGCACATACCACTTTGTATAGCTTTAATCACAACAGCTACAAATGAATGCCTCACTACAGCATATCCAGTGGGTACTAATCGTGTTGTGTAATTGTATCACTGCTATTAAATTGAGCATAATGTTTTGAAACAGATTAATGATTTTTTTTTAAACATTACACCCAGTTAGTCTCAAGTTAGTGTTGGTAAAGCTAAGAGAAAAAAGAAAGCCACCTTGTGCAAATGTTGAAACTTAAAATATGAGCGTGTTTAAGTTTTAAAATATTAAAAATAAAGAACAATTCAGAGTGTTCATGGTGCACATGCTAAACAATCCTAGCAAATCCGTCCTACACAAATTTGATTTGATGATCTTTTCTTTTTTAAAGCATATGTATTGTTGACTGCAGTTGACTAAAGGTCTGATTGGTATTTTGGCAATCTCTACTAATTAACAACAAGAAATCCAGTCTTTCACATTGAAATGACAGCATTTAGAAAACAGAATTTCATCTCCCAAAACTCCACATCAGTAGCAGCTGGCACCGTGTTAAACCCTCAAGACTTAGCACAGGACTGACAACACGGAGATATAGATAGATAGTCTGATCCGAGCTGCTAGATTCGTTCGTCTGGTGTGTATTTCTCGCTCCTCATCCGACGACGGTGTGAAATCAAAGCGGAGTGCTGACTACTGAGAGACCGTGTGTGTGTGAAAACAGATGAGAGGAGCTTGGCTCTGCTGCTCTGCTCCAGGCAGGGCTGTAGCCTCTCTGTGCGGAGGCCTGGAGAGAACTCTGATAATGAGACATGGCCTTGTCACCACTATACACTCATCGTTAGCAACAGGAGGAGGAGGAGAAAGGACCCTGGAGTGGAAGCGCTGCAGTAATCAGGAAGATTTAATGACTTCTTTTCCCCTTTTCACTCAGCGCCGTCATGTTCAGAGCCTTTTTGAAGAATGGACGCAGAATAATGGCTGTGTGTTCTGAGGTGTTTTTGCAGAGCTGGGTTTTGCCTGTGTGTGTGTTGTGTGTTGTGCATCCTGCTCTAGAATAGTGTTTTTGTAGCATGTGTAAAAAAACTTGCCTAGATGTAAGAATTTACACAGGTTTTGTGCTGCATGATTGTATGGTACTCGATGATTTGTAGGTTTTTATTGCACCTACAAATCAGATGTCATTATTTCATATCAAGATAATATTGATAAGTATCTTTTTAGCCTACCATGTTCATAAGCATTAGCACATCTATATACTTTGTAGGTATGTTGGACCAATTAGAGAAAATCTTTTTTTTTTCCCAGTACCCTGAAACTTCCAGTGAGAAACAAATGCTTAAGATCCTCATATAATTCTCAAACTGCATATTCTACAATTCTCCACAGCCTTATTCTATTGCTGGGAAGTATTTCACAATTATTATGTTATTGTTATGTTATTATGTGGCTGTGTATTAGCAAGAACCTGCCGATACAATACGTATTATGATACACCAGTCACGATTCAATATGTCATGATGTTGCAAGCAGAATGTACTGGACAGTCTGTAGGCTGAGCTATCTGTAGACTGAGCTCTTTATAACCTAGACCATAGTCTGATCTGTGTGTAGACTGTCTATAGAGTAAGCTATGTGTAGGCTGAGCTCTATACTGGACTGTCTGTAAACTGAGCTCTCTATAGGTTGGTCTCTGTAGTCTGAGCTGTCTGTAGACTGAGCTCTAAAAAGCAAGCTATCTTTAACTTGAGCTCTTTATAGATTGGACTCTTTATAGATTGAGCTGTCAATAAATTGAGCTGTCTGGAAACTGAGCTCTCTATAGACTATATTCTAGGCTGAGCTCTCTATAGAGTAAGCTATTTGTAGACTAAGTTCTCTATAAATTCTCTCTGTCGGCTGAGCTCTCTATAGACTGCACTCTAGGCTGAGCTCTCTATAGACTGTATTCTAGGCTGAGCTCTCTATAGACTGTATTCTAGGCTGAGCTCTCTATAGACTGTATTCTAGGCTGAGCTCTCTATAGACTGCACTCTAGGCTGAGCTCTCTATAGACTGTATTCTAGGCTGAGCTCTCTATAGACTGTATTCTAGGCTGAGCTCTCTATAGACTGTATTCTAGGCTGAGCTCTCTATACAGTAAGATATTTGTAGACTAAGTTCTCTACACATTCTCTCTGTAAGTTGAGCTCTCTATAGACTAGACTCTAGGATGAGCGCTCTGTTGAGTAAGCTGTTTGTAGACTGGACTCTATATAGACTGGGCTGTCTGTAGGAGTGTTTTTTCATGCAGCATGAATGGAGAATTTTTGTACATTCTCTCTTCCCCACTGCAGCCCTGCTCTATCCAAGTTAACTAATGTAGCATAGCTAGCCTAATGCATGTCATTTGAATGATTTCATATTTAAGGTACATTGTGATCATTTACACTAACAACTACTTCATTATTAGTGGGTGATTTGTTATGGTATTGGGTTCCGTATCGGCAAGTACTTAAAAATATGTGCTTGTCTGGTCAGAAAAAAAAAGATATCCATGCGTTCCTTTTTGTTTCAATTGTCCAGCCTTACTTCTACTGTATTTCTCTCTTTTCAGACAAACGAATCAGAAATATCCTTGTACATATGCAGTTCTTTCTGTAATCAAACATGCGGTTTGTAAGTGTTAAGTATTGACGTTAAGCTCAAACAAGCATATAGTGATATAATTTATCACAGTGATGATGAATATTGTCATATTGCTCAGTTCTGTATGAACATATTGTAAACATATTGGATATCGGTTTTGGCTCACAGTCCTCATAATTATGCGTCCGTTTTAATGCACGTGTCGAAATGAACCACACACATGACTCTTTACAAAAATAAAATTGAAGTGTGATAGAAGTGTTTTATTTGTTAACACTTAGTCTTTGTTGCATTCTTGAACATATTTTGCTTTGTTTCCCTCCTACACAGGGTCCACCTACAGTGTCCTGTCCACAATGCCATCAGATTCAGAGAGCAGCAGTTCCCTCAGCAGTGTTGGTATGTTGGAGGCTTATCGCCTCGACTTTTCCCCATATGCAACTGACACATTGATGGTGTGTGTGTGTGTGTATTCGTATATCTGTGTCTGTTTATTTATCCTCACCTCCTCCAAATCGTCAGTTTATTCTTGGCTAAATGAATAGTGGTGAGCTCCAGGCTGTAGCGTGTCGTGAGGCAGAACCCAGTTTACTGGTTTAGTGCCAGAAGAGGAAAATGTGCGCACTCATTGCTGTTCTGTGGTTGCCTCCTCTCCAAATGACTCAGCACAAACCTCTGAAGGAGTCTGAAAGTTTTGCCAGAGACACCTACAATGGCCTGTGTCTGCATAAGTCTTGAGAGGGAGAGAAGCAGGGTGACAAGTCAAAGGGAGCAAGAGAGAGAGAGCAAGGATGGAGCTCGCTCTGTGACACTTGCTGTCTTTTTGCTTGTGTCGGTGAACCCCAGAGTTTTAATAAGTTTGAAATATTGTGAATAAAGTTTATAGATTAAGGAGAGTGACTTGTGATTATGATTGGCCTATCAGATCAGTCAGAATCAGTCATATGGCTATAATGAGGCTACTGTCATTTGTCTGTAATAAATCATTAACTGTCCAGACCAAGATCAGTGATTTCCCTAAGCTGCATTTGAACCAACTAAGAAATACACAATATAAAAATATAAGAAAACGGCCCAAAACCATGTTCAGCAAATCCTGCGCAAGAACCTGGATGCCTTTAAATTAAAAGGGTGACAAATGTAGTGTGGTGATGAGTATATATCATGAAAAAATGAAGATATGAAGAATTTAATTATTAAGGTATATAATCATATTCTACTGAAAGGTGTATGTACCACTATTTCATTTTTAAATCAAACAAATGCCATGATGCATCCTGGGTAGTTTGGCTCAGTGGACCTAGTACATGAACATGTACAAAATTGTTTGTTTTTTTCTTCCCCCCCAGTTTGTCATGGCCTTAATGTCAGGCAGTGGATGTGTTGTAGCTTAGCAATTATCACGCCATTAATTAATGCAATAATCAATCCTTGCAGGGATGGTTTTGATATTTTCCTCTGACTACATTGGGAAAGAGCATTGTTATTCACATTTTTTTAACCAGTAGTGTAAATGACCAACCAACAAACCAATATTTTAAACCAATGCTGATTTTTT
Organism: Megaleporinus macrocephalus; assembly: GCA_021613375.1. NCBI lineage: Eukaryota > Metazoa > Chordata > Actinopteri > Characiformes > Anostomidae > Megaleporinus > Megaleporinus macrocephalus. The sequence goes on from CM038706.1 coordinate 20,119,449, forward strand.
CATGTAGCATAGGAAGTGAACCGCAAGGAAGAAAAAGACTGGGCTACTATGTTAACTTTATTTTACTGCATTTGCAACCCTCTTTCTCTGTAATGCAATCCAGATAAATGTGGTCCAGTTGTGTACATTTAAATATATTTTTTTAATATTAAAATGTATAAATCTGATATTGCCATTTCACCAACAACTCCAATATCTGTGGACCCTGTACATATACATGTACATAATTGTCCAGGTTCCTTTCTAAGTTGGTTTATCCAGCATCACCAGTCACCTATTGTACCTTCATACATACCATTCAAACACATTACAGAACTTGAGTGAAAACCTTTTAAAACCATAATTATTTTCGAATTTTTAATAGTGGCTACTGTTGGTAAGTTGGGCGAAATGTTGCTAAATTTTCATTACAAATTTATTTTTGTATTTTCTCACAACTAGGGCTGAATGTTGATATGAGTATCATATTGCTACCAGCAGACATTTGATTAATGTATTAATTGTCTTTGGTAGAGCAGAATGTTTATTTGACGCTGCATCTGTAATCCTGTACAGTAAGTGTTAGATTTCTCTGTAATGCTAATGCTGCTGGACCTAAAATCAATTTCCATATTTTATAAATATTTGTGTGTCAGTGTTGGAGGATACGTACATAAAAAATATGTCATGCTTGATCCGTGTTCTCTATAAGAATCATACAAATATATATATAAAAAAAGACATTTGACAGATGTTTTAGATTCAGATTTGTATGTAGCCAAAAGCGCATATGTGCATTTAAGAAAAGAAAATCTGATATCAGCGTCTTTGCTACGTAAAGTTTTCTAGAAAGAAGGTGAAATGTTCTTTTATCATGTCTTGTGCTCTCTGCTCAGCTTTGATCTCTTACTGAGATTATCGTCATTGTTGCTGCATGAATCTCAAATAATTCTCTGAATATTTGCAGCAGATTGTCATGGCAGAGGGCAGCAGATTAAAGAGGAATCTTACTCATGGCTGATCTTTTTAAGGTCATCGTTTACATAAAGTGTTTAGAATGTCTGCTGTGTGGCCTATTTTTACATTTTAAATTATATGCATTTTTTTTCTCTGGGGGCTGTAGACCTAGTCATCGCTTACAAGTAGGAAATCATTTTAGGTTTGGCTTTGTTGGTTATCTAAGCATAAAATTAGTATTACTACAGTATCTGTGTGGCTGTGTATTGTCTTGTCATTTAGTCTGGAAAGAATTGTCGGTTACCGTCATTTGAATTATTAAATGTTCTTGCTTTCTTTGTCTACCTCAGGTTTTTTTCAGTTTGTCATGGCTTTTAATGTCAGTCAGTGGAAGTGTTTGTCTAAGAGAGCTTAGCAATTATCAAACCATTCATTAATGCAATAATCAGGATTTCATATTTTTCATCGGCTATATTGGGGAAGGGCGTTGTTACTGTTTTGGCTTTTTTGGCTAATTTTTTTTAAACCAGTAATGTAAATGACCAATAAACAAACCAATATTTTAAACCAATAGTGTTTTTTTCATGTAGCATAGGAAGTGAAAAAAGACAGGGCCACTATGCTAACTATGCTATTTAAAAAAAATTGTATTGACATCTGTATAAATATTAAAATATATGCTTAAAAAAATCGAGTATAGGCATTTCACCAACAGCTCCCATATTAGTGCATCCCTACTGTCACCATTTCTTGGTAAATAAGTCAGAGAACACTGAGATGAGTTTGGATATCTGGGTTGTGGAATAACCACCCACGTTTCTAGTGTGTACCGCAGTGTTAGTGCTTTGTGAAGGTGCCTCTGCCCCGGTGACTTGCTCACTGTTGCAGGTACCAAAGCCTCGTCACCTCCGCCTGCGCTCAATGACAACCGGCCAGCTAGCGAGAATCTGGACACCATCCTATTCCAGCTGAGACAGGTGACCAGGGAACGGGACGAGCTCCGAAAGCGACTTGCGCTCGCATCTCCAGGAACCACCTTCGATGACGACAGGTACTGTCCTCCTAACAGTTACATTGTGGAGTCTGTTAGCTGGGGAGAACCTCAGGCTCTAGAGGATATTAACTTTAGGAGCAAAACAATATAGTTCACTACACATGTTTAAAATTCTAATATACAATAGGCATCAAAACGGGGCTGCTGGCTTAACTTGAGATGGCTGCTGTGACTAGGTATCGTCCTGTAGCTTAAAGTCAAATATTTAGTTAAAAACTAAAATTACCAACAGAATGTGAAGAAATGACTGTTTTTATGGTACATCAAATAAGTGTATGTATCATGTCACAGAAGTATGTACCCGAGTTAGCATGATAACCAACTAGCCCTGGCCTGTCCTGTCTTGTAATACCGTTTTGTACCATAAAAGGTGATGTTGAGTCGAGTCAGTTAAACACAGTGTAAATTCTGATTTTGATTTAGTTTTAGTCGTAGTCTTTTGACTAAAATGTCATTTAGTTTTAGTCATAATTAAGTCATCTGAATTGTTTTTAGTTTTAGTCTAGTTTTAGTCGACTCATGGTCGTAAGAATATAGTCTAGACTAAATCTACAGTTGTTCCCTTTAATTTTTTAAGTCATTATATATACTTACACAAAGCTAATCTGTTATGTGCACTTTCTAGTGTGTACGGAGAGATTTGGGACATGATCATCAAACGCAGATGGTTGGAGTTAGCTAGCTAGTTTCCCGACTCTGGCTCTGCACATATAGCATTTCACCTGCTTCCCACATACCTGATCAACTAATCTGATCATTAACACCAGCTTACTGAGTTAATACAGCGCTTTACCTGCTTCCCACATACCTGATCAACTAATCTGACCATTAACACCACCTTACTGAGTTAATACAGCGTTTCACCTGCTTCCCACATACCTGATCAACTAATCTGACCATTAACACCACCTTACTGAGTTAATACAGCGTTTCACCTGCTTCCCACATACCTGATCAACTAATCTGACCATTAACACCACCTTACTGAGTTAATACAGCGCTTCACCTGCTTCCCACATACCTGATCAACTAATCTGATCATTAACACCACCTTACTGAGTTAATACAGCGTTTCACCTGCTTCCCACATACCTGATCAACTAATCTGACCATTAACACCACCTTACTGAGTTAATACAGCACTTCACCTGCTTCCCACATACCTGATCAACTAATCTGATCATTAACACCACCTTACTGAGTTAATACAGCGTTTCACCTGCTTCCCACACACCTGATCAACTAATCTGACCATTAACACCACCTTACTGAGTTAATACAGCACTTCACCTGCTTCCCACATACCTGATCAACTAATCTGATCATTAACACCACCTTACTGAGTAAATACAGCGTTTCACCTGCTTCCCACATACCTGATCAACTAATCTGATCATTAACACCACCTTACTGAGTTAATACAGCGTTTCACCTGCTTCCCACATACCTGATCAACTAATCTGACCATTAACACCACCTTACTGAGTTAATACAGCACTTCACCTGCTCCCCACATACCTGATCAACTAATCTGATCATTAACACGATTTTACTGAGTTAATACAGCGCTTCACCTGCTTCCCACATACCTGATCCAACTAATCTGACCATTAACACCACCTTACTGAGTTAATACAGCGCTTCACCTGCTTCCCACATACCTGATCAACTAATCTGATCATTAACACCACCTTACTGAGTTAATACAGCGCTTCACCTGCTTCCCACATACCTGATCAACTAATCTGATCATTAACACCACCTTACTGAGTTAATACAGCGTTTCACCTGCTTCCCACATACCTGATCAACTAATCTGATCATTAACACCACCTTACTGAGTTAATACAGCGTTTCACCTGCTTCCCACACACCTGATCAACTAATCTGACCATTAACACCACCTTACTGAGTTAATACAGCGTTTCACCTGCTTCCCACACACCTGATCAACTAATCTGACCATTAACACCACCTTACTGAGTTAATACAGCACTTCACCTGCTTCCCACATACCTGATCAACTAATCTGATCATTAACACCACCTTACTGAGTTAATACAGCGTTTCACCTGCTTCCCACACACCTGATCAACTAATCTGACCATTAACACCACCTTACTGAGTTAATACAGCACTTCACCTGCTTCCCACATACCTGATCAACTAATCTGATCATTAACACCACCTTACTGAGTTAATACAGCGCTTCACCTGCTTCCCACATACCTGATCAACTAATCTGATCATTAACACCACCTTACTGAGTTAATACAGCGCTTCACCTGCTTCCCACATACCTGATCCAACTAATCTGACCATTAACACCACCTTACTGAGTTAATACAGCGTTTCACCTGCTTCCCACATACCTGATCCAACTAATCTGACCATTAACACCACCTTACTGAGTTAATACAGCGCTTCACCTGCTTCCCACATACCTGATCAACTAATCTGATCATTAACACCACCTTACTGAGTTAATACAGCGCTTCACCTGCTTCCCACATACCTGATCAACTAATCTGACCATTAATACCACCTTACTGAGTTAATACAGCACTTCACCTGCTCCCCACATACCTGATCAACTAATCTGACCATTAACACCACCTTACTGAGTTAATACAGCGTTTCACCTGCTTCATACATACCTGATCAACTAATCTGATCATTAACACCACCTTACTGAGTTAATACAGCGCTTCACCTGCTTCCCACATACCTGATCCAACTAATCTGACCATTAACACCACCTTACTGAGTTAATACAGCGTTTCACCTGCTTCCCACATACCTGATCCAACTAATCTGACCATTAACACCACCTTACTGAGTTAATACAGCGCTTCACCTGCTTCCCACATACCTGATCAACTAATCTGATCATTAACACCACCTTACTGAGTTAATACAGCGCTTCACCTGCTTCCCACATACCTGATCAACTAATCTGACCATTAACACCACCTTACTGAGTTAATACAGCGCTTCACCTGCTCCCCACATACCTGATCAACTAATCTGATCCTTAACACCACCTTACTGAGTTAATACAGCGTTTCACCTGCTTCCCACATACCTGATCAACTAATCTGATCTGATTGGATGTCGTCCCTGCAAAACATATTTGTCTCGTTTTTTTATTCGTTGACTAAAGTGTCAATCAATTTCGTCATAGCTGTTATCTGTTTTTGTAGTTTTTGTTTAGTTATCGTCTCCTTTTTCGTCAGGAAAATAAGGTTCGTTGACGAAAACTATGACCAAAATAGTTTGTTACGAAATGAACACTGGTTAAACATGAGTAGAGTCTCACAGTTCCTATCCTAGCAGAAAAGTTAAATATACAAAACATTAACAATATTTAAAACATCTCTTCAGTGCAGTAATTGGTTTATGTTAACCTTGCAGTATACCACATACTGTATAGCTCATCAGCATAAATTAGACAAACTTCTTTAATACCATCAGCACTGCAGCAGGCTCAGCAGTTCATTTGATTTTATATCAGTATGTCAACTGCACTTTGTATATGCTGCTACTGTGCTTGCTTGTATAAAAGGCTGCATTGATTTGCATAGAAGCACATTTCGTATATGACCCTGTATTGAATGCATTATGAAAATGTATTATCTTGCAATTTGTGAAATGACAGGTTAGCAGCCAGGTCTGCTGAATGTGTAGGTCCATCGTGATTTGCTGTCTTGATGCTACTCTCCTTTGAGGGAGATAAAAAAAAAATAGTACAGATTACTGCATTAAAACATGCCGACATTCGAACACACATCAGAGCCCCGCGTTAGGATGTTCAGAAGCCACCCCAGCTCCTTTTTATCTGTGTCAACATTGAACTGCCCTTGCAGATGGAGATGGACACTGTGTTGATGAATTGCTCTTGTCTCCAAAAGGCCGAATCCCAAAGCCGGTCACGATTACGAGAGGCTCAAAACGCAGTGCATGAAGGCTATGGCGGACCTGCAGTCTCTGCAGAACCAGCACACCAAGACCCTGAAGAGATGTGAGGAGGCCGTGAAGGAAGCTGACTTCTACCAGTGAGTGCTGTGCTGCCTGCCGCAGGCCATGCGCTTGCTGGGAATCTGCGGGCCTTTCCCGCTGAGCAGGAGGAAGGGGAGGGCAGGTTGCCTTGCTCCGACACAGTGAGATGCGGGTGCTAAGAGCCATCTGCTGTGTTTTTAGAAGAGCTTTTAATTAAAGCCGGAATGCTCAGCAATGATATTAAAGCTCTCCTTAATGTCTGAAGATGAATGGAATACTATTCAATTACCTAATGCCTCTGGACTCTGGTGTCTTCCCCCTCCAAAAAAATGCACTGGATCTTATAACAATACTGTGTACAGAGTTAGATCCATGGTATTTACATTGCTGGGGAAAGACTTTTTAGTTTACAGGGAACTGTAGGACTGTATATGCTGTAATCTCAGTCATAAGCATACTGGAGTTTGGGTATAATCCCTGACATGTTCAGCTACAGGCAGCCATATACACACAGATGTGCCAGCTACAGTAATTCTTGTTATTATCTAGTCACATAAGGACACATGGCCTCCTGTCGACATGCCTGCTTTGCTGGAATATGCACACGGGGCGGGGGGCAGGTGGGGGGGATGGGGGAAATGAAGATTATTATTTTCTCTAGTTTTCCGTCCAACCTTTATGGGCAAGACCAGCCAGTTTTAGCCTTGCAGATGAGCAGTACGTGCATTTCAGTGACTCAAGAGGAGAGACACAGCAGAGTCTGTTTTAAATTTCTCTCCACAGATGTAGGGATAATGCAGTTACTCCAGGACACTCCTACATTTAACACAGAACTGAAGCGTTAGTCAGCGTGTACTGGCGCGCGTTAATTTCATAAGCCAAAACACTCTGGGTCAACTTAACTGCCTCGTGTGAACCTTGTTCTAAAGAAGGGCTCTGGTGTCCCACCAAACGAAATAAAATTGTTTGCTTCTGTCCCAGCATGCTGCACAGTCGTCTCCTGAGTGACCAGGCTCAGCTGAAGGAAGAGATGGAGGTGATGAGGAGAGAGAATGCCCAGCTTGTGAGAGAGCACAACCATCTGAAACAGAGCTGTGAAGAGCTGAAGAGACTCCACTCAGAGGACCAAAAAGAGGTGGCTGATATGAGACAGCAGCAACAACAGGTGCAGCTATTAACTACACCTGTCCATTGATAACGAATGCTCTGGGGAAACGATGGCACAGTTAAATATTATGTATTTAGTTTTTTTAAGAAGCTGTTTCTTTTAGTGAACTTTATTTGTGAGTACTTGTTTCAGACTGTTTGGCTATTTATTAAAAAAAAGGGACCAGTGACATTTTTGGTCATACATCAAACGAAAAGAGGACTCGACCCCCAAGCTTCAGCGCAGTGGCATAACACAGCCAGTCTTGTCCACTCCCATCCACTAGCGTCCTTCAAACTGAAAAGAGAGAAAAGACCGTCCTACCAATCACAATACAGAACCCGTCCACAGCAGTGGTTGGAGCAGACAGTGTATATATTAAATTTTTGAATGCAGTAGAAGGCAGACGGTGGTGGCTGCAGTGTAATCATTAAAAGTGAACTATTTATCTCAGTATATTTCAGGTAAGGTTTCAGAGCTCAGACAGTGATGTTGTGTAAGGCTGTAATGCAGTCTGACGCAGTGTTGGCTCCTTTGTTACACGCAGCTTGCCTCAGCTTGGGCTTTTCTTTTTCTGTCTCCACGAAGATGCTAATAGGATGCCAGTTTAAAAGTCCTGGTTTGAAATTTGTTTATTTCTTTTAACAAATTCTATATTTAATTATAATTCTGGTTGCATTGGGATGCATCGATTCCAATTTCAATTTGTGATTTTAGCTCCTTTTTAAACACACAATTTCAACCACTTCCCAAAACAGGTGTAGATACAAATGTGAACCGGAGGTGAGATGGAGGCTAGAACGTCTGTATATGACGACTCTTCTCTGTTTAGGCGAATGTAATAGTGATGTATACTGTTAACACGTTGGTTTTATTAAGCTGTCTTTGTAAAATAGGCTGTAGAGAGTAGTGTGATCAGCTGAGCTGCTCAGTACTCGGGCATGCAGTGTGTCATTTCGAATGAAACAGCTTTGTTCGAAACTATCCGTAGATGGATCTGCCTGCAGGGGCTGCGTTCATGTAGCATCATGGACTGGGCCTTGGTGCATCCCTAATTCTGGTTATTTATAGAAGCAGTAACTTTTTAAACACTGACTTCTCTTGGCTTGTTGACTCGCTTAATGTAAAGCTACACATGTTAACGCATGTTAATTGAACCTGTGTTAAGTTTCAGTCCTGAAATATTAATATGCTCCTGGATGAACGATGCTGGTATAAGTATTTATGTGCTGTTAATCTATTCTACATAGCACTCGTTTTCAGAGGGTAGGGTGCTAGACTGGATCAGCGGGAGGTGCGCTGTGCTCTGTGTGACAATATCGTTTGCATGCCTCTGACGGGCTAACCCTTTAAATGCCGAGTGTTATTCAGTGCTCTTTGGTTATGGCTAAAAGGGTAAGATATTTGAAAATCCTTTTGGGAAATGGTTCAGCAATAAAAGAATATTTTAGATATTTCTATAGCATAAATCAGTATGCTGGGGCAGCTGGGGTGGTAGGTAGCATAGCATAAACTGCTAACTACTAGGTAGCCTAAGTTTGAACTTGCTGTGAACTGTCCTGACAACATGGAGTAATACATTTTGAGTTGCTTATGGTTTTAAAACGTTTCAGCTGTTAATGACGCAGTGCATTTATGGTTTGTTTTCTTTAAATAATGCTGTGAATATTAAACAAGTTATGTTCCTAAATTGGTCACATGATTGAGACCTTGTGCCATTTAGTTTATGGACATGTAGATCATTTTATTGTGTTTTGAATTTGTTTCTAAAACATCCTTTAACTCAAACATGCATGACACACTTACAGATGTCCTCTCAGCTAAACAGTGTGTCTCAAATGGACCGAGTTCAGTATCTTTTTGAGCTCAGTGTAAGAATCTTTGGGAATAGCTGAAAGCATCTGCAGAAAGCAGTGCTTTTTATTACACTGGCGCTTCATTAAATATTGATTTCTAAAAGAAGATATTGTCCAAAAAAAAAGCCACGAAGACGACCGGGAAAAGCAAATTGTTCTTATGTTGTCTCTTGTGGATTAGTGCATGTAAATTAGTAATGAGTGTATGTAGTACATCCCCGGCCACATGTCCCGCTGAAATACGGCCACACGCAACGACTTTTCTGCTCTTCTCTCTGTCAGTCTGCCCAGCCTGAGGCACTGCGAGCGGACCTGAACACCAGCCTTCTCACCTGACCTTGACATGCAGTGAATCATAAGCTGTTGAGCTCGGAGATTATTTGATCAGATGTAACTGTGTCAACACGAACATGTTCCGCTACACCAGTCATATTGGGCTCCTGTCACAAGAAGCCTGGCTTCATATTTATTTATTTATTTTTTTCCTCCCCTTGCTGTCTGATTTATCAGACTTCCTCCCGGATTAAGTCCCTGAAACGTTCGCAGGCTGTCGGCAGGGTGTCTTTTGCAGAGGTCTTTATTTTGCAGTGAAGCATTAACGGGATTCACAGTATCAGCAGTCGTGCGCAGAGCTGCTGTGTGCGCACGGCCCGCGCCACTCGTGTGATGGCAACTTTGGAGCTGATCTAAAGGGGGCTTTTGACCTGTCAGCAGTGCTTACGCTGCCCTGTTTCCCTCAGGAGCCTCAGCACACGCGTCACTCACAGTGAAAAGGGCAGCCTGGAAGGGCAAGTGCTGTTTGACTGATGGGAGCAGACTCTAAGACTCTTACAGTTAGTCAATACTGCAAGCGCGATTACATGGCCTCAGGGAGCGTCCCATCCAGATGCAGCGAATCGGAGCATTAGTGACCACTTCAGGTTGACCTGAGGGCGCGATAGCATCTTTTTTTAAGCGCAGGAAGGTTTCTTTGGGCGCTTGGCTTCAAATTTGCACTCACATAAAACGTCGCTCCTTCTTTGTAAATTGTCACCGTAGGTCTGCAGTGCAGTTCACGGGGAATGTATCGGTTGAACGTATTGATATTCCCATAGGATAGCCTCTCATTTCATTTCCATTGATCTTTATTAATGTGCCATGAATCACAGAGCAATTGCTGTAGTTCTGGTGCTGTTGAGTCGCTGTCCTCTTTCTTGACCCATGATTGCCCTCTGCTGTTTGTACTGTGTAACTGTGTTTTGTGTTTTAAGATGAAAGGAAGTGCCATGCTTATGTATTTGAGGTGCTGAGCGACTGTCATGTCTTCCTGTCCAGGTTATACGAGAGAACGGGTCATCCGAGGTCCTGAAGCTGTACGACACGGCCATGGATAAGCTGGAGGGGCTGAAGAAAGAGTACGACAGCCTGAGCAAGCGATATAGCGAAAAGGTAGCCAATCACAACACAGACCTGAGTCGACTGGAGCAGGCAGAGGAGGAGAACCGGCGGCTGCAGAAACAACTTGAAACTTTGATGAAGCAGAGAGACACAGCCATCCACTATCAACAACAGTACTCGGCCTCAATCCGGAGGTAAGAGGCAGTAACTCTGTTTAATATTAAGTTCTGTATGTTGTCCATTTTTGTTTATTTTTATTTTTCTACATCATTTGAATGTGATAGCTGCCCTTTATAGTGTGTGGCAGTTTAATGATGAAAGGACAAATAGAAATGCTCCAAAATAGTTTGGAAAAAATTCCGGTTCCATTGACTTACATTCAAAGTTAAGATGGTTTTTGGCATCTCCTGTAAAGTTGGGATTTTAGAGATACATGTTGGAGATGCGTGGTTGTCTTTTTCCTTGTTGTGTAATCCTATATATTCTTAAAAAAAATACTAAATTAACAATTTCAGTTTGGTCTGGCAGCTGAGTGGTACTAATAACAGCCCAAGTTGTAAAGAATTTAAATGAATAATATAGAAAACTAAGAGATGCATACAGCAAAATGAAACTTAAGCACAAAGAAGAAATAGACTGTTACCAAACATCAGCTTTGGGCACATGTTAAGATCTGACCACTGTACCACCACAGGTTTGATTCAGCTCAGCAGGAACTGAATAAGGCCTCATCACAGAACAAGGAGCTGCAAAGAGAGATGGAGAGGCTGCAGTCGGAGGTGACCCGCTATAAGAACTTCCAGCTGAAGGCGGTGAAGGATGCTGAGAAATACAAAGAGGAGCGGGACTCTGTGTTTAACGAGTACAGGCTGATCATGAGCGAGAGGGACCAGGTGATCAAAGAGGTGGACAAGCTGCAGACAGAGCTGGAAGCAGCCGAGGCTCGACTGAAAAACACCTCGTCGGAGAGGATGGTGGCCAGTGAAGAGTTAGAAGCACTCAGACAGGTAACAGAGGCTTGTGTAGTTCTTAATGGGAAATATCTGTAGGTAGGTCTTAGTTGCCCTCTGCCTGGACCTAGTGAAAGGTTAAGACTAATGTTCCTGACATGGCTTTCACTGTGTTATGTACTGTAAGATGTCTGATTAAAAGCTGTGTGGTATTTAACTATGAATTTAGAAGCCCAGCTGTGAAATAGCAAGTGTATTGATATGTATTTATCAAATAAATACGAGTATTTTGAATTGAAGATCACATTGCATGCAAGTTGCAGCTCAGAGTGTTTTTCCAGACTTAATAACTAATGAAAGTCAAGAGTATTCATTAAAATAAACATGGACATGTTAACATGGATTAAAACAAGAACATGGATTAAAAAAGTATGTATTTGTCAGCCGTGACTTAAATGGGGACCTAAAATGCTAGTGTACTATGTAGGGTTTTGTGCTTGTAAAGCCCAAAGTAGGGCTGCAGGAAGTATCGTTAAACATCGTCAACACAGTGTGCACATTATGTGATGTAAAGTAGGGCTAGATAAATAAACGCGTCACTCTGCAACTTCTTCTTCTGCTGCTTGATACAAAAGGCACTGGGCATATGCGGTTCTCAATTTCCATGACTAATCTAAAAGAGGAGTCTGACTGATAACACAGTTTACTCTGATCGAAGTCTACAATTAACTGTCATGCCCGTTACCAAGCGACTGACAGTACACGCCCAGCTGAAGCGTGAATACATGATAAAAATAACTTTAAAACTGTACGTTAGGCAGACGGGTAGCGTTACTGATGTGCAAAAGATCTCAACTTAAGTGTGAGAAACTAGAAGTTCTGAATATTGTGAGAGTGCTCTGTGCTGTTTACCAGCGCTGCTTCTCCTGAGTTTAACTTTCATTTCCCAAGCGCTTTGGCTGCTTCGCTACATTAAATGAAACTGTGTGTGTGAGACTCTTTGTTTGGCTTTAGGTCCTGTTCTGCTGTTCGCTGTGACGGAAAATTAAAGATTAACCGTTATTAACACACAGAAACGACCGAAATTGTGCAAGCGCCTGCATGTCTTGCTGGCACAAGGAGTCTCCTCATTATTTACCACCATCACTGTAATATTTTATCTGACAAGTTTTTATCAACATTAAACACAGGAAGGTAATAAGAGGAGCTACACGGAGATAAATGTAGCATCATTATGCCATTTAATAGTTTAAAACTATAAAAATTAATGTTTAGAGCAAATGTCAGGATACTTTTGTCATTTATCCTCAATTAGGATATTAATTAGGAATTAGTGTTTAAGAAGTTAGTTCAGGTTAGGATGTTTCTGTTGTACTGAATAAAGGCAGGATAATAAACGGAAGAGCTGTTGATCTGTAATAGTTTCTGCCTTAATTCAGCCCTAACTGAGGTTTGAGGCCGATTCCGATCGCCGATCACCTTTCAGCACAATCGACCGATAGCCGAAACCAATAGAGGGCGGGGTATACGCCACGGCAGGGCTACATGTAGTTATTAGCACAAGCAAGTCATGAAACATGGTTGAAACTGGTTTGTTACTATTTTTAATGAGCTCATGTGAAACAGCATAATATGTTAAACAAAATTAGCAGTAAAGAGACAAAGTAAACCAAACAAATATCCCCAATACTGCTGCGCGTGCTAGCCCTGCTGTTTGCTGATACTCACTGTATTCAGCTGTGTGCAGTGTCTTTTCAGATTAGTAGAGTTAAATGTCTTTGTCTTGGTTCCCCCACGAGCTGATTTTACTCATTTTAAAAACGTCCGTATCGCATACGATAAAAACACTTCCAGACGAACATGCTTTCTAGCAGCCCATGCTTTTCTCGCGAGGCTGCTGCTTTAGTCAGTCTGTGGAAAATGAAAGGATGTGCATTTCCACCTAGCGGTTCAGAGAGGAATCGCAGGGAGCTGGCCGGAGGGGGTTCTCCTCTTCCTGGATGAAATGCTGGCTGGAAATACACAAATTAGGCTTATTTGTTTAACACCATCAATCGGCTCCTTGGATCGGCTCTAAATTAGAGAAATATTGGCCGATCACCGATACAAAACCGATCGATCCTTCCATCTCTGATTATGATCATGGTATGATAAATCAGTAACGTTATCCTGGATTGATAGATATATTATATTAATATAACGGTGTCATGGTGTAATAGTTTATCTGTAACAAAATTCACTTCAGAAAAGCCACCACAGCTCTCACCCGCTTCAGTCAAAAAAATCATTTTTCAGCTTTTATTTAGTATTATTTTTTTTCTCAACCCTTTCACTCTAAAATTCTTTCCAAATAGCTGTGTTCGAGTCATTTGGTGGAAAAACCTGTGTTTTTTGTATTGCAGTTTATATCATAGGACCAGCTCTTTTCTCAGTTGCAAGGCGACATCATCTAGTAACCCAATCCTTATTGCCCACCTACCAGCAAACTTTGGGGGGTGCTGATATGAGAAAAACGTTGTGTTTTGGGGAAAATCTATTCTAGTAGACCCAAAAAATAAAGTTTTAAACATTAAAAATGGTGGTAATAGGCCAGCTTTAAAAGTGTGCACTGAGCTTGACTAGTTTAAAGGGGGGTATTTGTGCAAGTCCAGTGCCTCCAGATCTAAAATAGAACATAAACATTGTGGGGGTGGAGATATATCTTCTTGCTTTGTAGTATCACTATATTTGTGTTGTTACTATCAATGCTGTAAGGTTTTTGATGCTAAGGCATTAGATTATACTGATCTGTAGTTTTAAGTCTTGATGTGACGGGACAGGCCAATGAGTAAGATCCCAATGCCTATATGTGTTCAACAAATAAAGTGTGTTGTGGCATTAGCTGACAGTATTGTGCTTCACAGGAGCTTAATTCATCGCTGGTGGATCGAGACCGAGCCATCTGTGAGCGGAACGAGCTGCTGGAGAAATACTGCCATGAAGTGAAGGACAAAGCGGAGGCGCAGAAAGAGCTGAGTCAGGCCTGTAAAGACATCGAAACCGTGCGCGAGGAGAGAGATGTGGCCAGAAAAGAGAGAACTGAAGCCATCATCCAGAGG